>FN649750.1:1480301-1502300 GCA_000310025.1 Ectocarpus siliculosus | reverse complement strand
AGTCATTGTGGAATCGCTTGCCGCCTCACATGAAGTTGGTTAAGTTTGATTTACACGGTCGTGGTTGGTCACCAGAGGTCATCACAGAACTTGGTGATCTTTTGCATGATTTTCAAGACGTGTTTTCCACATCCTCGACGGATTTAGGGTCCTGTTCCCTGATGCCGTTTGAGATCAAAGTACCTCCGGATTGTCCCCCGGTGACGTCCAAACCGTACCGTATGAATCCTTTGGTTGCGAAGCAAGTGGATGCCATTTTGGACCAGTATCTAGCTGCTGGCGTAATTCAGCACTCGACCTCTCCTTATTCCAGCCCCATCGTGGTTATACCAAAGAAGTCTGGTGGAATACGCATCACGGTTAACTACCGAAAGTTGAACCATATCAGCAGCTTTGGTCAACTTCCCATCCCCCGAGTCGACGAGATTCTAACGAAACTCAACAGAGGTTCGATTTTCTCGTTATTCGATTTCACCGGTTCTTTCCACCAGATCACTGTCCACAAGGACACTATCCCCCTTACGGCTTTTGCGACCCCCACTCGTTTGTTCGAATGGCTCCGCATGCCGATGGGTGCTAGCCAATCCGCAGGCACACTTTGTAAAAGTGATTAACGAAGTAATCAAAGGACTCGATGGAGTCGAGGCATACCTCGATGACGTCGTTGTTTTTGACGAAGGCCCACTGCAGCATGTCCGTAATATGCGCACGCTCTTCGAACGGTTGAGAAAGTACGACCTCAAACTTTCTCCCTCGAAAGCCACCATCGGTACCACCAAGGCTGACTTCTTGGGGCACACCATATCTTCGAAAGGTGTCCTCCCCAACGCCCGTAAAGTAGCCGCCCTGGCAGGTATGCCCATGCCTACGACCGTCAAGCAACTCAGGTCACTCATGGGTGGTCTGAGCTACTACCGACGTTTCCTCAGAGACATGGCCAAGCGTGTGAAGTCCATTACGCACTTGCTCAAAAAAGGTGTTCCCTTCGCTTTCACGAGCGACATGGAAACAACTGTTCGCAGCCTACTGGCTGAGCTCGCGAAACCGCCCATTTTAGTGTTTCCTGATTGGGACGCTATTGCGGACGGTACACGCCCTTTACGTCTTTGCTGTGACGCCAGCTCCGACGGTCTCGGCGCCGCGCTGGAGCAAGAGCAGAAAGACGGCTCGGTACGGCCGATCGTTTTCATCAGCAGAGCCACGCTCGACGCTGAACGCAACTGGACCGCTCTCGATCTCGAAGCAGGAGCCGTTGTATGGGCGATCAAGCGTCTCCGCGAATACCTTCGTGGCACACACTTCCGCATCTATTCCGACAATAAGGCGCTGGAAAGTTTGTCAAAAATCAGCGAGCACAACCCACGCGTCCAACGCTGGATTGAGTTCCTTGAAGCATACAGCTACACGTTGGAGTACCGACGAGGTGCCTCCAACGGAAACGCTGACATGCTGTCTCGTCTGCCGATTGAGCCTACTGCCGCCGACATCAACGGTAACAGTCGTTTGACGTCCCCAGAAGACGTTGGTGTGTATCTGATCCGAGCGACAGGTCACGCACCACCCGGACAAACCACGCCTGGCGTTGGTTTGGGTGGGCTGGCGCCCCCGAGCGAGAACGCCGCTTTGGGTGGGCTACCCCTCACTTCCGATGATTTTGCGGATTTTCGCAAACACGGGCCTCGAATGAGGATTGACGACCTTGATGCTCCTGCAGGAGAATTCGTCGCTCGTGTTTTTCCGTACGTCAATGCGCGAGGACCTTTGCGACACCTTGCGGACGATCGTGCATTGTCTTGCACCGACCACTCCGTATTTGCTGTGCCTGAGGTTACTTCCGCTGCAACCCAGAAAATACAGGGCGCTGTGCCGGCACTCCGGTCTTCAGCTTCTCCTGTTGTGTCTCCGATGAGACCATTGTATAGGGACACCGCCACGGTTTACGGACCGTCTGCGCGACCCCACACGGATACAGCTGCATTTGCGCTCCCTGTCCACGACCGCCGACGATAACTCTCGGTTGCCCCCTGTCGTGTCTCCTGCGACCGCAACTGTCGACGCCGGCTCCCACTCTGATCGTTTGGATGCCGCCGACTCATTGCCGCCGCCTTCGACCTCTCGGTTGCAACCGCATCGTATTGATCCGTCGGAACTGATCTCTACTCGTACGCGTCGCCGAACCGCGGCTGCTGCGGGTCAGCCTCAACCCGATGTAAACTACGGTTTCGGTCCTGATTTGTCGATCCCCCCACACGTTCCGCGTGCAGGCGCTTCTCGTCGTCAAACACGAGTGACACCAGCTGCCACCACGCCTGAGCCTGCTGTCGAACCTGTCCCAACGGTGCCTATAGCGCCGCCGGAGACGGTTACCGACGCCCCTACGGGTCCTCTGTTGGGTTTGTCACAACCGGCTGCTGCAGCTGGTAAGGCAACGCCCGCAGTGGATTCCATGGTCCTCAATCCTGCAGAGTTAGAATTCCGTGAGTCCGTCGAACGCTACACGCGTGCAGATTGGGCGCGGGAACAGCAGAAAGAGCCGGTGTGTGAAGCCACCATCCGCTACATTCTCCTCAAACGCCCTCAGAGTCTACCTGTCGATTTCTTTGCCAGAGTGTCATATCACTCCAGGCATAGACCCTCGTTGGAGGATATTCGAGAGCTTGCAGATAAAGGACGCCTCGTCACTGACGATGGCCTTTGCCTCTTGGTACGAAAGAATACCAAGCCCCCGGTCTCTTCTGACCGTCCCGGAGGACGAGCTGCACGTCTGTTGAATGACGAACCCACTCGTATTTACGTGCCCATGTTAATGCGACCTTGGGTCATGCAAGCTTGTCATGCCAACGCCCTCTGCCACCTTGGTACCGCTCGCACGCTCAGCTTGCTTGAGAGGTTTTACTGGTGGATTGGGATGAGTATCAGTACTCGTTGGTGGATTCGGCGATGTTTGAAATGTCAGGCCCGCAAAACTGCGCGCCAGACTATTCGCTGGCCGATTCTCACGATCCCTCTGCCTTCGGCACCAGGGGTCGCGATTAGCGTCGACTATTTTGGTCCGCTTCCCACAACTCCGCGAGGTTTCTCGTATATTTTGCTATTCACTGACCGTTTCAGTCGGAGAGCCAATATGTACGCAGTGACTGACGCCGAGTTCACAGCTGAAGGTACAGCTGACGTCCTTGTCAATAAATACATGCCTGTTTGGGGATGCCCCCTCAGCATTCTTTCTGACAATGGATTGCAGTTTTGCTCCAAACTGTCGGTTGCCATCCTAAAATTGCTACGCGTCCGAAAAATTACGACGAGCGCGTACCACCCTAGCGGCAACGGAGGAGTTGAGCGCGTGAACCACACCATGGCCCAGATGCTGGCGATGGTTGTGAACGAACGACAAGATGATTGGGACATTCATCTCCCTCATGTTGAATTCGCGTACAACAACTCCGTTAGCGCTGCAACAGGATTGGCGCCCAATGAGGTGCATATGGCGCGCCTTCCCAGGTTTCCACTGACCGTTTTTGACAACATTTACGCTCGTGGTCACCAGTCGCTTGCCCGCGATCAGCTCGAGTATTGCAACCTTGCCGCCGATCGGCAACGGCTCTCCTACGAGCTAGTGCGTGAACAACACGCACTCACAGTTTCCCGTATGGAAAAACGGAACTCGAAACTGTCTGATGCCTTACATAAACTACCCGTTTACGCTACCGGTGGTTGGGTGTGGGTCTACAACTATTTGGCTACCATCCGCCAAGGTGCCAAACTCACTTCCAAGGCCCGCGCAGACGCTGACTCCCAGGTACTCAAGAAGAAGCTGTCCTTGAATTGGACAGGTCCTTTTAAAATCCTAGCAGTCGGTCCTTGCAACAAGGCTCCCGATGGCAGCCCGGTGGCTGACAAGCTCCTGTATTTGGATCTTCCCTCCGATATGCCCGGAGTGGATGCCAAGCGCCGAGTTTCTGTCGCTCGTTGCAAACCGTGTGCGAACCCACACGATAGTGACGACATGCCTCGGTTCTTGCCTGCAGGCCTCACGCAGTATGTTCTCAACAACTACACGACGAAGTCTCCGCCGTACCATGTTACCGCGGACGATGTTTCGGCGCCTGTCCGCAGGCTCGAGGTTGAGAAAATCACGGGACACCAGTCGGTTCGAGGACGTGGCGGCGTTATCGCAGTCATGTACGAGACCCACTGGAAAGGTCTTCTGCGGCCCTCGTGGGAACGAGAAATGGACCTCCAACACTCCCGAAAACAGATTCTTCTGTATTGGGCTGGTACACCCGACCAACACCGGCAGACTAACCGTCTGTATCGTCGCATGCGCATTGGCGCAGCGGAACGTGAACTGTCTCGCATCAAAGGCGAGCGGTCCTCGTCGCCCGGGTACGAATATGTTCCCCGCGATGTTTGGGCCCGCCGTTTTCGCAACACCGTGCTGCCTGTAGGCGCACACTTCTGGTACAAGGCTCAAGACGCTCTATGGTGGCTAGGGAAAATCTCCGGACATACTCCGACTACAAACGTCTTCGTCGTTCGCTTCCTGGATGACCCTGGACCTGTCAAGATCACCCTCTCCCCTTCGCGCTACACGACAGCTTTGGGAGCTGTTTGTGGTTCTTGGTGCCTTCAGCTGCACCGAAGTAGTCCCTTCATGCGAGGTATCTTACGCAATGTAGACGAGTCGCGTGGTACGGCTATAGATGCCTGATAGCACTGTGGCATTGTTTTCCTTGTTTTATGTGTATGTATATGTATGTGTATATGTTTGTGTGTTACATGTTTGTGTTTATGTATGTTTGTCTGTATGTTTCCAGCTCGCCCTCTCGATCTATTTTCGAGACTGGCTATTGCTTCTGTATGTTTCTAGCTCGCCCTCTCGATCTATTTTCGAGACTGGCTATTGCTTCTGTATGTTTCTAGCTCGCCCTCTCGATCTATTTTCGAGACTGGCTATTGCTTCTGTATGTTTCTAGCTCGCCCTCTCGATCAATTTTTGAGACTGGCTATTGCTTCTGCATGTTTCTAGCTCGCCCTCTCGAATATTTCGAGACTGGCTATTGCTTCTACATGTTTCTAGCTCGCCCTCTCGAATATTTCGAGACTGGCTATTGCTCCTTTATGCTTTCCGCTCGCCCTCTCAATCTCTTTGAGACTGGCTCTTGCTTTTGTGTTGCGTACTTTCGCGCCCCGTTTGTCACTTCTCGGTCGGTTGTCGAAAGTTTTCGCTCCCCTTTACCTATTTTTCAATGCGACCTAGGTTCGTCATTAGTTGCGGTGACACCCAAATTTGGTGCATCATTTAACTCCCCACCCTATGGTTTGCTTTGCATATTTTGTGGTCCAACGTTCCGTCAGTGCTTCTATTGCATGCCACGGCCAACGTGTTCCATCTTGGTACTTTCTTTAGCATTTTTCTTCATACAATTGGCCTTGACGTACACGTAGGATTGTTTTCCTCGCCCCACCCCGATCGCAAGCACGTTGTATCGTGACATGCGAACGTTGTTTTTGGCGTTGGTTCCTGTCCTTTTCTTTGGCCGTTGTTTACGTTCCCCGGAAACCCCCTCTTTCCCTGCTTTTCTCGATTTTGGTCGACCCCTAGCGGTTTTCCATGTCGTTTGATCCTTTGCAGGCTCGGTTTTCGTTTCTTATTCTTTATGTTTACATTTCAGCACTCGATCGCATCGTAGCCCCCCTTCCCGTAAGGTTCTGGCTTACTTGATTGCGTATTCGATCGGTTCATCCGTACGAGATCGTTTGTGATTTTCTCTTCACGATTTCGTTACTTCGTGTTATGGTCTTTTCGGTTCGGATGTTTTGGTTATTTTTCGCACCCATGTGCCTTTTACCGATTTTATCCACCGACTTTGCCGCCCCGGCTTCTGTGTTTTCTTCTTTCTTGGTTCCGCTTCTTTGGTTTGGTTAACGGAGAGGTGCGGGTGAGGGTTTTGAGTTGTCGTATCTTCGATCCATCCCGCAATCCTCTTGATTGACTAGAGTCCCTCCGAGGTTTGCTTCTGTATCTGCATCTACGTCCACTCAGGGTGGGCTATTGTTATGGTATTTGGAGGTAGACAAGTGATCGTGGTTGATCATGGTTATTTGGCGCCGTCGGATGATGAGACGTGACGTCATGCTAGATCAGGGCTTTATGCCGAGACATGTGCCCTTCTGTTCAGTGTGTGCGTACAGGCGATCTATGATCGTGTGTGCGTGGGATATTGTGAGTTGGCTTGGAAAGCGTTAATCAAGAGAAAGAGAACAACGGAAAGCAACAACAACCTGCTACTGTGGTCGGACAAGAGAGTTCCACACAGCTCAAAGGTGATTGATTCTGAAGGAAGGGGTCAAATACCATTACAGTGGGCTGGTGCTACGGGATTTGAATGTAGCCAGTGTCAACGGTATTGCGGAGTAATTCCCAGAGGAAAGTGCGGGAGATGTATCTCCCGATGGAAGGATCAAACAGGGGACAGGACTTTTGTGGCCCCTTTTAGAGGGAGCATGTCCTCCCCCTCTGTCCTCAGTCTACCTTTGAGCGCAAGACAATAGCAAGCACTGCTGCTCCAAGAGATTAATAAACAAGTGAGTCTTCATCAGGGTCTTCAGGGATCGCTACGCGTGTATTCCCACAACAGGAGGCCCAAATTTAAGGAAAATATTTTGTTCCCTCATTTTTTCTCTTGTTTTTGTTGCCCGTATCCTCAACATTGGTGCATATACAGTGTTGGTGCAACATTAAACCTTGTTTGACTGCTCGCTGTACTGACACTACAGCTGAAAGAAACGCGTCGGTGGAGAAACTGTACACGACAAAGTTCCACATGATCCACACCCTATCCTCGAATCAAAGCTCATTGAACGCAACACCCGGGAAAGCATCACGCCTCTGCGCGCATGAACAAAGAACCAAAATGATCGACGGACACCGCGGAACATAGTAGGAGTTTCCAACTATCAATGCACAGCAGTGTTCCGTTCCAACAGCCATTATCGGAACACCGCCGTTTCGGAGTAAGTCTACGCCCCCGGGAGCGTACATCTGGCTCCTTTTCCTTTCCTCCTGCTTGTCCTGCTCCTCCTCCTCCTGCTCCTCCTCCTCCTCTCCTCCTCCTCTCCCTCACCGTCCTCCTCCTCTTCCTCACCCTCTTCCTCCTCTTCCCCACTCTCTTCCTCCTCTTCCTCCTCCCTCTTCTTCACTTCCCCCTCCCTCTTCCTCGCTGTCCTCTCCCCCTCCCTCTTCTTCAGTTCCCCCTCCCTCTTCGCTCGACTCCGAGTCTAATACTGTGGGCCGAGAACGTTTTTGACTACAGTCTTGCGCCGTGCACCAGCGACAGACGTCCCCCGGACGCTTCTTCAGCTTTTTGCCATCACGTGGAATTTCTCTTTGCTCGCTTACGTCGTAGCTGGCTTTACATCTCACAGTATCGGGATCCTTCTCTCGCATGGGCAATTGCTCGCCGCGTTGCTCCTGTACGTGGTACACTTCCACGCCCAACCCTCGGGAAGGCAAAGAAAACACTTCAGCATCACGTTGGTGCATGCATCACGTTGGTGCATGATGGTGTGGCGATGGAGCTTTAACCCGCCGTCTTCAGGCCTATTCCAACGGCAGAACTTCGCGAGAGTACAGATTGAATGAATGAAATCTGCGGTGGAGCAAATAAATCCACTCCTCGCGACCCTCACTGTCGCTTCTCCTTGTACTCAGTCGCTGCAGCCAATCCTGCTGCTGGAAGGGCACCTGGGCTAGGCCTACGCCCCCCCCCTGAGGGTGCGCTGATCATGTTCTCCCTCTTGCCTAGCTGGTACGCAACACACAGCGTGCATGCCACGAGCGGCCCGTGCTGGCACGCTGGCGCGCTGGCGCTTGGCGCACATGGCTAGGGGGCACGCGCATGCACTGTGGCCCCCCTATAGAGCACACGGTGCCCCTTTATATAGGATTTAGTATGGTATGGTTTTATATAGGATTTAGTTTAGCGTTCTGGGAGGGGGATGGTCACTTCGTACCTTTCCCCCCCCCAAGCTTGCCCCCCCCAAAATCCTGCGGGATAGTTGTCAACGATGTAGAGTTTGGGATGAAATGAGGCCTCCGGCTACGAAAGCCCGGAGACTCCACCCAGGGATACTACCCCCGCGCGTTGACGCCCTCCGTGTCGTCAACGCGGCAGTCGCTCAGAATACTAACCCCAGTCAAATCAAATACTTAGCACAGTTGGGTGGGCGGGGACGGCTGTTCTTCCTACCGTACTCTCCCTCCGTTAGGGTTGGGAAGGCTTGTCACGAGTGGGTGCTCGCTCCAAGCTTCTCTGCAGTCAGTCTGTTCTCATCTGCAGAACCCCTTCGCGGTTCCATGATTCCGACGTTATTTTACTGCGGGATAGTTGTCAACGATGTAGAGTTTGGGATGAAATGAGGCCTCCGGCTACGGCACGGGATCCACCCATACTTTGCCTTTCAGCTATTCATGCTGTGTCGGTGCCTGATGTCTGATATTGTATCCCAAACTTCCATAAAGGAAACTAGTAAACCGAGTGTCGAGCCATCAGTCTATGTCCCGAACGCAAACGTCTCCGCGAAGCCTTCTTGCAGTGGCAAATCCACTGCTTGGATATACCGCTGCTCCTGCTCCCTCCGGTCCGGATCTCGCGGACGCTTAGCGGATGAGCCCCCCCCGTGTATCATGGAGCCTACGTATCGCTGGGTTACCCTTCTCGTTCTCTACCCCACTAACTCCATAAGGGCTTCGACGGCCGTCCCCGCGAGGGACTGGCTGACGGCTCCTCCCACCCTAAAGGAGTGCATAGTATACAAGCCGTGGTGGTCGTTCAACCGGCCTTCCCGCATATGACGCTGCAGAGCCGCTGTCATGCTAGCTTCGGTCCACTGGGACGTCCCCCTCGAGCCATCTCCCTGGATCTCGGGAAACAAGTACCCCTCACGCATATTCCAACCCACGGACTTCGCGACAATGAAAAATTCTTGTACCGCTCGGACCGGACACAGTTCGTTATACTTTTCTTATCCCCTTAGCAACGACTGCGTGTGACGAATTGCGGAGCGTCTTGCCAAAGTGAAGGTTGAAAATCATTCCTTGGCCTTCTGGGAGGCGCAACACCTGTGCTGCAAATGCGCATGCCAAATCGGATCCCCGCTGCATCGTGTGGAAGGCGACTACAGACGCCGCGACGTCTCTACTGCGAGCCACTCGCTCCCCCACGGTGTGTTGCTGGTCTGCTGTGTTGCGCATGTGCCGTACGAGCCGTGAAAGGAGCGGGGCCAACATGGGCCTAGCTTGCTTGACGGTAACTCCCGCCCGGCGCTGCTCGGTCTGGGCGTACGAGAGGTACCGACGAACTCCCGCGCTACCGGCCGCATTACCTCGCTTCTCCCTGTCGTCCCACGGATCAGACTTTCCCAATATCTCGACCATGGCTCTCTTGAGTTTCGCGACGAATCCTTTGTCCAATGTTTGGGCCACGTACTTCCCGGACTACAGGATTCCAACGAATTTGACCCGCTCGCGACACAATCGACTGCATGAACCGCCTTCGTGCCGTTACCATGAGAATACAACCAGCACAACCAGCCATGTACGTCTGCGTCGGTGGCGCTCTCCCACCCCCCGGCTCCCTGCTGTGTGCGCTCTCAAAAACGCGTCGAGCTCATCCGCGACGGCGGATTTCCGGCGTTGCCCGGCTGTATTCGCGGAGGCGACTTGGACGGCTTCTTTGCGTGCCGCCAGTCGAACGGCATCGATGACCACGGTTGCCCCGGGAACACGCGGCTCTAACAGCCCCCGAAACGGCTGTACCCCGCAATGTTGACAAAAGTTGAATGTCGCTTCGTTTTGTGCCCCACACGCATTACACAAGACTTGTACCCGGTCCGGCGCGCGCGTGGCCCCGCGGGGGGTGCGCTCTAACGTCATCTGGTCATAATGCTGATGACATACGGACGAAACGAACGATAACAAGGAAACACCACCTGTCAACTTACGATATCGTTTCATAAATGACGAAAGTCTAATTCTACCGCTCGAGTTCCGTGTCTAAAACGTAAACGTATTCGCGAATACCGTCCTGATGGTGAGGATATCCTAAACTCTCCCGTCTCGGCACCACGAGCGATTTGACAGTAGCTCGCCCAACCGGCGGTAGCCAATAATCGTGCACATACATCCGGTATCACGATTACGGCGTGGGCCCGGCATTCGGCGAGATGCTGGATAACGTGACCCACCATGACTGGGGGTGGGAAACAGTACCCAAACACCGGCGTGCCCAACCGCGGTGTAACCGCCACATCCTGACGTAAAACATCTACACCCGCCGTTCCTTCGCACGAGTACCGCGAGAAAAATGGTAGTCGGCACTTTGCCCCTGTGCCACGCTCCACCTTATACTGGGCGTTCTCGGAAGACGCCATGAGGTCTACTGTGAAGTCGCCAAAAAACGGGCGCAACCTCTCAAACGCTGCCGGTCGGAGGCAGACGATCTCTTGCCTCCCCGGCCGCGTAATGTTATCAGCGACTGCGTTCTCTGCCGATGTCACCCACCTCGGGTGAGCCAGAAACCGTGTGCGACCTGCAACTCGAAAAGACTAACCAGCATCGCATGCGTCGAAATAAGAATGAGTACCTAGGTGTGCAAAGAAAAAAAATTCGCACACCCGTGCCGCCACGATTGTTTAATATTTTTATTGCTAATAACACGCTGTTTGATATGTGTCTGACTGTAGATTCCGTCCTCCTTTGCCGACTGTGGGGAAAAAATTGAAAATTTTATTCCGCCTCGTTCAAGTAGTGCATCGGCCATTCACAGCTGAATGACAGGCCTTTTCGCTTCGAACGTTTATCCGCGTCTAGTAACTCGCCGTTACATGTAGTCTAGACTCGACAGCAGTCTGTGTAATTCGCAAATAAATTGGCCGTAAAAGTGGCTCACCTCCCATACATAGGGGTCCAACCAAAAAAATTAAATTATTTCGCGCGAAGCGCGAAAAGAAGGGTCGGAGAGAGACATCAAAGCAAGCTTAGATAGATATGGATGGAGCCTACGCCACTACGTAGGTCACCAGTGCACACGCTCACACCTCACCCGATACCACCAGTCAGTCAGGGGATGAATGGGAGAGATGTTTAGCCCTGATCATCATCAGCTCAGCAACAGCAGTGCTGCTGCTGCTGCTGCTGCTTGCTGTTGCTGCCGGCGCTGCTGCTGCTGCTGTGCATGGGTGCGCACTTGCTTTCTTCGCCTTCGCTACTAGCAGAGGGCAACAGGCTCGAAAACTTGGGCCCGACCCCTCCCACGACGTGCGTATTTGGCCGCCCATGGCTTACAGCGCTGTGTACGTCTCACTTGTCTCTGTTTCTGGGGTGCATCTGTTGTGGAAGCAAAGATCGGCCGGCAGACGAAGAGACAGCAGACAAAGATCTCACTTGTGTGCACTCGCATGTTCCCTCGCTTACGCTGCTAGCAGTAGGCCTCGGGATCTAAAAATAGCTTCCGACGCCAGCCATGATGTGTGCCTTTGGCCGGCCTTGGCCTACAGCAGTGTGTAGGCCTCGGTTTCTCTGTTGTGGGGATACGTCTGTGCGGGAAGCTCCAAAGATCGGTAGGTTGAGGGTGATGCAGACGGACCGCGGGTTGACTTGCGTCGTTACTCGCTTGTGCTGCCGACAGCAGGCAACGGGCCGCAAGAGTCCAACCCAACGCCTCCCATGATGTATGCCTTTGGCTGCCCTTGGCCTACAGCAGTCCATAACTGCTGTGCTGGTTGTATCGCATGTTGTCTACGTGATGTACGTGATGTGTATGGTGCTGCTGTGCGAGAGGATTTCAGTGATTCTGCCGAGAGCGTCGTGCCCATCGCCCAATCATCTGTCTCTGTCTTACAAAATGTCTTACAAACTCGACGGGTGATTGGTGGGAGTCAGGCATCTACCCGGCTCTACCCCTCTAAAACATAGATAATTGTTGGAAGTTCTTCCGTGTCTTACAAAAAAATTGCCTTGTGTATGGGTGCTCTGCCGTAAAAGTAAAAGTGACAACACAACAAGAAATGCCTTTGTGTCTTGTGTGTAGACGACAGTACGGCAGGCAGTGGTCTACTGCTGGATTCTTCCTCCGCATACATATGCTTGTGCGATTTATGCTGATGCGTGCGTACAAACTATGTAGGGCCGCCGACCGTTGACGTTCTCGGCATCTCTTTTCCCGGCGAGTTCAATGGTATCCCTCTTCTGCCACCTGCGTTGAGAGAATCTCCTACGGAACAAGACTGACTCTCTGGTAGATTAATTTTTGAGGTCCCGCGTATGTAGACGAGGGGTAGAAAAGCTGCGCCAGCGTTCCGGGGACGCACACCAAGGCTTCACGCTGGCTCTACTGCCCATCATCCATGGATTTGCGGCAGGTGATGGTGTGCAATCAGTCAAGCTGAGCGTACCCAAGGCGTGAGTTGGTCCCCCTATCAACAACAAGTCCGCCCCCCTACATCATCGCTCGAAGGCAGATCTCCGATTTTTTCAACATGAAGATCTCCCATAGATCTCCCAAGCGATCTCACAGATCTCCGATCTCTTGGTGTCCGTCTCCGCTTGTCTTAGGCATGCGTACGCCGCCTCTCACAAACCACCTTCTTCCGTCTCGCGGTAGCAGCAGCAGCACGGTCGATACCTCGTAGCATTGGCACACCCCCGCCGCCGCCGGTGCTCTGACCATAGTGCGGCCGTGTGGAGTGATCTGCTTCGCTTCGCCTGCTGTGCTGCAAGCTGCTCCGTGTACAGACGACTCTTCGAGGTTCCGGCAGCTGTCTTAGGGTCCCCTGCAGGGCAGAAGGCGCGAAAAGAAGGAGCACGAGAGCACCGCGTTCGCCACGCGTTCCGCACAGCAGCAGCAACAGCAGAAGGCGAAGGGTCTTATGGGCGCGGAGCAGGAGTGCGAGGGGGGAATGCCTGCCGCCCTCGACCAGCGTGATCCGCCGGCGGCAGAGGTTCCAGGTAAAATTTCAAACATATGTTGTGGGTTGTGGGTGGTGTGGGTGGCGCCCATATTGAAGAACCAGCCTTTTGGCCGGCGCCCACATGCAAGGCTGCCGCTGCGTCTGCAACGTTGGCCCGTGCACTCCGCATCACACGAAGACACCGGGCTTGTTTGTTTTGTGTGTACGAGAGGCGTTTGCGTAGCAGAGGAGCGGGCCCGTTTGCCGTTCATCAACCACACCACACACCACCAGGCCAGATAATTCAAATACTCCCGGCCACAGGCGCAATACGTCCACCGTTATTACTGATCCCAAATGTCAAAAGCAGCGTTGAAGAAACACCCCGCTACAGCAGTAGTATTATCGGGGGGCAACGAGAACGGATGTGACTGGCGCTGTGTTTTTTTTGCCTTGCACGGCCTTGAGCACACGCATCGCCGACGCGACTTCGACAGCCCCCCCCAACGTGTCTTGCCAGCTGTCACTTTATTCGTCGGTTGTGTGGGGCAATGCCGCAGTTCCGACACACCGAACTCGATCTGTTTTTTGGTGCATATGACTTGTCGTCTGGTATACACGGGCACGTCTGTACCCCCCGCGCTGGCTCCACCCACTGACGCAACAGGAGGCTGTATTGGTCCGCTGCACTGCTGTCAAACGCTTCGGCTGCATACGCGCTGTTGACGTCATACGATTTGGAACACAAAACGCCAGAGAGAAAAATCTTGTGAAAAACACACCGCGCCGGGCTTTGTTTGCCACCCCTCCACACTGCACACACTCCTGGGAGAAACAAACATCCGATATGGTGGATGCTTGGTGTACCAAAGCTCTCCGGATGTTGAGGGTATCATGCACGCGGAGATGAAGTACGTCAGCTTACACCTAACTTGTTTAGCATTCTCCGAAAATAACCCCAGTCGACGTGAAAAACATGGACGAACATATTTGTACAGCATAGCAACAACGGCAACGAGAGCTGTTGAAAACGGCGTTCACTATTCTGTACAGGAGTAGTACATTGCTCTAGAATGGAATTTATTTATGTGGCTCCAGTGAGCATCAGTAACACGGGCGACTAGAAGTATTCTTGGTAGGATTCAGGGCACTGCTGACCGATGACTTAGCCACGTTGATAACAAGAAGAGCGTTAGTGGAATGGTTTCAAAATCATAGTCTGTTAACTACCACTCTATTCGGAAATATTAGGACCACCGGATACTTTGTTGTTGTCCCAATGGTTTGCAATGGTCTATGTTTGCGACCAGGGTGGCAGTCTATCTTGTACCGCATGTACTGCTGTAGCACACACTCAACTTCGCAACTGGTTTCGTCGTGGGTACTGTAGGCAGGCAAGGGGAGTTGGTTGCACCGGGCTTTTTGCCATGTAAAAGGACCCACCGCCTCATATTTACCGAGACGAGAAAGGCTGGGAATTTCGGTGCCTGGCGCCTCATCTTGTTTGTCGGCAGCACCGGAGGGGCCTTATTGTAAATATTGTAGCGAGGTCGCTCCATTCTTGATTTTATGATCAACCTCCGCCGAACTTTTTGTCGCCGCTCGATGCGATGACAGCAGGTCCGGAATGCCCAGCAGCAGCGTCTGAAGCATCCGTCTCGTCCGCTCCGTCTGTGGAAGAAGATAGTGAGTGGAGAGGCCCACTTTCGTGCATGAGGTTTCTCATCGTCGTACCTACCCGCCCATTGTTTCCATTGATCGGCAATGTTCTCGCGGGGACACAAGCGTTATCAAACTAGACAATGTCCATCCGACATCAAATCACTTCGTTCACCTGCTCAACAACCCTGCCGCATCATGTTAGTGCCAGCGAGAGTAGTGCACCATGTCGATAGAGCGTTCTACTACAGAACCTCGGGCATTCGGAGTACCCTGGAGGGCTGCAAGAGTAAATAGATTGTTGATTTTTATATTTTCAAGGTTAGACTATACCCTCAAGTATGATCACGGAAGGATTCCGGTCAGTTGGACCGGTACAGATGATAGCAGGTAGCCCGGCACCTTTTTAACGCGAAGAAAACAACAATAATTAATAGTAGTCGAGCAGCGACACTCCTCCTCAGCAATAGAGGACAACCGCAGCATGCTATTGTCCAACCACGGGACTCGAGAGGAATAAGAGCCTGCCCTCTGATTGGAGGGCTCGTCTCGAGCCGGGTGCCGGCTGGATCAACAGTTATTGTCAAGGATAAGATATGCTTCCCTATTCCTGGAGGCCTCGTCTGTGACCGTTTGCTGGTTGGCGCTAGTGACAAGGATAAGACAGTACCGCCCTATTTATGTAGTTCAGAGAGGCCGAACCTCGCGAAGCGTGGAAGTAGCCGGTTCACAGGTACCGCCCGTCCTTGTCGCCGCCCTATGAAGAAACGACGTCAGACCGGGCAGCAGCGGAGTCGGCAGACAAGTCCCCATCATGTGCGGAAGAGAACGGTGAGTGGGGACCGATTCTTATCATGTACACCGATCGATGTTGGTGTCGATGTTATCTTACAGAACACTGCTTTTAACCCCCCAATACAGCAAGGAACTTGATTGCCGGCGTGGTATGTACAAGAGACTAAGGGCCGACCAAGGACAATCTCAGTTTTATCACCCGTATCGGCGGGGCGTAGCAGCTCCGCGCAACCTCACACCTTCGTACGTACTTCTAAATAGGCGGCAGGTGCCTCTTTGCCGCTCGGGCCGGTGCACTGCAGTAGTCAGGGGCTTTTCGTGTCTTGGGTAGGCGTGGTTCCGCTGAACGTTGTCGTTGTTTGGTTTTGATGAAAGCAGGGGCAGCAGATACGGCAGATGGGGCAGATGGGGCAAACATAGCTGAAGCGGAGGCCACAGCCTCATCCCCGACACCGGCGGAAGAAGAGAAGGATGATGGTGAGCGGAGACGAGTCATGAGGCAGCTGATTTTTTAGACCGGAGGATATTGTTGTTTGATGTAGCGCTCAGGAGACGCCCGCAGCAGTTGCCCTGATATGACGGAACTGAGAGACTGCTCTGCCACACGGCTGAATGGACTGTTTGTTTTTCTAGGCAGAGTGGTGGGTCAGATAAAACGTGCTGAGCAGAGAGATTGGAACGGTTTTCAGTGTGAAGACAACAACGACAGCAACAACAACAACAGCAACAACAACAATTGTCAGCAAGGCGTGAGAAACAAGTAGGCCGGTGGCAGGCTTTCTATTCTTCATCGGAACCGGCTGGTAGCAGCAAAGTCGCTGAATGAAGTGGTCCGTCCCTCTATGTCACGGAAGCAGGCCCCACTGGCCCAGCAGACTCGGGAGCAGCGGAACCGCCAGCGTCATGCTCGCCTTCTACGGTTGAGGACGGTGAGTGGGCAAGCTAGAGTGATGTAGAAGTTGCCGGTATCGTCGTCATCGTTGTTGTCGTCCGAATGCGCTTCCAGCTACTTGCTGCCAGAAGGGTCCATGTCGATGGACCCCAATCCGCGACGATCTGGTGTCATCCGAGACCGCCACGTTTTGATGCGCTGCTCGACAACTACTGCTGTGCCGCACAAAGCCATCGATAGAGTACAAAATATCGCACTCTTTATGGCGGAAGCTAAACGGTTTATTTCGCAAGAATAGGGCGGTTGTTAAATGTATTATGAGAACTGAGAGGGCAGCAAGAAGAGGGATAGGATAGCAAGAGGCATTGCAACAGGGACACCGGCTCCATAGCGAGATGACCGAACTCAGGGGCTGCACAGCCGGACAGCAACGTGAACCTTCTCCTGTTCGAATAGTAAGCGTTGGGCAGCTGCCACGTTCTTGATTGGATCGATCGGACGGTCTTGCGTGCTACCGAACTCTGTCGCCACGTGCAGCAGGCACAGCAACAGCAACAGCGGACGCGGAAGCTTCGTGCCCGCCACCGTCTGCGGAGGAAGACGGTGAGTGGCGAAGGCACGCTCGCATCGATGATGTTGTCGTTGCTGTCGTCGTTTGTGGTTGTCGTCACCGTCTGGGACGGCAATAACATTGATTTCGCTGGAGGAACGGCAACTGCTGTCCTCAAATGACTCGACTCGGAGGGAATGCACACAGCTTGATGTCTGATTGGCGGTCTTGTCTACACCCGGCGCCGAGAGATGGTCCTAAGTTCGAGCATATGTAGAGCAGTGCTGATATGGCGGGGGATGTTTTCACCTCTAGGTCGGAATTAAACCGATGGCATTACCGCCGAAGTTCGTCGCCCATTCGCGCAAAGGTGGTCCTGACTTGGACCATGTGCAGGGCAGGTAGCAGGGACGCTCCCGTTCGTGATTGGAGTTTTTTTTTGTGCCGAAACTTGTCGTTGATTAGCAGGCCCGGCAGCCTCAGCAGCAGCGAAGGCGGCGGTTTCTGCCACTCCTTTTGAGGAAGAGGACGGTGAGCGGCGGGGACATGTCGTGTGCATGCCGACGTCGTTGGTGACGGTGTTTGTTGCTTTTCGTTTGATTGATATTGTCGTCGCCGTCGTGTTGGCCGTCGTGTTGGTTGTGGTGCTTGCGTTGTTGTTGGTGGTTTGTTCTCACCGATGCCGTCTACGTGCGCTCCACCCGTCCTTCGGCTGTTCTACCACAATTGAGTGTGGATGATTCCGAGCCATGGCATACCGAATTCGTCACCCGAAACTAATTCACTTCGCTGAGCTGTTTGCGAGCCAAAATCGTGCCGCACGCTTCGAGAGAGGTCGAGTAGCACGCCTCCCCCCGGAGAAGTTCTCGCAAAAGAGCGACAACTAAGGTGTCTGATCAAAGGGGGGGGGGGCAAACACCCAGCAACGAGCAAACACCGCTCCTAGCTACTGGTATTTGTTGGCGACAGAGATCAGAGGAAGCTTCACGGCTAGCCCTCTTTGAAGTATCTCCAAGTCAACTGTCGATTGTTTCTTTTTCAAGTAAGGCCAATGCCGCAGTAACTAGGCTGCTCGGTTATTGGCGCAGGCAGAGGTCGGCAGGAGCAAGGGCTGCTCCGTTCTCGATTGAAGTCAGCTGATCGGAATTCTACCGCACTTTTTTCCCCTCTTGATGCAATGACGGCAGGAGGCCCGGTGGGGGCGGAAGCAGCGGCCTCATCCCCGCCGCCTGCGGAAGATGGAGGTGAGCAGCTTTTCGTTGTTATTGTGCTGTTGTTGTTGTTGTTGTTGTTGTTGTTGTTGTTGTTGTTAAGCAACTGATCCGCATGCTGCCGAACTTTTGACGATTGGACGCAGGCCTGGGCTCAGCAACAGCGGAAGTAGCAGCCGCGTCTCCCCCACCTGCGGCAGACGACGGTGAGTGAGAAAGACTACTGTCACCGGGCGCCGTATCTGTTGTTCGCCCCTTTGCACAGCGCTGTTCCCTTGGATGCAAAAGTCCCCGCGCTGTAAACGCCGCCGGAATATGTGAAACTCCCATGAGCTCTTATCGGGGGGTCGGGAGGCGTTTCCCACCGCGTACGTCTTTGTGTTGATGCCAAGGGTCTTGTCGTGTTAATGTTTACGTCCAGTAGAGCTGCGATCAAAGTGTTGTGTTTATTAGTTGCTCCAGCCGTACCGAAACAAAGGGAAAGGACTCCCGGTGGGTGAGACTGACCTCGTGTGCGTGTCTCTTCGTCCACACACATGTCCACAAATTCTCAAAATCCTCCCAACTTCAACTCTGCTGACAGTCCATACTTGCGTTCCGAGAATCTAAGATTCTATCCAATCCTCTCAAAAGACCTGTCAAATCTCTCAAACTTATTCACCGATAATATACCGATCCGCCTCACAATCCTCCGATAGTTCAGTACCCTTTCAAACATTTCCCGCTTTTTCCCACCTAGTCTCCAAGTAGTGTACGCCTGACTGTACTCAATTCACACCAGCCCTGTTTCATACCACAATTTTACCCGAAGTTACCCGGTATTTTCCCAGTTCCAAGAAAAGCGGCCCGATTGCACCACACTCTCACGAAGAACGTATTTTGAGCAGCATTGAAGAATATTACAACTAGCCCGTGAATATGTTGCTTTTGGTTGGAAATCATGCAACAATAGGTTGTTGCCCGAGACGCTGGCAACCAGGTGCATGTAGACCGATTCTTGCCCATCACAGAAAAAAATGAACGAATGGGAATGCCCTAAGCTAGCCTAAGACGGCGGGATCCAGGGGGCGTCTACGTGTCCTCACGCCTGACAGTGGGAAGTCATTTCACCGCTACATTCACTCACAACAGTCGGAAGAAAGAACACATCCAACCCTCGCCACATACAATGCCGTCGGTTTATGGAGATGCAGAATGCACCGAGTACCTCTACTCCGAGGCTGGTTTGCCACAACTCACATTCTGTGTGTTCTCGACTTCCCGCGCAGACCAACATGCGGTCGAACTAACGACCAAGCTGTGGGCGGACACGGTAACGCTTGGCACCTTCGACGCACCGAGAAAGGCGGCGGATCTCTACGCCCCGGACGGCGTTCTCTGGGGCACGGAAGCCTTCGCCTTCGACGACCCCCTCTGGGAGTACGCCTCAGAGCTGGTCCGGAACACCCCGGAACAGATCTACGCTTACTACGTGAGTGGTGTGGTGTTAGGTCTGCTTAATTGTTGTTTTTTTTCTTTCTATTTTTTGTCAGTATGACCCAACGAATCCATCTCCATCGAAGAAAATAGTCTATAAGATAGATTAGCAATCAATCCATAGCGTCAGCGAAAGTTCTGTTTTTCCACGATTGCCCGAGCAGCACACAGTTGTTGGCCTACGCTTGTTCTGTGAGTTGTTGGACATGCTTGTTGTTGTTGTTGTTGTTGTTGTTGTCGCTAGTCCGTGAGACGGCTGAATATAGACCGACCGTTGTTGTGTGAGCTGTTGGACATGCTTGTTGTCGGCGGTCCGTGAAACGGCTGAACAGACCTGCACGTGCTATGCGAGTTTGTTCGGCTGCTGGTTGTTGTTGTCGGTCGGTGCTTTTGGCGTTTGATGGTGGTGGTGGTGATAGCGGGTGATGCGACGTGATGTTCCTCTCGCGGGTGGCACATGGACGGCGTCATGGCCCAGATGTAGGAGTCGTTGCGGTTGGTGCTGCTGCTTAACGTCGCACCAAGGAGCGCCAGCAAACATCTTGTCCCAACCCAAACCCGAGGGAGCACAGAGGAAGGTACAGGCCAACGGCAGTTAATGCGAACGGCTACAGAACGGTACGCCGACAGCGAAAATGTTAGGTCAAGCCGCTAAAACCTTTTGGTTTGTGACCCCCCCTCCCCCACGACGCCTTCCGAAGGACTACTTCGCCCGGCTGCCCGAGCTCAGGCTGGTGGAGTTCACGGCAGCGCCGGCGCGCGTCCGCGGCGACTTCGCCTCCCAGTCCGGCACCCACACCTTCTCGTGGAGGGGGGCCGGCGGCCAGGAAGAGTATACGGTGGAGGTACGGGCGCGCTTCAGCCTGACGTTCAGGAGGGACCGTTGCAGCTGCGGGGGTCCCAGTGAGTGGGCGATCGTGGAGCACTGCACGTTCTCGATGCCCACCGCCGCCGCCGCCGCCGCCGCTGCCGCCGCCGCCACCCCGCCCTCGGCACGGGTGCTCAAGCACGTGAGAATGGGAGTGTGGAAGGGGGGGGGGGGGAGGGGGGTACTCTTATGTTTTGCATGCCTTAGCGGTTGGGGGGCGGCGTGGTTTGGTTGGCTTCTTCGGGAAGAGGCGCGTGTTTGGTTGTCTCTGTTGTTGTGCTGTCCTTCTTTGGTGCTGTTGTTTGTCTTGACGGCCCTTCGGAGTTGGCCAATCTCGTACGTCAAAGCAGATTTGGTCCTTTCCTTCTCGTTGTTGTCTCATCTCATCTCGTACAAAAAACGAGCCTTGACATATGTGTTCGTTGTTGTTGGGTCTTTTTTTGGCGAGGGAGGTGTTTCTTGCGAGGGGGGCGAGAGAGAGGTTTGGCCCCCGAGTGAAATATTGCCCTCTACTTTTATTTCGAGATCCGCCAATGTACTTTCAAGCATCTTTCATGTGCGCCAACAAAAATCGAGGGAGCTAGATAGGCCTGTCTGTGTGACTGACCCCTTCAGAAATCAGAACTGTTTCGGGTCGAAAACTCCGTAACCACTGAAGCTTGACACACACGACACCCTTGTTTCGAAAATTTTTCCAAAGAGGCGGCTTGTTCCTCCACCGTGAGCCGGGATTCGAAGCGGTTAGTTTGCGATTGGGTTGGATGAGGCCTTACCCCCCCGGAGAGGATGCCGGTTGGTCTCCTGCGGCGAGAGAGGGGGAGGGGGAGAGGGGGAGGGAGGGAGAGAGAGAGAGACAGACAGAGAGCGAGCGAGAGACAGACAGACAGACAGACAGACAGAGAAGGAGAGAGAGCTCCAAGCACAGCGCCGAATGGTTTCTTGTTCTTCTCTCGAGTCCATCTATCCCGTAGACGTGCCTTATACTATGTTGCTGTCGAAGCCAATCCTCCCGGCTTGACTACCTTCCCACGAACGGAAGCATACGTCACTATGTCATGAATTTGTCTGTGTTCGAGTTTCGCCAAACACGGTTTCACGAAGGGCAAAGTGTTGTTCTTGAGCTTCCCTTCGGGAGCACCAGGCACGGAGAATAGGGGCGCGGGTCTCTGCCTTGCGTCCTCTACGGTGCACATTATCAGCGTGCGTGGGATAAGTGGAGTTTCTCTCTGTTTGAAACCCGAGATAGGCGATATCGGCTCGCGTACACAACACGGATATCGCCTATCTCGGGTTTCACACAGAGAGAGATTTATGCCACGCACGCAAGACAACGTGCACCGTAGAGGACGCAAGGCAGCCCCGCGAACCGTTCTCAAAGATAATCACTGCCCAACACCCTTTGCAGGATGCAGCGCACCTTTCATGCGACTCGCCGAATACCTCACGGCGCTTCGCGCTTGGTGATGTGAGAGCCTGGTCCGGTGAGAACCCGGCGTGCTCCGTCCCAGCTTTGTACCCAGGGATGCGAGGTCAATGGTCTAACGACTACGCCATGCACAACTATGAGTACCCCCCCCCCCTCCCCCCCCCCCCCCCCCGG
>FN649750.1:1429581-1475800 GCA_000310025.1 Ectocarpus siliculosus | reverse complement strand
GGGGGGGGGGGGGGGGGTTGCAGGGGGGGGGGGGGGTTGTAATTTTTGTTTTTCGGGAAGGATATGTAAGTTGGCGGGGTCGATGCCTGGTACGTTGCGCAAGCAACCGTGTCTTCCACGGCCACGTGTCACATGACCATCGCCATCACGGCCGCTGACAGTCTAGGCACCCCCTCTCCTTGTCAGAAGAAGCAGACCCAACCAGAAATTACTTTCGAGCAGTGAAGTGTGCATGTAGGATATCCTGTCAGTGCTGTACTAATTTGTCAAGTCTTTTTGTGTAACGCTACT
This sequence comes from Ectocarpus siliculosus, assembly GCA_000310025.1. Classification (NCBI taxonomy): domain Eukaryota; class Phaeophyceae; order Ectocarpales; family Ectocarpaceae; genus Ectocarpus; species Ectocarpus siliculosus. Next base: position 1,475,509 of record FN649750.1, on the reverse strand, counting down.
CGGGGTTCATATTTGCTTCATACCTCTTGTTACCGACGCAGTTATTTATCGTGTGGTGTACATGTGTTTTCGCAATCCTAGGGACCAGGACTTCATGCACTGTTGTATTATGTTGTCTTCACATTACATGAAATAGAAGTTCCGGTCTCCGCTCAGTGCCTTCTACGATCCGTGCTGGTCCAATACTTCGGATATAAATATAACCAATACGAAGATTTACCGATGTAGTGAGCGGCTGAGTTTCTGGAGAGTTGGCAGGGAGAGGTCTGTAGGTCCCTTGGCGTGTGCCGCTTCTCGTTGGCTCTGATGTCGCAGATAACCTTGATACATTCTAGTACGACTACTGTAGGCGAGTTCTTGTCAATTTGGGTTTGAATGGTTTGTTCCGCTTTTAACCGCTCGGTGTCGTGTTTCTGGCCGGTAGGGTGCACTGCGAGCACTTGGCAATTTGGGTTCTGAATGATTTGTTGTCCTTTTACTGGGTTGGGTTCTTCAGCTTGTAGGGTGCATGCATTTGTTTCAATGCGATAAAAAAACCTACGCATAAATAGCCCGTGTTGGCGCGAGTTTTCGATCATTTTTCATTTTCCGTAAGGATGGTTGGTTGTACAACGTAGGATTCACTAAACCGGTTGTAAAGGTGTGGTGCTGAGGTTGTACAACGTAGCATTCACGAAAGCTGTTGATAGGTTGCGGTGGATAGGATGGTTGTACAACGCAGGATTCATTAATATTTGGGTTGATAAGTTGTGGTGTTGAGGGTTGGTTGTACAACGTAGGATTGATTCACTGTATCGGTTGTTGATGAGTCGTAGTGAACGCACGCTGTGAAGGGGACGCAAAAGAAAAGAACCGAGCAGTGCGGGGAGGGGGGTGCTCGGGTTAAGGAGGAAGCAGCTGACGTGCGTCTAGATATTTTGGCCGGTGTCAGGTGTGCCCCGAATCCAACGGCAGTTTTGAAACACCTGGTGGTAAGAGGCTGCCCAGAGGTATGCTAAGTTCTTTGTACTTGGTAGAGGTCACTGTTTTTTTGTTCTTCTTTTGTCACGTCACGGCAGAGTAGAGACACGTGGCGGTGAGTCATCCCGCCGAATCTGGTGAGTGGCGGTGGCCCTTGACTGCTAGTTTCATCCTGTCGCGAAGATATTCTGTAGTGTAGACAACTTATAGGTTTAGACAACTACAACCAAAGGTACAGAGAGAAAGCAAGTTCAGTATTTTTTATTGTAAACACATGCCGCCGTGAGAAGCATTCGGCAGAGAGAGGTGGTGTAGCGCATGCAGAGTCTGGGGATGGATGGGGAGACTTTTCTTGATTGTACAGGAGACGCGCTGGCTTTCGATCGTATATTTGACCCATGTGATGTCGGTACTCCACCGATCCCTTCATATTTAGTTTGTAGACGTGCTTGAGGTTCTCCCCATAAGTTGATGTACGTACCCGCCCAGTTGTTGCTTTTACATGCCTCAAGTAGGAAGGTACTAGTGAGAAGTGAGAATTTGGGGAGGATTGCATGACCCTGAGTGTGGGCTGGAGGTCGCAGCCGAATGACGTGCGTTCATTCTGTCGAGGACATCTGAAGTAGATGTTGGTAGGTTAGTGGCAAAACGTGTCATCCGCGGTGGAGATCGGCACTTCGGTACTCGCAGCTTCTTCGAGCAGTGAATGGATGGATGGCAAGCTTCTACGATTTTTTTGTGTGTCGGCTCTGCGAACAACTAATGGCAGTGTCGTAACCGTTTACATAGACATTATTCTTACCATGGATGGCATGTATGCGATCAATTGTGGTGGATGAGCGTCGCGTGTTTTTTCAGCACAGGGGTTTTAACGTGTGACCGCAATGTACATCAGGCAAGCAGGGTCGTGAGTCGAGATCCCCCTGGGGGCGAATTGGTCGGATTTGAACCTGTTCCAAAACTGACGCGGGGGAGGTTCTGGCACGGAAGGTTGAGGCGTTGTGTAGTTCACGACCGTGTCCTTCGCACAGCAATGGCACTGGTTGTCTCCACTCGATGCGGCGCATTGTTGTGATACGATCGCGTTACGGCCGTATGTCGGGGACCATGCCGACGGTTCTAGATGGCCACGATTCTCACCACGTCCCGTGTTGATTTTCATAGAAAACAGAAGACTGTCCATCAGTCTACTCAACACGACCGCGCTGGCAATGTATCTCTTCAACATCCTTGCGCCTTTTTTTTGTTTTTCACTTGGGCAAAACAAAAGGTTCGCATACAACAGGTCGGGGGGTGGCAGGCGAGGTATGTCGGGCTTGAAACCTGGACTGCGTGGCAGAACCTGCATGCATGCTTGTTCGAATCGCAGAATGAAGAGAGCATCACGGGCAACACGAGAGTGAACATGCGTATTTTCGCTTGGGCATCTCGAAAAAGAGAGTCGAAATTCAGTTTCATTGCACCCGTAAGAAGAGCGAAACTTGAACTTTCGCAAACATTTAACAGGTGCGAGTGGATTGAAAATGCTTGATCAAGGTTTGGAAATGTTACGCGTGTCATTCGGCCCAGGCTGTGCGAGCGGCAGAGGGTGGGGTGGAACAGAATCTCCGTGAAACACAAAAATATCCCCCAAGAAAATATGATTTTGATACAGTGTGATTGTTGGCGCCCCCCTCTACAAAAAAACATCCCACTCCTAAGATCCATGGCTGTGAAAAACTGCCAGAATTGTTGCAATAGGGTGCAGATTGTATGCCGCTGCGAAGTTGAGGGCATCCTGATGGTACTCTATTTGCATCAACAAGGCATGAGGCTAAAACTGGGACACGGCATTTATCGTCGTCCTTCCTACCTTAAACTGCACGGCGTCTTTGCACTCGGTATTCCCCACCAATCTATTTGCACCGCCTTCGTTCCCAACCGAGCGGGGCGTGGCATGACCTCAAACCTACAGTAGGGCCGAGTTCACCGGAGGTGCGTTCATTCCAAACCTACAGTATACCACGCCACTTTGCGTACGGACGAGCCGTATTGTTCAACACTCCGGATCATGGCTTGGAAGCAAACTGATTTGTCACAACCGCTACGATATGATACATGTCAACGCTCAGGCAGAGATCCAAATGATGAGAGGAAACACAATGAATCACAAAGGTTTCTGACGCCTGGCCAGAAAAAAATCACTACTGCACTGGTTTGGGGAGGCAAATGGTGATGGTGCAGCGTAGCGTCATTATTTTGTTGCCCATGGTGTAACCCCTCTGCAAGGGCATGCCCTGTTTAGTTGGATGCCTCCAGGCGCTTTCTGTAGGAAGCTTGTTTACAGGGAGTGGTACAGATAATATGTAGACTTTTGCTTTGCGGCACCTCGCTCAGTTCTCATTCTTCATTCTTCTTCACTGTGAGTACCCGAGGCTGCAAGCTCCCGGCGGCACAGACAAACATTGTATCATCATCATCATGGTGTATTCATTTTTGACGTCGCTCACCCACGTCATGATGGTCATGTGCGGCTGCACAAAATATCAGTAGAATAGAAAGGTAGAAGTACAAGGAATGAACATCAACGGAGAGTTACCCGTCAGCTTTACATTATGAGAACTTCAAGGTCAAACGGGACAGCAAGCGTATTGTCGAATGAAATGAGTTTTAGGCCGCCGGCCGTACTGTAGACCGAACAGTTTATTATCCGTGCAATGGGTCAAGCCTCTACTCGCGTTCATTCCGCTTTGTTCATCGGGGATTCACACTTACTTGAAGCACGGCGGCGACGTGCCAACTCACCGACACAATTCTGCACATTCGTGTACGTACAGTTTTTTACAAGAATACCTTTCTCTCTACAGTACATATGTCTAAAAAAGTAATTTCTTGGTGCCTTCTACCGTAGTACTACTGCCAAGGCATGCGACCCCACTCACACACTACTTGGGTAGGTCTGGCAAATATGGTTGTTTGTGATGCACTGTGGCTATTCGCGACTGGAGCAAAATTTTCCTGGCCAGCTCGCCAAAATCTCCAAGGGGAGATGGTGCGAAACAAATGCACGCACGCACCGCGAACACCCGCTGCAAAAGCTCTCTACCGATGAAGGGGGACAATTTTACTCGACGTGCTTGCGCACGCTCATGTGGCTCATTGAAAAACGTAGACGTTTATTGTGTCTCCCAAGGCATAAGCGGGGTAGGGGGGGGGATATGAAGCTTGCGGGGTTCCAGAGGGGCAGCGCAAGGACAAGGGTGGTATGTGATATTGGATGGTAGATTATATGTACTCTAAGACTAATTGTGGCATGTGAGAAAAACATAGGTTGGAGCATCCTCATCACGGAGGCCCAGGATACCGTGGACGGCGTCCCCTCCACTGGAGCCAGGTACCGCGACAAATATGGTTGCTGTGTCTCACGTAAAGTAGCAAAGCAGCAGCGTCAGTTTTTTTCTGAGGAGAAAACAAGGCGGGCTCTGAGTCTGGCCGGGGCCACCCCCGGCGTGTACTTGGTGGCTTTTGATTGAATACTCCCTCTCCGACAAGCCAAGCGGAAGCGCGTCGTATCTCCACCGTCGCCTTGTCCGCTCATCTCGAGTTTAGTCGAGGGAATCCTGCATTCGTCTTCGTATGCAGACTGCTGCATGAATGACTGTAGATGAGACAGTTTCTTCATTTGATTATTTTGACGAGTGTACAACAGGTAATATTCTAGGTCTGCACCGGACCTGCTGCTCGAGCTGCTGTGCTTCCACGGAACCCCCTCGAATCGAGAGCAAAGTCGAACACTGCAAGGAACCGTGCAGGAATATGGCCTCGCCGCCTGCCGCGCAGCCGTGTACTCCGGGCGGGTATAATACTGGTTTGCACGCGGCAGCATTGGACAACGATGATGAGCTCATGCATACCCTTCTTTCGAGTGGATCGGCCGACATTGATCGGCGGGGCAATCCACTTGGCTGGACTCCGCTCATGGTCGCTGCCGGTGAGGGTCACTCGCAAGTTGTTGGGATCTTGCTGAACAAGGGAGCGGACTTGTCGGTAGTAAACGATTTGGGTTCTACTGCCCTGTTCATCTCTGTTTCTCATAGGCACGTAGCTGTGACGAGGATGCTCGTGAATGCGGGCGCCAATCTCGAAGCGGCGGAACTAACGTTGGGGTGGACTCCGGTCATGATGGCTGCCTACCAGGGCCACTCGAAAGTTCTTGGGATCTTGTTAAACAAGGGAGCTGACTTGTCGGTAGTGGACAAGTCGGGTTCTACTGCTGTGATCATCGCTGCTCGTGTGGGACACGTAGCTGTGACGAGGATGCTCGTGACTGCAGGTGCTAATCTCGAAGCGGCGGAGCCACAGGGATGGACACCGCTCATGGTGGCTGTCTACAACGGCCACTCGCAAGTTGTTGGGATCTTGCTAAACAAGGGAGCTGACTTGTCGGTAGTGGACAAGTCGGGTTCTACTGCTCTGATCATCTCTGCTCATTTGGGACACGTAGCTGTGACGAGGATGCTCGTGAATGCCGGCGCCGATCTCGAAGCGGTGGAGCCACAGGGATGGACGCCGCTCATGGTGGCTGTCTACAACGGCCACTCGCAAGTTGTTGGGATCTTGCTGAACAAGGGAGCTGGCTTGTCGGCAGTGGACACGCGGGGTGCTACTGCTCTGATCATGTCTGCTGGTTATGGGCACGTAGCTGTGACGAGGATGCTCGTGAATGCCGGCGCCGATCTCGACGGGGCGGATTCTGCGGGATTCACGCCACTTCACATGGCTGCTGTCAACGACCATTCCGAGGTAATCAAAACTTTAGCTGGGCAAACCCAGACAGCCGTACGCCCGCCGGAGAGACACCACTGTTCGTGGCAGCGAGAAGCGGGCATGTAGGCGCCATCAGCGAACTCCTTCATGCGAATGCGAACCCCTTGCTCGGTCGAATGGATACATGCCTGCGGGGACGGATAATCCTGCCGCTGGATGCCGCGGTGATCTCAAAGCACGCAACGGTAGTACGAAAGCTGATACAGCAACTCGGGATCCAAGGCTGTGGCGGTGCAAGCGCCGGCGCAGATGCTTTAAGACGGGCGGTACGGACCCAGCAATATGATATCGTGGTCATGTTGGCGGACGCCGGAGTAATCGACACAGGCAGAGTCCTGATCGATGCTACGAAATTCGGCAGCGAGGCATCAGTGAAAATCCTCTTGCAGCAGCAACGGTGGAAACACATGGACTGGAATACATACGTCAACAAAAAACACCCAGACGGCAGAACACCAGTAGTGTGTAGCATTGGGCGTGCCCTCCTATCAGGCTCTCCCAGGGTTCTGCGGCTATTTCTGGACGCCGGTGCTGACACGGCATCGACCGTTAGAATTGCCAACAAGGAAGGAGTAGAAGTATTCAGCGGCACGCCTCTGGCTTACACGACCTGGCTTCTCCGTGATCAACAAGCCCAAGCAATCGACTCCACGAAGGGACAGCCGTGCGGCCTGAAGGCCGTCTGTCGCATGTTGTTGCAACTGGAGGCAATACGCGCGGTCTCTTGGTGCTGGCAAAGCGATGCCTCATCACCTATCGAACGAGCTGTAATGGATGGCACACCGAGAGCCAAGTCTAAGCTGACAACGGACCCGCCGCTGGGTTTGACACTACCAAGGACGAGGAGGAGGGCTCGGGCGCATCGGGTGCTCGTGATGGCCATTTCCAGGTAGATGGTTCCACCAGTTCTTTTCTGCAGTGTACATAGATTCTCGGCTTCATGTGATAAGCTTGAAAAGTTTGGTCCGATGTTGCTGGGAACGGCTCATGAGATGAAATGAGTTTGGTGCAGCCCGTTTTGGTTCTCAGGCAATTGCTGTTTGTCGCTGCTGCCGGTGACGTTCTTAGGTTCACTGTGATGTCCAATATGCAGCAGTGCAGCAGTAGGACTCGCCATACACATGAAGAGTAGTTCATGTTTAACTGGTTGGCAAAGTAGACAACAGCAAGAGCGCACAGGCAATTACTCATGCGATTAGGCCAAAGGCTTTTCATGGAGAATTTGGGGCTGACTTGTAGCATAGTGGATCTGCTGTACACCCTACCAAAAGTACAACCGGGGTTCGAATCCCCCGTGGACCATATGTGACGCATGTTTTCCTGTCTGGGATACGCCTGAAAGACGGTATACATTTCAGTCGTCCAAGTGAAGGCACATACTCCCGCCTGTAAGTTGATGGACCGCATGGGGCAGCGCTGATTACAGGGATTACATCACCCTGGGGTCAATTCCGAGGTCTAACAGCCGTAACAAGTTGAAGGACCCCGGGTGTACTTTTGTTGTGTAGCATAGTGGGTATGCTGTACACCGTAACAGAATCTGATGGCCGTCTGGGTATGGAGGTTCTTAGCCCTTATTCACCCCTTATTCTCGTATTGGTGTGTCCTGAGTATTCGCCTATTTACAGAGCTGTGTCTCTTCACCTCGATTTGTCATTTTTCGTTTCGAACTCAGCCTTGTCCTTCTCAACCTCAACATATTCTTCCTTCCCTCCAGGCCCATGGTGTGTGTCCTCAGCCTTGACCACGAGATACTGGTATAAGGTTTTCACTTTTCGTGCCTGAAAACACCATTACTCGTAAACGTATGGCAGCTACAAACACATATCTTTCAACCGCAAAACACCCCCCCCCCGTTCTCTTCCATCGGGAAGTCGCCGGACTATCAAGAGAAAACCTCGGCTGGCTGCTTCCAAGTGTTCTTACATATCCAGGAACGTGCATGACACGTGAGCGTTGTGTCCCATGTTTTCTTACATGCTCACGAATGGCTGCCATGATGCGGCCGTCTCTCCGACTATCTCCGCTTGTTCGCACAGGTATTCGAGAAAACCGATGAGCTCCAGGGAGTACAAAGAGAAACCACGTGGTGTACGAAGCACCAGTTCTCCAGTGCAAGAATTCCCAGCGGATAAAGCACCACCGGCAAACGCGTCAGATCGTGATGAGAGGATGTGGACTATGGTCCTGATAGTGCTCGTGTCGATGTTTCAGATGTCTATCTGGTTCAACACCTAAAGAAGAACCACCAGCAAACCCGTCGGGCCTTGATGAGAGAATGGGAACTGTTGCATTGATAGCGATGGTGTCAATGTTTTAGGTATCGACAAGGTTGCCAACATGACGAAGAAGCGTTGAAACAATGGGCAACAAGGCGGCGAACTGGGCGGAATTCGCGTGGACTTTTGGTCGTAAAGTGCACACTTTGTACACACAGGTAAAGCATTTCCCAGCTATCCGTTTGTATTCATAACGTAGGGCCGGGTGCTCGGAGAGTAGGAGATCTGCCACTTTTTGGGAATAGATCAGCTGTCACACCGTGCAGAACCTGCCGGTTGCAAAGCAGCACATATATTTCGAACCGTCACCTACACAATGGATTTGAGTTTAGCCAGCGAAAGGGGTTCCCCAAACAGACTTCTCCTGTTCTTCTCGTCGATTACAGTTGGCCTGAACAAGTCAGCACGACCCCAATGGCCGAGCCCTTGAAACCATCTGTGTACCGCCGACGCCATCCCTGACAATTGTCTTGCATCATCACGTGTGCAAATTGGTGCCGTTTCGAACCATGAGCATTTTGTATATTTATTCGGCGGCCGCAATCAATCGCTAAATAGATACATCCACCTTGACAACCCAGATAAAAAGTACACGAAATGTTGGGCGCGTTTACAGCTGCGCATCAGCAGTATATCGTGTGCGTAGAGACAACAGGTGCGCAAACACCTACCAAGTAGACTCTTGCTTTATGTTTGTACTTTAGATATATTCCATAATACCCACATGCCATGTTCTTGAAGATTTGTTTTTGGGGGGGGAGGTACCAGTTGTCTACTGCAGTTCCTATTAACTGCAGTTCCAAATTACAGCATAGGATCTCCGCGGAGGGGGGACCTGTGTTCGTTGGGGTACGTTATGCGCGAGCTAGTATCCCCTCTATGAGCCCCAAAGCCATGATCACACGAAACCAGGGAGGCAGGTACAACTGTACAGGACCAACATGATGGAGCACCTACCCCGTCCAGTAAATGCAATGCATGAAACGCCGCCATTTTCTTGTACATGTAGTACACGGGCTGGACTAGTGGGGAGGGGTAATGAGCCGCGGGGTACGACTCAATACCTGACAGTAGTCTATCTGCGATGCTGTGCGAGGCTAGAGACACGCTGCATCCAGGCAGCAACGCAGCAACCCGAACGCGCAATTCATACTCGTGGAAAATATTATCCAACCAACACTTCACTCCAGCTGGAAGTTGGAAATATCGCACATCAACTGCGGAGGAGCATACGCAAATGTTCGCCATCTCCTACGGCAGTACCGCCGAACGATCGGCACCTAACAACACTGCCGCCGACATAAATGAACAGTGGTACTGACGCGAATGCACACTAGCTGCCGCAGCTGCTATTATAATGACTCCCATACCTATATCTTATTTCACCCATCGTGTACATATGATTGTCGAGATATTCCAAGAAAGGAAAAACAGCACATCGTTCAGACTCCTCGTGGTGCAGCCAGAGAACCGTCACCACGTTGGTGTGTTTATAGCCAGAGAAGGGGCGCCAGGTTTGCTATTACTGCTGTACTTTCACATATGGAAGGGGTCGGGCCACGGCGGGTGGGTGGATGTTTCTCCATGTATGTGCGAGACATACTGCTGTAGCTGAGTGTCACCTCCTACGTGTCTCCTACTACCTGGCTGTTTAGCTGGCTTCGTATATACGTGATTCGATCTCCGATAGATTCCGTCCCTCGGTAACTCCGGGGGTTGGGGTGAGGTCTCTTATGAATTTTGTGCACAAATACGCCTTGTAGCACGGTCATCTGTTGTCGGAGCTAGACCAAACCGGGATGTCGAAGAGTGCCCTATTTTTTCTCCCTCCAACAGATCATCAATCCGTCGGTACCCTATCGGTTGGGTCGAGAAGGGGGGTTATTTAGGCCCCCCGGAAATCAAGTTTGGGGCCCTGAATCGTGTTGGCACAGGGCGATACCTAGGCCTGTTTTTCCCTTCCTGGGACGGAGGGAAAAGAACGGTCGCGGCTGCTCATGATAACCCCCAAGAAAGATAAGCTCAACGTAAAAAACTTGTTCCGGCCCTCCGGGGTACCTGCAGTACAGTACCACGGGTGTGCAGGATTTCTTTTGTATCGCGACACACTCGCACCACCTGCTGCTGCTCTGCGTTTGCGCTGCGCAGGAGGAGCTTCACCCCACTACATTGCCCAGGCAGCGCAAAAAGAACGGGGGGAGAGAGACATCGGGGAAGGGGCAGTTGGGCACGCGATTCGGAGGTTGATGATCTCGAGGCTGGGCTTGAGGACAAAGGTTCACCAAGACGTTATTGATGGCAGACGCGGTTGGAAAATCACACCCCAGCTAGACTGTGCCCATCATTCCTTGTGCGTGCGCGTGCTGTGCACTGCTCGCACTCGTGGTAGTTTATCGTTTAGCGCCGCGAATCTGCGAATCCTGTCGGTCAGAGGCCGCTGATTGGCCAACGAGGGGTTGAGAGAACCCGGTTCGTGCACATATGCATGTATTCCGAACTTCGCGCTATGGTGAATCTGCGGTGCCCCCTGCGTCGCTGCGCTGCTCTGCTTCCCTTCGCCTCTCTGCGCTGCTGCTGCGACCATGGGGAACCTCATGTCCAGGAAGAAGAAGAGGGAGAGAGACCATGTTACCGACCAGGACAGAGCAGTCCTTGATCTCAAGAACTCTCGCGATCGGCTGACGCGTTACCAGAAGAAGGTCAGAGGGTACAGTCGAGACTGCACACGATGCAGAGTACTGCTGTAGATGAAATACGCAGAACGCACTGCACTTTGCTGGCCGACTTGCTTGTATCCACCGCAGTAGATGAAAGGTCACAGATAAGAGCACCCTTCTGCCTGATGCAACAAGTCTATTTCGTCGGGAACTGTGCATCTCAGTTCACACAAATCTCGGTTCACCCGCGGTCACACCCCCGCGGTACAGCAGCAAAACCCGTAGAAAATGCCAGGAAAAGTGCAGTCTGTGAGCGATAACGACGGCTTGATGTTATTTTGCGAAGTCCGTCAGAAGATCGATCAGTGGGAAGCGCACATGGGGGCGTTAGCGCTGTGCATACTACGTCCAATGAAACCAATGGCATCAGTTGCTAGGAGACTGGTTCCAAACAAAACCCTCCTGAGTAGTGCACCTCGGGGCAAGTTTGACCTCTGCAGATGCATTTTGTACACGGTCTGTTCACGAGTGCTGAGTACACCCGGCACACTGGAAGCGATAGATGCTTGCAGTCGCGAGCATGTATCGCTTACAGTAGGGTTGTTGTATCTTCGTGTAGGCGTTTTGCGGTGGAATAGCGGAAGAATGTGCTGTTGTTGTCGTCGCACGAGGGCGTGTATGAAGCCTCTCGACAAACACGGAACAGGGAACTCGGAATTCCCTCGTGTTCCCTTCGTCATGTCGTTGAGTCCAAACCGCACCACATGCAGCAGTACTCAGGCATGGAATACGAAAAGTCTTGAGCGTGCGCGTGCGGCACGCAGGTGCTCGGAGGCAACAGGCACAACAAAAGCAGCAGAAAGAGGAACGGTGTAGGTTTCGAAGCTGTTGACCAGCGAACATCATCTGCATGTGCTAAGTATCAGTTCCAACAGCAGGCGTTGCTCGTCGTGCAATCCGCTCCCTCGAGAGTGCCCTGGAAGGGTTGATTCTTGCGGCTGCAGTCAACGGCAACTTGTCGTCTTCTTTGGCACTCCTTCTTCCCCAATACAACAGCACGAGATCGTCCGCTGCCGTTTTTGTGAGACACCTGGTGATTGTGGTAATGCGTATATATGTCGCGCGAACCGGGCAGGAAAGCACCTGTGGCAAGGACGTATGCCCGAATCGATCACGCATATCCCACGTTGTTGCCACCGACGAGTCCGTGTTCCACGTTCCACATGGTCCATTGGGCTATTCAGTTCATGTGCGGTGTATGCACCAAAAAGGAGGAACCTACATAGGGGGGCGCAATTTTGTCCAGGAACGATCCCGGGAACGTCACTTTCTGTTCTCGGCCTATCAGAGAATAATTCCGAGTCCCCTGTGTCCCCCGTTCCCTTTCTTTCAGGGGAGGAAGTGCACGCCCTTGGCAACCATTCCGATCGCTGCTCAACGAGACAAACCGATGGGTGGCACCCTGATCCTGAAAAGTCAAAATTCCTACGAACTCTAGAAAATTATTTATTTTGACGATTGCCGTTTCAACCCCCCCCCTCGGCTTTCGCTCCCCTTCTCCATCTGCTTTTGCTGGCAGTTGGACCTCGAATGCGCTAAGCTGCAGGCACAGGCTGCGGCGATGGTGAAAGAGAAGCGAAAAGACCGCGCGCTTCTTCTTCTCAAGATCAAGAAGTGAGCCCGCATTGTGATTGTTGTTAGGGCCTGTCTTGTCTTCGTCCGTCCGTCCGTCCATCATCTTGCTGTTGTGCGGTATACGAATTTTTCTCCGTCAGCTGCTTTGTGTGCCCTTCTCGCTTTCTCGCGGTGTGTCCTGCCGTACATTGCACACCACGCCGCGGATTGTTCCACCACATGGATGTGCTCAGTACATGGCTTTCTTGTAGTCAACAAACGTTTCGGCCATGTCGCATCTCTCTATCTCTCGACCTATCTCACACACAGCTACGTCCTAGCGATGTGTCTTCATTGCAAGTACTCTATTCCGGCCGTGGAGCCTCGTCACCCACGCTCCTCTCTCCTCGCCCCTTCTGCAGGGGAGGGGATCCACGGACGAGAAGACGCCATAGCTTTAGTTTTCCTGCAATAAGGCTGACGTCGTGTCAGCTGATTCTGATGCTTGCTGTTTGACGGAACGAATGCACAACACACACATTCACGCATCGGTGGTTTCTTGGGTTCTGAGGTGGACCGGCTCGTTCTTTGTTGTATGTAGATATCTCCCAAAAGGTTGGGGTTAGTCTTTTGGCGTCCTGTGCTTGGCTCGGTGTTTTTTTTTTTTTTGCCTCCTTTGGGGTCTTGATTATTGCCCGGTTAGCCTGGCACCTTCTCGTTGGCCAATCAGTTAGCGCGATCGATGCCAATTCATGAGCCAGGCGCACTCTTCTGCTTTTGCGAACGCGTCTCTTGCTGTTACTGTTTTGTGGGATCAATTTCTCTCGAATACTATGCAGCGTGTTTCCTGTGTTCGCCAGGGGACCCTTCGGTTGCGTCCCCTGGTCTCACCGTCGGGGCGTCCCCTTCCTTGTATCTCAATGCAGTGTAGTAGACGTCCTGCCTGTGCTTTGAGTTCCTCTACCACAGATCGCCCACACCATGCCGTTCTTCCGCATGATGAACCTAGCTCAAGAACGTGTCGGGCATGTTCCTGCGACATTTCTTGTCGTGGACAACTTTTCTTCTTGTTTGTTTTTGGCAAGCGTTTTTTCTTACACGAACCATTGGTTTTTCTTTGTTGTCAGGCTTAAGCAAGATCAAGCGGACAAGGCTAGCTCGCAGCTCCTCAGCGTTCACCAGATGGTGAGTTTCCTGTTTACGCCTGCATTGGTGGGAGTTATGACGTGAAGTTTGGCACGGTGTGTCTTGACGAATGTGGTGGAGCGGTTTTGATCATGCAGAAGTGTTGCGGAGGGTGGTAAATATCTACCATACATGTTGTGTTATTTTCTTTTTTCCGGTGTTGTTGTCTCTCTCGGCTGCTGCTGCTGCTCGACGTGATGTTTCTGCTGTTATGCCCACGATCTGTAACCATGCCAAAGGGTACCGGGTAGTCTGCTCAAGACGTCCAGGAACATATCTCTAGTATTTCGTCATGTAGCGGGCGAAAGCTCACTCACCCCGCCCCTACGCCACCCCTCCCCAATACTAGATGGACACCATCGATTGGGAGACCCAGCAGCTTCAGGTGTTCAACGCCCTCAAGGAGGGGAACGTCGCGCTGAACAAGCTCCACGAGGAGATGCCCCTGGACAAGGTGGAGGAGCTCATGGCGGACACTGCGGAGTCCATCGCGATGGAAGAGGTCAGCTTTGTTCGTGTTTTTCAGTGCCGTTTTTTGTACTACAAAAGGTACAGAATCCGAAATCAAATCATTAGACTATGTAGCGCAGTAGTTCTCGAAGCCGAAGTCAAATCATTAGACTGCATCGTCAGCGCTGACGAGTCTCACGGTTCGATTTCGGCTTCTACAAAAGTTAGTCACGGGTTTCGTGAGCCCCGGCACTTTCACTTCCGAGGAGGGTGACTCCCTCAGCGCTGACTAGTCCAATGGTTTGATTTCGGCTTCTGTATAGTATACTGTAGCACGGCACTCTCTTCCGTTTTTCACGTTCAAGTGTCTGTTGAAAACAGCCCGTGATCGACGGGAAACGATGGAGTGCTCTTGCTTGTGTTGTTGCTGTGCTTTTTTTTTTTTTTTCGTGTTAATGGGTGTTACGGCTATTAGCAACAGGTGAACATGCCTGAGTTACTGCAACGCAAAGAATTAATGTTGCGAGAGTTTTTCGGGGGCAGGTGTGGGTATAGTTCTTCCGATTCGAGTTCGAGCCGGGCATCGTCATACGTTCTTGTATACGGCACCTGGGCCATGTCAGCCGCGTGACCAGGGGATTCGCCTCCGGCTCTTGTAGGACGGGTTCCAAGCGTGGACGGACTGGAACGACGCGCGTGTGTTTTTGCGTTGTTGTTTCTATTAAGACGAAATTGTGTTTGTTGTTGTTTATTCATACTAAGATGGAAGCCAGCGTGTTCCCCCCCACAAGGGCGATGGTATTTGTTTTCGCATGCAGTCGAGGTCTTCTACATATCGTCGCCCTACCGTTTTGATCCCCACATTTTTTCTAAAGAGTCACGCCTGTCGTTTCTGCGCCCCCTTTTCGACAACGCCGCCAACACAATTGCTGGAATGTTGTTCCTGCTTCACCACTTTTGCTGTTTTTTCAATTGCTGTCCCGACCGCAGGAAATTTCCAAGGCCATCGGCGGCTCTTGGACGGACGCCAACGAGGAGGACCTCCTTGCCGAGCTGGCCGAGCTAGAGTCCGAAGCGGCACCAGAACCAGTTCCAGCAACGGTACCGGAACCAGTTCCAGCAACGGCACCAGAACCAGTTCCAGCAACGGCATCAGAACCAGTTCCAGCAGCGGTCCCCGCCGCCGCCGAGGCCTCGAAACCGTCGGAGGAAACTGCTGCACAGGGAGCATCCTCCCTGGAGGAGCTGTTGCCGGAGGCCCCAACGGAGGCGCCGGTGGTCGTCCCTGCCGTTACAGATGCGGCGGAACCTCAGCAGGAGGAGGAGCGACCCACGCTCGTGCCGGCTTGATCGATATCATCTACGTACAAGCTTGTTTTTTTTTTGTTGTTTTTTTGTTCAAGAACGCATAACTAATTACTCTCGACATCCTACATCCACAGAAATTTGTGCGGGATAAGGCAGTGATGCGACGAAATTCATAGTGCTACGTGACCTACCTGTGTTTCTACTATTCCCGGAGCAGCACGCAGCAAAACCTCCCCTGTGGGTGCCTGTGGGTGACGGGCTGTTGCGTGATTTTTTTTTCATTCTGTGATTGTCAGGAGTCTGAAAGTGTTGCCAGTGTGGCGACTATATTTTTATGTGTGGCGGCGGGTAGCAACCGATGCTCACATCACCGGCTTGAGATAGGTCCTAAGTCTCATGATGCTGTACGGTCCGGACGGTGTGTGTTTCGTTGTAGCTATGTTTCTCTGCTGTTTGCACTCAGACTTGGTTTATTGTCGTATTTTTTTTCCGAGCCAACTCATGCGCCATCGCAAGCACGCACTACGTTTTTTTTTCTAGCTTTGTTTCGGGCTTTGCACTCCGACTTCGTTTTTGGTCCCTCTCCGTTTCCGAGCCAACTCATGTGCCATCGCAATCACATGGAATCTGAAATTTTTCTCCTTCGAAACGCAATACCGGCTGTGTACATTCCACACACTTTTCACGCGGAGGTGCGTGTTTTCGTCGGTGGCCCGGTACTCGAATAACCGTGCAGACAGAGCGCACTATGGGGGGAGCGGGGGTTGTTTGTTGCCAACATGTTGGTTGGAGTGGGATGGGTCTAAAATTCGACTGAAATGCCCATTGGACACGCTTCCCTCCTTTGTGGAAGGGACATCGTTTTTCTGGCGAGGGGAGGGACATGCCTCGTCCAAAATGTATCTCCACCATTTGTCGGTGTGTGCCTATAATAGTTGCTTCCCGCCAGGTAATTACGCTTATGCCTGTGAGGAGATTGTTGTCCGTCTGCCTTTTTCTTTGCCCTTGCCGCGACGAAGCAACCAACGCCTAATTCATGCTGTGCGAGATTATGTTTAGGGGGGAATTGGGAACAACTGCGTTGAGGAAGAAAGGCCTTTATGCGTTTCTGGTGTCGAAGGAGATAGGGAAGGGGCTCGGGATTCGGCGTGTTAGCCCCCCCAACAATGTGTGCGACAATATTAGTCATGTTCAAAGCGTTCCCTGATTGTTGTAGTCAGCTACTGTTGCGTGATTGATTTTCAGGGTCCAATACCCTTCATGTTATGTTTCGTCGAAGCGCTCCTTGAGCTGATTTGATTTCCGACGCACTGCAGTCAGCACCGAAAAAAAGTATGTCGACTCTTTTCGACAACAAAGGGGTGGACACACCCAGTCCATGCCCGGTACCAAGAGCGGCTGATTCCCCATCTCCCGGCTCTGCATCAAGGGCTTTTTCCGGCGTCCACAAATAAATGGTCTTGTCTAAACCTCTTCAAGTCTGTTTAGGCCGCATCTCGCCCCCCATTGCAAAAGGTACGATAACGCCACCCCCTCACAAAGCCTGCGAATACTTTTTGAGCCACCTTTGGCATAGTAGGAAGGAACGATTGGCCATCGGTGATCGGTCTTGTGGGAACAATGCTCCGCCTCTCGAGGACGCGTGGTCAAAGGTCTAACCGCTAAGGCATGCAATACATGAGAGTAGCTCCCCCCTCACAAAGCCTTTGTACTCGTGTCTCCCTGGGTTAAACAATGAGTGGCCCAGTCGGGGCGGGGGGGGCGTACAGAGGATTTTCCCGTCTGCGTGCTCCATTCAAGTCGCTCCGCTGCCTTTGAAGCTAGAGCCGGCCAACAGCCCCTGCAACAACGCATGCCACACGAGCATTTGCGTCAGCCAATCATCAAACCTTACTTCGCGGTAGCGCCGGCTGTGGACATAAACTGCAACTATGTACAGAGGTTTCAAACACGAAAATCGAAACAACAGAGACGCCAATCCGGAGTGAGGTTAACGGAGTTCGCATCCTAAACAGCGGGGGCTACCGACAGGGAAAAAATATACCAATCCCTATTCTACAAACTCTGCTCGACCCGTTGCCTCTTGACCTTGGAAAAACCCACCCCTCCATCCTCAGCACCATCCCCTCCTTCTCTTGCAGAGACGTCATTACCAGCAGCAGCGGCAGCAGCATCAGCAGCAGCAGCGTCCGAAACGGAGGAAACAGCCTCAGCCGGGGTAGCAGCACCGCTGCTGCTAGTCGTCGCAGTTCCGACACTACAACCACCACCACTATCACCCCCGTCGCTCGACGTCGTACCCGCTGCCGCCTTCTCCGCGGCAGCAGGGGCTGCATCGCCAACGTCCCCCCCCCGCGAAGACGCCTCAGCATCCCCCCCACCCTTTACCGCCTCCTCTTCCGTGCCCGTGCCCTCCGCCTTGCCGTCGGCGCCGGCGTCGGGGGCTAGGAAAGAGAGGCAAAGCATTGGTTTGTTGGGAGCGACGTCCCGCACAACGTGGATCTTAACCTCCCGCTGGGTGAGGCTGGATCCCATGGCTTCGTTCGCTCGATCGAGGGCGTCCTGAGATGAGAGAGGGAGAGAGAGAGAGAGACAGAGAAAAGAGACAGACAGACAGACAGACAGACAGACAGACAGACAGACAGACAGACAGACAGACAGACAGACAGACAGACAGACAGACAGACAGACAGACAGACAGACAGACAGACAGACAGACAGACAGACAGACAGACAGACAGACAGACAGACCGACCGACAGACCGACAAACGAGAGACGGAAAGAAGAGGGAGACAGAGACAAAAAAAAAGCAGAGAGGAACGGATAACAGGGACGGAAAATGACGCAACCCACGGACGGAAAGATACATACGGGAGGCCATGAGGCTTGGATGAGGTTGAGTAAAACGCCAGAAAACGATCGGGGCAATGAAAGCGAACGGGCCGACCAGAGCTTCACAAGTGACCAAAAGAGAAAAAAAAAAGCCGCTCGATGTTCAACTACACGCCACAAGCTCGCGGGCACCACGGCCAAGCGCAGCCACGCAACAACATCGATGTCGCTACAGCAGCTGATTCACAACTAGGCCAACAGCAGAAAAAATCAATGCTATGTGCTGTCGGAAAGAGCCGTCCGCCCATTCATTCGGACCCAAGCGGAACGAGAGGTTCCCCGCCAAACCAGCACGACAACAAGAGAAAAACTTTCTCGCCTGCTTTGGGTCGGCGGCCTTGCTGAAGCAGTAGACGTGCACCATGGGAGGAGAGTCAAAGCCGTGTTCTCTCCAGTGCACCCCTCGAAACGTGTCCAAAAACGTTAGGGCGGAATCTGGGAGGTTCAAAATGGCGTGGTGAAACACCTGCGTAAACAAAAAAACGGACAGGCATTGAGGAGGGATGCTGTGGATAACGAGCGGGGCAAAATGGTACGAATGTTTTGGGGGCGGTCCTGGCTAATCTAATCTCCTAGCCTAAATAGGTGGTATTTCTGTTGGTGTCGTTTGGCGAGACCAGGGATGTCAAGGCTTGCTCATTAAAGTTTCAATAGGGAAGGTCCACTAATTGTTAGACAAACACGCGTCTTCAGCTGAGTGTGTGGAATGAAAACTACGCAAGGGAGGAAAGTCAGGAGTTTCAATGACGGCGCGGTGAACCCAAACCCACCACTTGTTGGTTCGTTGGAAAAAATCTTTGCGTGCCAGCAGTGTGCAGTAACGCGACACTAGACAACGAGCACACAGTGGCAACAAGGTTGCGCATTACTCCAGTGGACATCGAAAAATAAAATAGCCAAGAAAGTGTGATTGCTTTCGCTGAAAACAAGACACGTACAGCTGTGCGGCAACGGGTGACTAGACGACGAGGTACAAAAAAAGGTGCCGTGACAAACAGTCCGTGAACAAATCAGAGGACAGCGAATAGTTGCGAGAAAAGGCACAACGTGTGATCCGTTGCAGTTGCCGCAAACAAGACACACTTCACAAGTCACCCAACCCCCGTGCGACAAAAATAGACACCACAGAGGTGTACCCCACTTGAACAAGACGCAAACAAACAAACAAAATAATACCTGGCGCTCCCGGATAAGCTTCCTCGCGAACGCGCGCCCGCAGTCGTTTCCGGTCGTCAGCAGGCCGGGCTTGATCTTGTTCCTGGCGCCGTTGTCCCTGAGAGCGCTGTAGCTGTCTGGGTTGAGGTCGTTCGCGAAGACTCGGTGGCCGTTCTTGGCCAAGGGTATGGCGAACGGGCCAACGCCCGCCATCATGTCGCACACCACCACGGACGACGGGTTCCGGTGTGCGGACCGTAGTTGCTTCTGCTTCCGCTTCAGCTTCTTGTGCTGCTGCTGCTGTTGCTGCTTCTTGTCCTGCTGCTGCTGCTGTCCGGAATCTTGTGGTTGTTCTTGCTCGGGTTGCTCATGTCGTTGCTGTTGCTGTTGCTGTTGCTGTTGCTGTTGCTGTTGCTGTTGCTGCTGCTGTTCCTGCTGTCCAATAACTTTGATGAGCCTCGCGTGCTCTGTCTGTAGCAGCACAGGGTTGTGGAGGGGGGGCGTGGGGGTGTTTGTATAATTTACCAAAATGGGCCAAACAACCGCCAACTCCGTTCGAGAAATAAGAAGGGGATGCGCAGTTGGGTGCGTGGGGTGCGTGGGGGGTAGCCTCGGGTCGCACCGTGTGTGCTCTGGACTGCCTGCTGCCCTATACGCATTGCTTGTCCTAGGGCGCTCGGTCGAAGGGACAGACTGCGGGATCGTCGGTGAGATAAGGCTCCAGCAGTACCGTAGTGGCCACAACAGTGGACAGTGGGAACCCGGCACTCTTTAGACCAAGACATTTTTTTTTTTTTCTGTGAGAAGGACGAGGCAAAGTATACCACTGCAACAACGACAACAACAGCACCAAAACCACCACCAACACCACCACCAACAACAACGGCACCTGCAAGCGGCTGTTCCAGTAAACCTTGGCGAAGTCGAACCTAAAGCTGCACCCGCTCTCCTTAACCACCACCTGAAGAAGCAAGCCGGTTTACGGAGGGCGGCGTTTTCTTCGTGTGTGAAAACCAGGGAGGAGGGCGCAACGATATCTACTTGCGCTACCTTGTTCCCAAGACTTGACGACGAAACAAAAGATTCATAAGAACACAGCGAAAACGCACGCGGTAACACTTGACGGCCGGCCAGTCGGTGGCAACGGCACCAAAAAGAAAGTTTGCCTGCGTGCGATTACATCGAAATTCTCGTCGTCTACAAAGCTCCCAGGACTCCTTACAAGGCCGGCGAAAAATCGCCCGTTTCTCTGCGCCGCAGTGCCACCGCCACGAGCATCCCAGTAGAGAGTTTGTGGAACTGCACGCAGGTGAAGGCAACGATTGCTTGCAAGGCTGGGCGTAAATCCCGAGAGGCCCCGCCTTGTGGTCAGCGGCACGCTTCCGGATGCCTCGTGTTTTCTTGAGCCCTGACAAAAGAAGGCTCATTCATTCTTGTTACTGCTTTCACCTACGCTATTGCTGTTGGCGCTCTCGCAAGACAATCTTTCTACCTACCCCTTGGGGTTCGTATTTTGTCTGCGCCCCCCCCCCCCCCCCAAATCACGGTGCTCTCTGTAGAAACCTAAATCGAAGGCGTTTGTTTTTCCGCTCCATGGTACCTCTGTGTTTGGCTCCCCAGCGACGATCTCCATGGGAAAGGTCCTGAATTTCGTCGAAATGGTGTCCGACCTTTCCATTCCCCCAGGGCGACCAAAACATACGCACAGGGTGAGGACGAAGGAAAGGAAGCGACAAGTCGGAAAAATCACAAAGTGCAGAGTAACTCCATTTGGCGCCTGCTTGGTGCTCTCATAGGACTAGCTAGACCCACGCCGCTGATCAGGTGCGCCAGCACACAAGGTTAATGTTGTGAAGCCGAAAAACACCAACCTTGTTGGTTGTCCAAACGGGTGAGTCAAAAGAGGAGCAATCGGCCAACCCTGGACCCGCAAAAAAAAACATGGGTCTGGATGTGGTACGCCGCAGGCTCATGAAGCAAGCAGGATGCTCGAATCGAGCCTAGCATCCCGCTGTGGTTGACTATACCGCTCCCTACAATGGCCCTAGAGCAAATCCCGTGAGATGTATCAAAGGACTAGGCAACGACCACAGAGGCGATACACACACAAAACAAAAGGTCGACGACGGTTTCAAAGGTGCTGGTTGACGAGAACGGATGCGGTGATGAACGAACCGGCGCGCGAGGCGATGTCCTTATTTCTCGAACCCATCAATGACGACGGAACAACCAAAGAGCCTGTCTCTCTCTCACCTTGTTGACCACCGTGGTAATCCGTGGGTTCTTGTCGATGATGACCTATTAGCATCATAGAAAAAATGGGGGGAGGGGAGGGGAGGGGAGAGGCAGACAGACAGACAGACAGATAGCGAGAGAGAGAGAGAGAGAGAGAGAGAGAGAGAGAGAGAGAGGGAGAGAAAGAGGAAAAACAAGAGTCACGCTTGCAGCGCACAATGTAGCAGTGATGCATCTTCGACGTGGAAAATGTCACAGCTGCAACCTCTGTGGGCATTCACCGAACCCCCCCCCCAAAAAAACATCGGGAAAAACAACAAGAGCATATCGTACGCGAGAAAAGCGAAGAAAAAAAACTTTCGTCACAAAGGGGTCCCATCGAAACCCTGGCGTGTTTTCAATACTCTCGGCAACACCCCCTGCAACAAGCGGTAAAGCAGTGGAAAACCCCCCAACAAATGCAGACTACATATGACACACAAGCACGTGTGCGGTCGGATAGCCAACGACTTCTCTCACGTGCGCGAAGAGGGTGGCACACACAAGACTACTGGCCAAAAACATCAACGCACGGAAACAAAATCACCTGGCCGATAACCTTCTTGTACGGCAGCAGGTAGTCCCTGAGGTTGAGGTGCGCCAGGTGTCCGGCCACCTCGAAAGACGTCGGGAGGTCCCGCCCGGGCAACCGCGGCTCCAGCAGCTGCGTCAACACCTGCGAGGTTACGGCCCAAAGTTCAGAACCGATTGAGAACCAAGCCAGAACCAATATTTTAGAACCGACTTGGAACCTTAGCCTCGCGCGCGACGCCGGGGGGTCCCGCCAGACAAGAATCAGCTGCGGCCAAAGCAAGACGACAGAGACCTAACCGACTCTCGGCTAGCAGTGCAGTCGCGTGGGAACACCCCGCAACTATGAGAATACGTGTGAGAGAAAAAAGAGATGAGCAGAGAGATACAGTATACAGTCGACAGACAGAGAGAGAGAAAAGAGACAAGAGACACAGAGAAAGAGATGAGTGACGGCACACCCAAACAACGACGTCCCTCTTTAGTGCGTACTACACACACATCACCAATGCTACTTCTTGGAACCCGTCTCGCCTCCTCTACTCCGAGCATGGAGTACTCGGTCTTGACGCGGAACGTCGTGGTCTCCAGATCGTCGTCCCCCCTGAGGAACTCCGCGGCTTCCGGGCTGAGACCTTATTTTTTTTGTCAAAAAAAAGTGGGGGGATTTTGTTCACCAGACCCGAGCGTAACCCGACAAGTATGCGGGGAGGCGTGACTCCGTGTTGCACACCACAGTTTCGAGAAACGCACCAAAAAACGAAGCTGATAAAAGCGTGGATCTTGGTCATTCGGACACTCTGCACATGCAACTCTTTTTCGACGGCAAGCGATGACATCCTGCCCCCGCCAAGAGATGCCACTCCCAACACTTCCGCCGCTCTCTCTCAACGCTTTCACCGAGCACAAAAAACACCACACTATCCGATGCCCTACAATGCAGCAGCATCAGTGTGCCCTCGGTGAGACTACGTGGACTGAAGGAAACATTCTCCCCCTGCTGATGATACATGTCAAACAGGATGTAAAGTCGTTCCGCCAGTAAGACGACCTCTAGAAAAGATTACCTCCGAGACCGTCAGGCGGCCGAAGCAGGATGAAGAGCTCCGATCCGCGCGGGGTCACACAACCAAAATAAGATGGGTGTTCTGTTTCTTATTATGTTTTCACCTTCGAGGGTTTCGGGGTCCTTCACCGCGGGGCCAAGCAGCAACAGACGGCAGGAATCATTCCCCGGGCACCGCTCCACGTTCCTTCGGTGTGGAACGTTCCTCAGCTCGTTCTTCAGCCGCGTCCGCAACTCGCTGGTGGTCACGTGATTTCGTTGCGAAGGTCGCCGTGGCCGCCCGCCGGTTCCCAAAACACATTTTACCGCATCGACGTATGTATATTCCGCCGCACCCGCGGTTCCAAGAAGGACGTGATTTTCGGATGTCGCCGAGTTTCGGAGATTCATGCCGAAGTTCGGAGATTCCCGCCGATAAACGGTCCCGTTCCATTGCGTCACATTTGTGGACGATTCCACCGTGCCGTTCCGATTTCGCGCCATTTCAAGGTTCGCCGCATCGTCGAGCCCCCACCACCACATTCCGAAACAGCAGCACGCAGCAGCAGCAGCCCGCGGCAGCAGAAACAGCAGAGCATGTTGCGGCGCGATTTGGACGAGCGTCCCGCGTATGAGCCGTAATGCCCCCGCCCCACGAACACACACGCCAGTATCGCCCCAAAACGAGATGCAAACGAGGAGAATAAGAGATAAGACAAGAACAAAGGAGGAACACAGCAAGGGTCAAGTACGCGAGGCAAGAGAGCGATGGCAATGTCGTCGTAGGACACAAGCGCGGATAGTGCGGCCCACACATGGCTCACGAGCCGCAATCAAGACGTATTTGTACTTCTGATCCTCAATTTTCGAATGTTTGCACCAACAGCAAGAAATTAGTGCTCAGAATCACTGCTCAGCGGTGTATCATGCACTAATCTCGACGTCGGTGGCGACGAAATAGGAATGGAGCCCTTGCTGGTTCGCACTTGACGTAAGAACCAGGAACCCCGGTGACACAAGATAGCACCCCCTCTGGACCGATTTTCAAAGCTCGACTACACTCCACGACCAAGAGGATGAATACATGAAATGGTACGTTTTCGGAAAGCTCTCGACGAGAAGGCTTCAACGCGCAGTTTTCGGTGCTGCCCCTCTTGTTGCTGTGGAGAAATCGACTGAAAACCCGTCCTGGGTGTGTGATATCTTGTGTCACGTACTGTACGACGTTGCTGTACCAGGTACTGCCGCAGGGTAGAGACGGCGGCTGCTGTAGCTACGCTTTCGCTCACCTCGTGCGCTTCGCGGGGAGCTTTACGGCCACAACGGTCGTCTCCTTCGAGAAAAAATCCCTGTCCAACACCAGCTCCTGCTGCTTCGTGCCCTCGGCCTCCCCTGCTGCGACGGCGGGGCTAGCCATCATGAACGGCGATGGAGATGGAGATCTTGGCGCTGCCGCAGCAAACAGCCCTCTTTTGGTGCCCTCTCGGCGTTGTCGTCGCCGGTGGACCTCTTCTCGAGTAACCGCTAGCAGGAGTGACAGAGAACGAATCCCCGTCGATGCAACCGGGCTAAGCTGCCGCAACCCCAGGCGTGTGCTGCTGCTGCTGCTGCTGCTACTGCTGCGGCTGCGGTTGTAAATGCTACACGGTCGGTGTTCGGGCACGAAGGACCAGGAAAGGGAAGGCGAAAACTGCGCCGACAGAAAGGCCACCAGTGCTGTATGGCTGCTGCTACTGTGCATCCGGTGTGAGGCACGCAACATGCATCTAGTTATACCTCTCTTCTTGCGTTGGTTCACCCACGCAGCCCAGCGCAGCGAGCTGGCAGCGTGGCAGCGCGAGCGGGGGGACTTACGGCTAGGATTTACTGGATATACAAATGTTCCTAGTTGCGGAGCCTCATGGAACCACTCTTAAACTGTACGTCTACAACCGCGACACGGCGACATGGGGGTTGCGCCGCATCCACCCACCCTGTGCCTGGTCTGGACACCACCCACAACAACCAAGGTGCAGCGTCCCTCTCTCCCATTCAATAGCTAGAAGAAACAGCCCCGGCAGCGCGTCTGTTTAGATTTTAGCAAGCCTTCTTGGTACAACAACAATCAATGCCCGGGTCGCACGTTTTTTGAAAATGTCGCGTGCACAAGAAGAGGGAGATCATGAGTCTGCGGAGGACGAAGCCGGAGGAACTCGAGAGCAGCAGCAGCAGCAGCAGCAGAGCGTTGGAAAACGAAAGCAGCAGCAGGAGCAGCGGGGAGACGGTGGGACGAAAGAAGAAGAGGAAGAAGAGGAGTTCCCGCCAGGCATGGACGTGGAGGAGGAATACGACGAGGAGGATGTGTACATCGTGGTTGACCTGCCGCCTGCGGTGGACGGTGAAGCCCTGCTGTCGGCATCGTCCGTTAGCGTCAAGGTGATGATGGTTCCCCTCTGCTTTAGCGGTGCAGTTTGAGTAGTGCCGTGTGGTGGTATGCGAAGACCGTGGAAAACGGCAGCTCGCGTGGCTGGTTCGGTTGTGTCGGCGTAAACTACGTATATATATCCGGTGCAAGCCTCTATTTAGGTCACCACTTTTATGCGGCAGAGATTGAATCATTGTGCCTTCAAGAAACGACCCACTCTACCTGAGAGCAAGTGCCCCCACCTCTAGTGGGGTTCGGGCTATGTAGGGTTCAGTGTCGATCGCCGCCGCCAAAATGTCCAATCCACAACGATGCCAACATGCAAAATCCGCCACATGTCGATCGGCGTATCTACCTCCAAAGAGAACAGCAATGGAAGTATGCACATGCAGCTGCAGGCAAGTACTAGTTGTACGAAGTATCAATTTCTGCCTACGCCGCAAGCAGGTATCACGCTCGCTTGAGCGTCCTGCGGCGATCGCCGAATTCGCCGTATTTCTTGGTTTGGTCGCCCGAAGCTACATCTTCAAGCTGGTGTTCAAGGGCGCAGGAGGGGATCGCAGGACCTCCTCTGAAAAATCCAGAAAACGCGTGCATATCTCAGTTTTCCAAATTCTAAATCCAGTACGAAACTACGATCGCATAATTAGCCGTTCGCCGCAGTCGCTTGTGTACAATTTTAGTGTGGGAAATTTAGCCCTTGTGATACACTGCAGACTAGCGGTCCGCGATTTTCCAAGCGATCCTTCTGTCATCGAGATCGGTGTGCAACAACCAGGATTTTTGAAGCTTTTTTCGGTCCGATTTTGAAACGCTTCAAGCACCATTGCTTATGGCGAAACCTACATATTCATGACCCCAGGTATTCAAATCGACTGTGGCGACGAGTAGGACACGTGAGGGAAGAGCTGTGCTGAAGTTGTCGGCCCCACACACTCACATAGGCGCTGATTCGCTGTTGCTGTGTGCTTGAAGCGTTTCAAAATCGGACCGCACAGCAGGTCCAAAAATCCTGCTTGTTGCACACCGATCTCGATGATTGAAGGATCGTTTGGAAAATCGCGCACCGCTAGTCTGCAGTGTGTCACAAGGGCTACAATCTCCGACATTAACATTGTACGCAAGCGACGGCGGCGGACGGTTAGACTTTGGAAAACTGACATATGGAGGCGTTTCCGGGATCTTTCAGAGGAGGTCCTGCGATCCCCCCCCGCACCCTTAAGTGGGGCTCCGCCGTACTTCACTGCGGCGCCTTTCGCTTCTTGTCGCCGAATCTGCGAGAAGGGGTGGTCGTTTACAACTACTGCTGTACGGTGCCCCCTCCTCCCTCTTTTGAAAGGGGTCTCCCTGGCGGCAATCCAGGACGCACAGCCCCAAACTGGATTGAGGCCATATCTGGAGGGGGGGGGGGGTGTACTCATAGTTCGTGCATGCCGTAGTCGTTAGACCATTGACCTCGCATCCCTACAAAGCCGGGACGGAGCACGCCGGGTTTTCACCGGACCAGGCTCTCACATCACCAAGCGCGAAGCGCCGTGAGGTATTCGGGGAGTCGCATGAAGGGTGAGCTGCATCCTGCTAAGGGTGTTCGGCATCTTGTGCTTACTTCCTTGCGTACGGATGACAGCTGCGTATGACTTAATTTATTTTCTGGTGCTTTCACTTCCAGAGACAGTTGTAAGCACTGTGTAACTGCCTCGAAGATGTTTGACCATTTTAACACAACGTGGTGCGATCATCCCCCTTGCGCGGAGTGAGGCTTCTCGACCCCGCACAACATGATCTACTCGACCACCATTCATGGTTACCGCAAAAAAAAAACCAGAGGTAAAAAAAAAAACGGTAACCTGGTTGCCGAGTTCACGAAGTGACTTGGTATGTTTTACAACGTCGTTGCCAAGCGACGAAAACCCAACCCCGATGGCAGAACACCGGGGGGGGGGGGATACTTCCTAAGTAAATTTTGATCAGAAGAGGTCATGCACAAGATTCGCTTGCCACCGTCGGACTAGAGGCGGGACTTACAGAAGACAAAAATCAACCATTGGACGAGCGCTGACTAGTCTATTGGTTCGACTTCGGCTTCTATTATAAGTTGTCGCGGGATTTCGGCTTCTATTGGACACTGTCTTTTTTACCCGACGGGAACCCAATTCCTATGATACTTGACACCAAACTGGATCAAGGGCACTCAAAACGTCGGTCGGGTAATACCTGTGCGTGTCCTGGATTGCCGCCGGTGTTCCCTCTTGCCTCCGTTCGCAATGGCACAACCGGGTGTCTCTGGGTTCGTTGATTCGATTAACACGCTCCTCTCTCTCTTTCTGCTCGCCGCCATTTTGACAGGGCATTGGGACGAAAACCCCACAGCTCAAGGTTGGCGAAGAGGTGTACGAAGGCAACGCCGAGCCGATCATCGGCACCACCATGGCCTTCACCACCCCAAAGCCGGGCGCGTCAGGTGTGCGTGCGCGTGTGTTTGGTTCTTCACACTTTTTTGTTGAGGCGCGGCTGCTGTGAGTCGTGCAAGAGTGTGGTAGAAGGAAATGGTGACTTCAATAGTCTAGCACCTAAATGGGTTGATTGCTTCGTGCGTCGTTCACACCTGGTGTACAAAACGTATCCCTGAATCGTATCCACGGACAGAGAATAAATTTGTTTTGGACTTTGTGAGGATCCCAAATCAAGCGAATGCTGGGACTGCCACGGTGTGCACGGGATGTGGGGCAGGGGGCGACATCAAGCAGCCCCGTGTGTAATGACGTCGGCCCTCGCGTTGTCCTGTGAAGTCGGGGAGGAGCTCGTCGGGGTTAAGCGGGAGGCATAGCGCGCCGGGGGGTGGGTGGGTGGGCACGGATGGACGAACGTGTTTTGCAACGAGCTTTGATAGCCTTGGTAATATCGACGAGACGACTTCGATTTCATCGGGAGGGTATTTCCTCTCCCATTCCGAAGCGTCATGTAGCACCTTACCGTCGCCAGCGGCCTTCCACCTAGCCACGCGTAGCATCGTACGCGCATCTTACCTCGTCTCCCTCCGAGGCGGTGTTTTCCGAAGCTTGGAGTCTTGTCATTGTCGTGGCCGCTCTTCTCCGCTGTTCGCGCCCCCCCCCCCTCCGTCTTTCTCCGAACGTTTCAGGTCGAGAGCCGTTAGAACTGGCTTGTTTCAGCAACATGAAGATGGCTTTCAGCCAGCCGCCCGGTGAGTCGTTTGCTCCGAGTATGTCTGGCGGTGGGGATCAACGGGCTCATGCCACGGCTGTTGCTGCTGTGCTGCTGTTTTTCGGACTTCTGCGTTGCGAGAGGTCTCGGTTTTCGGCTGCTGTGCGTTTGTGCTTAACTAACTTTTTCAGTCGGCAGGGGTGGTTGTTGTTTTTGTCACCTTTTCACCACAACAAAGGTGGAACTCGTTTTCAGTAGCGAGCGTTGCAGCGGTGCATCCAATCTATATCCTGTGTACGAACCTGCCGATAGGCTTATGTACGTCCTGTCCCGAAGAATGGTATGTTTCCTGCTTGGAAGCAACGCGACCCACACTGGTACCGTCGTGCTCATTCTGTACAGAATTTTCACCCATAATTTGTTCTGGCCACCCAGATGACATTTCTGCATCGAGTTTGTGCTCGGTCGTAGCACTAAACGAGTTTGACTTGTATCCCTTTCTGCACCCGCCACTTTTTGTTCTACCGCTCATCTCGAAGAAGTGGGTTATTGCGGGTGTATTGTGTGCCATGCTTTTCAAACTTTTGGTAATACCAAGACAGCCACTCGAAGAGGTGCCCTTGTTTCCAAGAATGTCCCAAAACTGCTCGCAACCCAATGGAGATTTGCTTTTGGGGTCGCTTTTCGCGAATTAAAGGAAAACAAATCCCCAGCGCCTTGCCATCTTTTTTATCTTGCACGTCCTTTGTGTCGGCCTACGACAGCCGAAACGCGTACCTTCCAGGCGCACCACTCATTGCAGCCCAAGTGGAGATGCTTCCCATGAAACCCAGAAATCAGATGCGGCATAACCTTCCGGTCTCTTGGTTCTGGCCTATACTTCTAAACTTTGTTTGCGCGGGAGCTGGCTTGAAAACCCTTCACCGGTGATGACAGCGCACCACTGCGCGTGTGGAAAAAATGAATCTTGACACCCGGGCTGGTTGGTTTTATGCTGGCTGTACATAGCGGCGTGGTATCGAAAGACGAGAAGGTTCTTGTTGGATTCATTTTTGGGCTCAGTGCAAGCAGTCGCCACTGTCTTTGACAGAGCAATTTTTCATTGATATTGTGGAAATCTCAGGCTCGATTACTTGCGAGGGGCATACCTATTTCGTGGGAGACCCGGCAGTAGTGGTTTTGTGCCGAGCGATAGAAGAACTGGGTAGAGGTCACAACGGGTTCAAAGTGTCGACGAGGACGGTGGTGACGAGCGCGAGTACCCGTGATATTCTGGTATGATTTAGAACGTGTTTGCGGCAAGCCGCACATCGGAGACATATGTACGTCCTATTGGGCGATCATGTGCACACCTTCTTGAAGACCCACCTATAGAATGGTTGTCTTGCGCAGAAGACCCACCTATTGTATGGTTGTCCTGCGTAGAACTGTCAAAATTGTTGCTGTGCGTGGCCCTACCGCCGACCCCATCCCCCCACCCCCTCGCGCGCGTGTCCTGGTTGGCTCCACCGATTAGCAGCTAGGCGACAAAGGAGGTCCAAGTCATGACATCTACAGTAGAGGCGAACCGGTTGCACCGATGTCGCTGCCGGTGTGATGATCCCTCGGCTGCGTCGGGCATTTATTTGTCCCGAGAGGTCGGCCTTTCTCCACAGGGGCACCTGTGCTTCGTTTTTCCTCCGCCGCGGGCAGGCGGCTGTGTTTGTCGCGGGTGCCAATCAGCAAGTTGCATGTATTGTGTACAATATTGTGTAGAATGTGGATGGTTTGGTTGGAATATGTGGGGGTGTTTTCGTGTCTTTTTTTTTTGTTTAGTCCGCATCGATGGCGCTTTGTTTGCCAGCCTGCCCGTGAAAACACGCCAGTCTTACGTCGGGCAAATGGGAGTGAGCTTCGTGTGCGTTGGGTGTCTGATGCGTCTCATGTTCGTACAGCAGTACAAGTTCTACAGTAGTACTCCCCTTGAGCATTTACCCTTCGAGGATTTTTTTGCGAAAAAGGTCTTGTTGTTGTCTTCACATTGAAAACCGTTCCGGTCTCCACTCAGTACCTTCTAATGTCCGTACTATAACAGTACAACGGACGTGGGCGCCTTCCGTGGTCACAAACCAACTGCCAGCCATTAACTTCGCAAAATATGCCCATGAACCTATTGTTATACCACCGAGCGGGCAAGACAGCGCTGATCACAGGGATGGCAACCCTGGGGGGACGTGTTCGTGGCTTGAAAGAAAGCTTGACGGACTCGGGCATTATCTTTGTAGAAACACGAGTGATTTACTGACTAGAAGACCAGTGGCCTACATGACCTTCTTTATCAACAGCAGTGTGTATTCTCGGCGCTGGGGCCACCCCTGGCGTATCTGGAGCTAATCACTTATTACGCTGTTTTGGATCTGGTTTTGCCACTCATTGTTGGAATATTATAGTTGGACGCATAGACTATAGACAGGGTCACAGGAACAAGGCCACACATCAAAGGAATTGATGCAGTTACACCTGTAGCAACTATTTCAACACGGCTGGGCCCTCTTATAGTGCAGGTTGAATAAGTAAGTGCAGGTGTCCGGTAGTGCCGTTAAAGTCTGCTGTGCTGTCGTCACAGATTTGAGCTGGTGCACTAACACCTATATATTCCTCTCGATTCTGAATAGTGCGAGGTAGGTGCCTGGTAAGTGCGGGTAAAATCTCTGGACACCCCCCTGTAGTATAGAGGGCTCAGCGGCTGTACTACAATAAAGCACAGCAGCAGCAGTGCATTTTCTCGATCCAGAGAAACTGGTCTGGAAGTACTTTCAAGAGTTTTAGGGCCCTCCAGAAGCCCGGATACCCGCCCCATCACGGCTGCTGGATGTACCTACGGGACAGGATATGGGGGCGGATCACTGGATTTCGTTCGCCCTTCCCATGAACGAACAACGAACGGCACTTCCGTCTTGGACATGTGTGCGCGCGCTTGGCGCGGTGCAGGAGAATTGAACTGTTGTTCACATCATTTTTGGCCAAAACGGAGAGCTGACGGGCTGTGATTTTCGGAGGCAGACATGGAAACCTTGTGTTGGGTAAACCGGGTAGGCCGAAGCTTGTAGGTTTGTGGAGAAAGGTAGCTCGGCCAGTGAGGGCCGAGATGAGAAAGTCTTGTATTAGAGGGAAGAGGGAACAGCAGAGAACACTAGAGAGCGAGGAACCGAAGAGTGCGTCACCACCCCATATTCAACCACATTTACTATGCTACGAGTACATCTAACAGCCCCCCTGCTCGTATGCATCGTAATGAAACGGCAAGTCAATATAATTCCATTTACTACCCAAACGTAGATCCTACTCCTCCATGACACACAAATAACCAAGAAGAACTCGATTATGCAAATGTTCCTGAATCCACAACGTCTTGTCTCATCGCCTTCATTCCTTCTCTGCAAAACGCTCTTCTTCTGGTCCATCCTTCCTCAGCACTTCGCCGCAACGACACCCGCAAAGTGCTCATGTCCCCCGCACAACTCAAAGCATTAAACAATCCATTGAACCAAACCTATCTGTTAGACTCCTCCTCGTTCACGTTCCAAAACACGGATTAATTCGTAGAAATTCGCCTTCGTTGTGTTTCGATTACATCCATCCATCCGTCTTACAAGTCCTACCAAGACAACACAAATTTCGTAAATGTATTATGTTTCATGTTTCGCGGATGCCCACTTCGCAGGTAAAACGCAGCTGGGCGTGGTGTGAATCCTCTACTTTCACTTTTCCGATCAAACAACATCCGTCTCCAAACATAAACATTCATTCGTTCAGCGTGAAAATCATTTGCGCAGAAAATACGCGAGTATTATTCCTATTGGTTCTCTCTAGAAACTGTATCTAGCTACAACAGGTGAGTTCAGAAAGAACAACGTGCCCCCCTGCTCTTGGAGATCCGCCCCCCTAGTTTAGAAGGGGTTGGAGACAGAACCACATACCAAAGGAACAATCTTCAATATTCATCCAGTCGAGACCCAAGAAAAACAATCCTCCTGCAAATAAATCCCGACGAAACACCAAAACCAAATCAAATCCAATGCCAAAATGACGTTCGCAAATAAATCCCAATGCTAGAAACCAATCCAATACCAAGGCCAAAATCCAATTCAACCAATAACCAATCCAAAACTAAAACAATAACATTCGAAACCCCTACATTTGCCGGCGCATCAAGTTCCAGCGCTGAACCCATTGCCCAAGCCATTGTTTCTCCCCCCCCCAGCGGATATTTCGCACGCCTTCGCCGCGGTCGCCCTCCGTCTTTCATCTTTTCCAGCTGGCCGCGACTCGAGCTTGGATGTTTGCGTCCGCCTGTAGTGGGGGAAGAACAATTGTCGCTCCCGGAGGATTGACTCGGCGGTGGTGCAGGGCAGGTCGCGCGTTTGGAGGGGAAGATGGCGGCAGATTAGTTCGGAATCCGAACAAACCAGCTCTCTCTACTGATGAGAATCACATACTACCAACATTCCCCCCGGTTCTGCACAGAAGTGACTGCTGCAGAAATGACAACAAACGAGGCACACTTTCAAGTCGTCGGACCCTACTTGTGGAATGGTTTGTCTAAAAGTACCGATCACTGCGACTTTGCCACTCAATAAAATTATAATAATAGCTGAATATCATCCTGAAACGGAGATTGATTAGTCCTCTGTTACAAAATATTATTACAGCCGCTGCTCCTGTTCTAACAATAGGGTAATCAATCCTAAGTCAAAAAAACCTTGTCAACTTGGAACCGCAATCTATCTCACAACAAACAGCAATCTCAAGACAACCTATAACAATATTCGGAAATAAATCAATATTTGTTTCGTCAATATTGTGGATGTTTAATCTGCAACACGGTGGAGGTACCAATCAATATTGCACGTCGCTGAGACTTCACACGTCTGTCTCTGGTACTCGCTGACACAACCAAGACATGAAAAGTTTTTGATCAGGTTAAACCTGCTACCCAAAGAGAGTCCAGATAAAACGTTGATCACGCATTTATTTTTGATCAGGCTAGACCTGCTGCTCAATCAAAGAGGAGCTACCAATAAGAGCCCAGATGAAACGTTGATCACGCTGTTTGTTGTTGCCGGCGAGAGAAAGTTGGTCTCAGCACGGCTGTCAGGAAGACAAAGCACACAACCTCGCCAAGCGCTGCTGTATGTAGGTCTTGTGGGTGCTGCTGCTGTGCAGGCGCTCGCCGCTGGTGGCCTCTTCGTCTGGTTGGATGTCGTCAGCCGCGCATGCGGCTGCCCATCGGTGCTACCCAACCCATCCTCGACAAAGTCGTTAATGCTAGCGTGTTGGGTAAACCGGGTAGGCCGAAGCTTGTAGGTTTGTGGAGAAAGGCAGCTCGGCCAGTGAGGGCCGAGATGAGAAAGTCTTGTATTAGAGGGAAGAGGGAACAGCAGAGAACACTAGAGAGCGAGGAACCGAAGAGTGCGTCACCACCCCATATTCAACCACATTTATTTACTATGCTACGAGTATATCTAACACCTTGGTTCTAACATGACAGGCGTATTATTGTGTATCCTCCTCCCTGTGACGATCTTTTCATCGTGTGTGACGATGAAACCACAGCAGTGCCGCAGGGATGGATGAAGAAGGGACCAAAAGAACACTCTCTTCCTCGGTGCATCTGCGTGACCCCATGAGGTGTTGGTTGTCGTTGTGTGATGTTGTCTTCTTCGCGATCTCTCTAGTTGCATTCAATTTTGGGGCTCAGAGTCTGCTCTGACATCCGCCCGCCCAGCTGACGCAGACCCCTTCCGAGGTTACATACAGGCAACTCGCCCACAACGTCACACACCCCTTGGGAGCGAGAAAACCAAAGTGGGGGCTCGGGCGAAGGATTTTGATTCTTTCTCGACTGCTTTTCCAAAGCGTGACAATTGTGTAACGACCAAGCAGCAGGTTAGGTATGACGTTGCACTTTTGGAGGCTTGCTCTTGGCTCCTGACCGGACGACAACAAGAGCAGCAGCGCAGATCTCCGGGTGTGGGATCAACAAACATGTCGCACTTTGACGCCGTCGTCCACATCCCGGCTCCATCCATTGCGTACATCCATCCGTCGTTCGTTGCACCTTGATATACGTACATCATTGACACATATTGAAGCTGTCTGGGTGTCATCATTTCGTTGGTCGTTATGCGCAGGCCAAGTTGAAGTAGGGGGCGAATAGACCGATGATGTCCGTGAGGCGCGCGACTAGCTACCCCAACCACCATTAATCGGTCGTTCGAACGAACCGTCAATTACGTCAGGGAGAGCCGGACAGGTATACTGGTTTTTTAACGGATAATGCAGGCGTAGAGAGCGAGTTTTTTTCCTAGCGGCGAAAGAGCAGTTCATCCAGTATTGTTGATGGCAAAGAGACGAACTTCCATCATACACACACTGCGAGCAGAGTCTGATGGCGCCGCGACAAGTCTTCCCGTACCATGAGTGCGGAGTCCTCCGCACGCCGCGGCAGTTGCTGGCAGAGTCGCAGCAGCAGCAGCGGAAGGAGCTCGAGTCGCAACAGCAGGAGCAGCATCGTCAGGGAGAGCAATGGGCCGACATTGATAAGCCATCGCCCTTTACCCCGACGTTTGATGAGTCAGGAAGCAGCGGAGGCGAGGCGGCCTGCGTGCAGCAACCGCACTGCAGCGACCTGCGGGACGCGCTGAACGATGACGACGACGACGACGACGACGACGAGAGCTTGGACTTGGGGGCGGTCTGGGCGAGCCGCGAGTTCGTGCCCAAGCCCGGGGTGGAGATTTTCGTCGGGGGCCTCACGCGCAGCACGCGGCGCGACATGCTGCGGGATTGGTTTCAGCATGCCGGGGAAGTGACCGAAGTGCGCATCGCGCGCGACAAGAGGCGTAGGAGGTGCCGCGGGTACGGCTACGTGCGCTTCGCCACGAGCGAGCAGGCAAACCGGGCCATCGACACCATGCACCGCTTCGAGTTCAAGCACGGCAGGTTCCTCGGCGTCTTGCCCTCTGATGAAAATCGCACGCTGTTTGTGGGAGGGCTCCAGGAGGAATGGAGCTGTGCCTACATATGCCAGCTTCTCAAAGAAAAAATGGTGAGATTGTTGATTCAGTTGGGCCCCTTTGGGGCTGTCCAGGTACGCCGCGTTCGGATGTGCACACCGCGCAGTATCGGCGAGGGCCGGAGGTGGCGCCCGTAGGAGTGGGCGTTAGGGCGCTTGCTTTCTGGAAAGCACGTGAGTATCGCGCCGTCAACAATGGCACCGTCAACAAGATGTTTTCGTTCCTACAGCGGCAGTTTTCCTTGTTCCAAGCGATTGTACAGTAGTCATCCCGTTTTGCACCAACTCCTCTCTCTCTCTTTCTCTCTCTCAAGTCTTACGCGATGCGTCGGCGGTTCACCGCTTCTTCTCCCCAGCAAGATGTTCACAACCCGCCCCGCTAACCACCACGCATGGGTTGCAACGTACGCATTCCAGCAACGAAATTTTTCATCTTCGAACAAACACTTTCCGCCAAGCAGACTGAAACATTTCGAGCCAGTTTTGGCCGTCAAACTGCCACCTGTTCTGCCCGCTGCCCATCCGCGGCTAAGTTTTGGTGGTACACGCCGTGCGATGCGATGAAAAAACCTGCTGTATTGGTCTGGACCATGAAGATCATCCGTGCTCACTCATTTCATCTTGCAGTGAAAGGTGTACGGGTCGATGCGCTGTGCGTCTATGATGTGTTTTTTTGTTGGTGTGCATGCACACGTGCGCATGATGTGCCTCAAAATGTGGTACAAGTATTCATGTACTTAGGGTTCAGCTGCTGTCGAACGTCTTGCCGTCGTGTGTTGTGGTTGCTGTTGTTGCTGAATGCTCAACACCCGTCCCAGTCTCTGCTCAGGACCCTCCAAAACATCCACACCGGTTCCACCTGAGGCAGATGCCTTCCGTGGTGCCAGGCCATCTAGACTGCATTGTCCGAATAGTTACCATGTAGACGCTCGCGTGGTGATTGGGCCCGCACAGCTGTTGACTTTACTTTTTCAAGTACATGCAAAAATATCGAGAGGAATGACCGCCGCAGCACAACGCCCATAGAGCCACCACAGAGCCACACGTCGCTGCTGGCTACAAGATATTGGGCGTATGTTCATGGTTTCAAAATGTTGGAAATAAATCTTAATCTTCAAATGTTGTCAAACATTTGTGCGCGAATATTTGATCGTGTGGTTTTCTCGGAATGCATCAGAAGTGCGGCGGGAATCGTAGTGTATTGCCGACAAACGATTTGTGACAGACAATCCCCAAATGTGTCATGGAAACTGAATGTAACGAGCTCGCAAAGGGCTCCCCACAACCCTTGATTCACTGAGCTGATACTGTGCCCGCCAATATGTGGTGATAGCGCTCCGGGCGTGCGAGAAAATATGTTCACGGTGTCAAAAAGAGGCCAAAACGTGCGTCAGCGCTTCCCAACGGCAAAAAGTCGGCCGCTTGAGAGGACACGTAAGTACAAATCTTCCTGTCCAGCTCTCGCCCGTTAGACCATCGATGCATGTTTTGTGTTCTTGGGTATTTTATCGATCGACGACTCTCATCCGGTTGCGCGTGAGTTGGCAGTGGCCGTGCTCAGTCGGCAGGGAGGCACATCGTTGTGCGCGCAAAGTTGTGGACACAAAGTTTGTTTCGGTCTATTTTTTCACTTGAATATAGAGGGCTTGTTAGTCCGTCCCATTGTGAAGACTTTTTCAACACATCGAGTTCGCAGCGACGCGCCTCCCTGCCTGTTGAGTACGTCCACTGCTGAACCACGCACACCCGGATGAGAGCCGTTGGTGGAGAAGACACCCAAGAAGACAAAACATAAATCAATGTCTAGAGGACGAGAGCTCGATAGTGTTGTGCTAACATCTCCTTTCAAGCAGACGGGGAAGCCCACCAAACCACCCCTGTCTGTTTTGATGTGTCCCGCTTGTCGAGCTCCCGTCATGTATCAGCCGGCAAAAAGTTGACGCGGTGACTCTAGGGTTGTCCGGATCCCTCTATGAGCTTGCTACGTTGAGTGTGCGCCGCGCAGTGGTTGGTGTTTAGGACGGAAGGGCCGGTCCGCTACTAGTCTCGCCGCTCTTGGTAAAACATTTTCGCGACCTGCCCCATTTCAAACCAGTACCTAACACATATCATCTGCACCTTCCCAACATAACATATATGAGACACACAAGACAACCACCAAACTGTCTTGTTGAGCCTGTTACCCGCAGGGGAGATGTCCCTATATGCTGTCTGCGAAATCGTAGACATACAGGTACTTTTCTGACGCTATGAATCCATTGCTAATCTGTCTCAGACTCTTTTCTATGATGGAGATGGGCTTCGTGGTGTCATATTAAGAAAAAAAAAGAAAAAAAAATGTTTTGTCAAACATTTCGTCAAACGAGCGACTTTTGCCACATTAAAAATTTTTGGGGTCATTTTGCCGAAGATTTTCTCCCATAAAAAGTGAATCAAAATCTTTATCCGCAAATCTTTGAAAATTACGACATTTTCGCAAAGATTTTGACGACCGTAAACATTGGTCTAATGTTGAAATTCATGGCGCCCATGGATCCCGCTCGGCACGTAATGTGAAATATATAACAATGCACAACCGGCGGTGCAAACGAAGGGGAGAGAAAGGAAGGAAACGGATTGTTCTTGTCTGTCGAACTGCTGCAAGCTATATATATGCATACGAGATAATAAAAAACGTACAACGTACAAGGGTACTATATATACTAAGGTACAGGTCCAAAACTCGGCTGCAAAGGTACAGGGGGATAATGAGCCGCGGGTGACGACTCAATGCCTTGGAGTAATCTGTGTGCGATGCTGTGCAAGGCTGCTTCCGGCAGTAACGCAGCAGCAACCCAGAACTATTCTGCTGTAACGAGTCGCGCGTTCGTTACTTGCAGATTTGCAAATTGTGTTCGAACGGATCTTGCGAGACTGCTGCATCCGCTCCCGGACTTTGAACTTTAAAACACATCCGTTTCGACTGCTGTGGAATTATCTCGAACGGGTAGATAAAGTATTTCTGTGAGATGATGAATACTTTCTCGAAGAAAAGTACCGCATATCAACGGCGGAGGAACACACACAACAACATGCTCGCCTCTGCTACAGCAGTGTTCCGCCAACCGCCGAACGATCGGCACGTAAAAGTACTGACACAGACACAAATATATCGGACGCGTGTTTTTCTCATCCTGCTGGGGATGAAAAGAAAAAGTGTCACACTTCGCGCTCCGCGGCTGATTGTAAGGAGGAGTATGTAATTGCGATAGTTTTTGGTTCGGTGTGATTGGCTGGGTTCTTCGAGACCATCAACGTCAACTGCTGTTTCTTGTCGAGCTTTGTAACGTCACACCCGATCGATACATGGCAAGCCAGCTGTTATTGGCGGGCGGTTGTGGTGTTGAGATTGTCACGTCAGCTGCTCAGCTGTCTCCTTCCTGCTCTGAACAATCCCAACATTAGGGGCCACCGCACATGATGCGCTGTACCACCAGTTATGTTTTCCCCATCTTGCATCACCCTTGAGGTGGCACTGCTGTGCTCTCATGAGCCAGCCCTCTTCCATTTTGCCAGCCGTCTTCAAGTTGGGGAGGCAGCTCCATCGATGGTAGATTCACGGCGGGTCCTCGAACCTTTTTTTTTTTGTAGGCAAATGCCAGTAGTTCTCGCATGAATCCATCGTTATTTTGTATCTCTACTTCAGGCTTACGGTGGGGAGCACCGGCCGCGGCCTCTGGGGGTTGCTGAGCCTCGATTCGGCACGTATTGTTGAGCAGAGTCACGACGTGAGAACTACACTACGTGCAGCCCTCGTGTGTGTCCTTCTATCCGAGTGTTTCGGCGCCACATTATCTTGAAACAGGCACACCCGCCCGCCGCGTCTCGTTCATACCCGGGTCGCTTATTTATGTCACGGTCCTGGGAATCAAATAACTCAAGTTCCCTCTCCAAAACGACTCCACCGTTCGTGGCTTCCATGTGTTGGTCAAATGTCCAACTTGTTCTTCGGAGGTGTCCGCTTGAACTTCGAAAAGGCCAAAGCCATCCCTCCCGATACCCCGTTCTCCCGCCTTCCCTCGATCACGCACCGACAGACATGATCTCAATAAACGCGCACTACTTTTCCCCCAAACATGTACCTGCAATCACTGAATGAAGAGACTTTTACTTTGTTTTCCCCGGACGTTTCAAACCTCCAGCGTTTACCGTATATGCCTCACTCGAGATTTTTTCTTGTTCGTGCGCCCCCCCTCGCATATATATTTTGGCTCCGTACCCCGGGAAATTCGGCGACGACGACGACAAAAAAAAAAAAAAGCCTGGCTTAAGGAAAGTGGAGCCCATTCCCGACCGGGAGGACAGGTTCAAGATCCGCACCTTCTGCTTCCTGGAGTTCGCTTCCCACGCCGAGGCCGCCGTGATTTTCAACCGGCACCAGACCAGCCCCCGGCCGCCGCAGCCGTCACCTCACCAACAGGCGGCGGCTGCGGCCTCTTCGACGCCGCAAGGCGCGACGACTGTGCTCCCGCTCCCGCCACCTTCGGCAACGTCGGCCGCCGGGGGAGGCGCGGGCTTGCCTTACGAGCGTGATACCAGGGCGCAGAGCAGCAGCAGCACCACCTGCACCAGCGCCGGTGACAACGCCGGCGATGGCGACGGCGAAGAAACGGGGACAGGGGCGGGGGTACCGCTGGTTGTCGGCGGGGCCACCCTGAAAGTCGACTGGGCGGACCCCCTGCGGTACCACATCCACCTGAACGGGGGCATCAAGGGACCGTCGGCTCCTCCGGAGTTCGGCGTGCCGAACGGTCGTCCCGCCTCACGCGGCGCCGGCTGCAAGGGGGTTTGTGGGAACGAAGGAGGAGGAGGCTTCCGGAGCGCGGTAGGTTTCGGCGGCGGCGGAGGCGGCGGCGGCTTCCCGGCCTGGCAGCAGCAAGAGCAGCAGCAGGGCCTGATGAGGCGATCGTCGCCACCCCCGTTGATCGACCCCAGGCGGCAGGCCGGGGACCACTCGCGCGCCGTGCACGCTCTGGAGCACCAGCAGCTTCTGCAGCAGCGGCACCAGCACCAGCGGCGGCAACAGCAGCACCGGCACCAGCAGCAGCCCTATCATCGCCACCACCTGCCCGATTCCCAACAACGGAGCGCTACGGCACCGCGGGTAAGTGGGGAAAACCGACGTGTGGCAGACGATGTGTGCGACGTGCGCTTGGTGCTTTTTTGCGGTGTTTTGTGTGTGTTGCTTTCGGCGAGCCCATGTTCCTGGCTCGTGCTTGTTCCGAAGACAGCAGGAGTGGACCCGCAGTTCGGTGGCGTGTTTGGTGGGCTTGGTAAAGCCGTGAGAAAGTTGCCCTCAGACTCGGACATGTTCTTTGTTTTTCCCGCCGAAGTATCGTGTTTCTTGTTGATTTTTTTTTTTTTTTCCTGTGTAGCGTCGAGCCCCTCCCTGCCGTTCATGCGTTCGTTGTGCCCCGTCCTCCAGATTATGGCTCTGGACGGGTCTTCAGATCGCGTCGCTCACCACCTGTCACGCAGCGGGTCCTCGCCCGCGGCAACGCGGGAGCGCGGCTACACCATCGCGGCGGGGCTTACATCCACTCGGAGGTCCTTCTGCGATGACGTGATTGGCGGCAGCAGCGGCGACGGTGGCGCGGGTTCCCTGTCCCAGCAGCACCAGTTCGGCGGCGACGGCGACATGGAAAGGCCGCGATCGGTCTCGTCGAGCGGCGTACCGCTCCCCCGCCACCATCGCGCGTCCCACTACACCCCGGGCCACGCCGGCTTTCTCCGCGACGCGGCGGCGGCGGTGGCCGCCGAACAGCGGGACTACGGTGGCCGCCCGAGCGCGCCCGGGGGTCCCGTAGAGTTACAGGATCAATACCCCCACCGCAAGTCTCGGCCGCAGCACCCTTCGGACATGGTCGGACGAATAGGAGGCCAGGAGAGTTCCATGAGGCAGCAGCTTCAGGACCACGACCATTATCACGGCAGCGGCAGCGGGCATGTTCGGCCGTATAGCGCGGGCGCCGGTGGCGGCGGCGGCAACTACGGCATCGTCCGCCGCGATATGCCGACGAGGAGTGCCTCTTGCCGCCCGTACAGCGAGCACCAGCACCCCGCAGCGGCATTGCCGCCATCGTCTTGGGATTGCCTAGGGTCTGGGGAAGGGGTCGCCGCCGGCACAGGTGATGGCGAGGCCTACTTGGATTGGTCTGGCTCCACGGTGCCCCCGCCTTCCGGGCGGAGAGAGCTTCGTAGGTGGTCCCTCCAGCAGCAGCAGCAAGGGCAGCAAAGGCAGCAGCAGCGTTGGGAGCAACAAGACGCCCTTGACCGCGCGACCGGTGCTTTTGCGACAGCAGCCTGGCCAAAGGTGTGTTGGCGTTAATGAGACCTCTGTCCGCTACCCTCTTCATTGTGTGTGTGTGTGATATTTGTTTCAAGGTATTTGTTATTTTGCCTTTTTTTTTGTTGTTTGTGTGTTTCAAGTTCTCTCGCAAGCTGCACATCAATCGGCCGCGGGAGTTTCCGGGCTGGCTTTTTTTTGTGGCGTCCCTTTGGCAGTGCCGGCAAGTGCGATGACCGCCTTCCTTCAAGATAACCGGCAATGGTTGCCATGTGGCCCCGTTCTTTATGATTCGGGGACTCTCCTGCACACGTTTGGACTGACTGCTGTTAACCGCGAACAGCAGCACCACGACTCTCAAGCATTACATGAAGCCATTTTTGCTTGTTTTCGAGTGTCTCGGTTTTTTGGGATGTGGACCCTCTTTTGGATATCTAGTTGGATATTGAATTTTGTGGTACCGAGCATTGACCGGGACAGTTTTTTCCTGGTATGACAACAACGGCGACAGCAGTATGACTTGTCCGAAACACTCATATGCCGCAGTGGTCGCCGCTCTGCCCAAAGAAAACGAGACGACCACCTTGGGAATCAGCTCTCCCCCCCGTACACCAGCGTGGGTGTTTTATTTCTCCGTCCGCCTTCTAAGCTTCCCGCCGTGGTCCCACTCCCAACGCCCCGTTTCTGCGTCTTTGCTCGGCAACTTGAAACCCTTCAGGACCCGGCACGCCTTCCCCAGGAAGGTTGGGTCGAAGACAACGACATCGGCACCAGAAACAACCATGACGCCGCCGCTGGGTTCTCCGCTTGGGATCCGGGGTTCGGGGACGAGCAGCTGGGGCGGCGGCTGCAGCAGTCGCCGCCGGCACGGTTCCGGAACGGCGTGGCGGCGGTGGCGGCCTCCACCACGGCCCTTGACACGCACCCTCGCCGCCACTCCGTCACGGAAGGGTTGGTCGGCAATAAGACCATCCGGGCGGAGGTGGCCGGTTGTGGCGGGGTT
Organism: Ectocarpus siliculosus; assembly: GCA_000310025.1. Lineage (NCBI taxonomy): Eukaryota > Phaeophyceae > Ectocarpales > Ectocarpaceae > Ectocarpus > Ectocarpus siliculosus. Next base: position 1,432,401 of record FN649750.1, on the reverse strand, counting down.
GGCAGCGGTGGCCGGGCTCGAGCGGTGGTGGGAGGAGCGTTCCCAACCGACAAGGATAACGGTGGCAGCTGTCCGCCCGGGTTCTCGGCCGGGTTGACCCGCGGCTACAGCAACGGTAGCAATGGGCGTCGCTTGAGCGAAACCGGCAACGACATGTCGCAACAGCCCCAGGGAGAAGAGAGAGGCGTGGAGGTTGACTTTGGAAGTCTTTCCATGTCCGCCCACCCTCGCGGTGGCCGCGCTTGGGGCGGCGCGTCGTCGCTCATGCCTGAAGGCGGCACCGCTCCCACCGACGATGATATCGTCGGAGGCCTCTGGGAGGGCATCGGGGCAGGAGGACTGGACAGCCAGGAGCGGTCATTATCGTGGCCGAACCCCGCTTTTTTCTCCCGGTTCGGGAGGTCGCAGCCCGTGGGGTACGTAAAAACCCCACGGAGCGATGATTTGGGGGGGGGGGGGGAGGGGGTCGTGGCTGGGCTTGGCTAAGCGTCACATATTTTCGTCCCATGTTTCTTCCCTCAGCTGCCCCCTCCTGAACGGGAGTGTGGTTGCTTATTTTTTGTCCTATTGATGCAGGGGTGGATGAACTGATTGGCCTTCGTGTTTTGTTTTTCTTGCCGACGTCGGTGCGTGCTCGACTCCGGTTCCACCTGTTGAAAAGTGGCTTGTGATTTTTAACCCCTAGAGGAGGGGGGGGGGGGAGGGGGGGCAATGCATGCCAGTATAGGTTAATGTGGAGGCGGGACGCCGCGAATGGAGAGACGGGACCGTGGCGAGGTGGAGAATAGTAGCACCCCGGGGACGAGTGGGCAGATCAAGATATTTCAGGTTGCTTTTCGAGTGGAGACGTTGGGTGGAACAGGGGGCGGAAAGGAGCAAAAAGCGGGCAACGCCCGTGTGTTTCAGCATTCTCTGGGACGCCTAGACACCACCCTCTTCCGTGCCAAATGCATGACATGGGTGCTGTTTGGCGATAATTTCTCAAGTATTGTGTTCGGTATGTTTTTGCTTTCCTTGACTGGGGCGTCCATTCTCCCATCAGGTCTGGGCTCGTTGCGGCTAGCGTAAATGGTAACCGATTCCCGACACTGTGTATTTAGAGTGGGCAGCTTTCGAACACAGGGTCGAAAGAGTTGCAAGCCTAAGGGGAGTCGTTTGGGTGGGTCTGCTCTGCATTCCAGAGCAGGCTTAGTGCTGTGTTGTTCGTGTGGTGAAGTATCCCCCGCAAAGTCTGCAGAGCGAAGCAGATGCGCTCGCGCCACCGATGCTAAATCGGTCTCGTATGTAGCGCACGTCTGCTCCTGGAAGACCAAGGTTTTCCCAATCCCGAGGGGGCTGAGGTTGTCCAGCAGTCGACCCTAGAGTTGCCCGCAAGGGATCAGATATGGAAGGAGTTATCCCGCGACGAGGGGGCTCAAATCTAGCACGAACGGGGCCGAATCGAGCGCGAGAGGTTTCGCTTGCGCGAGGTTTCGCTTGAGCGTGGTTTCGCTTGCGCGAGGTTTCGCTTGCGCGTGGTTTCGCTTGCGCGAGGTTTCGCTTGCGCGTGGTTTCGCTTGCGCGAGGTTTCGCTTGCGCGAGGTTTCGCTTGCGCGATGAGTAAAAAAGGCTCTGGGCGAAAACAGAAGTTCGTTTGGGCGCGTTGGATACGCGAATTGCTTGCTTAAGCGCCAGCAGCGGGAGTTGCGTAGAAGGTAGGCCAGCAAGACCTGGCAGCTTTACAGCCGCCCGCCATATCTTATTTTTTTTACCACAGTATTTTTTGTAGTGGAGGTTCACGCCGCGGTCGAGAGGATCGTTTTTTCGATTGCCCCGCTGGAATACCGAAGTGTATATCTCGTTTATGCCTTTTTTTCGGTGCATTTGTTGCTGCTCATTTTGCCTTCTTTTCTCGCTGCAAAGGGTAGAAGGGGGCTGATCAGGGGGAATAGGCTACGCGGTGAAGTGGGTCTGTACCTCTTCGCTTGCTCTTGCTCAGGAACGGGGCGTCAACCCCGGTGCGGGGACAAGCGCCACAATTGAGCCCGTTTATTCTTTGGGTTTCTCGGACGAAGGTGTCCGCTGGTTTTCGGGGGTCCGGAGTAATGCCTCGCCGAGTTGCTTTTTCGTAGTACCCCTCCTTGCCGGGCGGGTTATTTTTATCGAGCGTGCTTCGCACGCTGGCGGCTGTGAACTAACAACTCGTTGGGTGTTATGACGCTTTGTCCGTTGTGACGGCGAAGATCTTTGTGGACGAAGAAAAGTCCCAACCAGGGTACAGTCAGTCTCGTTTTTTGGTCGGTCGTGCTTCGGTCGGTCAAGGTTTATTAGCGTTCGTTCGCGGGCGCGTTTTGTCGAGGAAGGGCAGTGGGCATTCTTTGGTAGTTACTAAACGGGGGGCAGCCGCTGCGGTAGCGACGGAGTTTGCGCGTTAGTATTTTCTCAATGTTGGTATTGTTTCGGATAGCGGCGCAGCAGCACGTAGCGCATCGCAAGGCTTCCGGCCGGCGTCACGTCGCCGTGGTGACGCCATCGGTGGCCATGAGCGGCCCACCGCTTTTCCGCAGAAGGCTTGCTGTCGCTGCACGCCGAGCCTCGGGGGGCATCCTCTGTATTTTCACCAGCGCGCGAAGCGCACGATACGGTGGTGCGCGGTCTTGTTCGTGTAGGCCTACGAAAGTTGAAGCGCACACACCGAGCGGAGTGCTTTACCGGCCTGTAGGAAAGGGGGGGGGGGGGGGGGGGGGGGCATCCTTTTGTTTTGTCGGCCTTAGCGGGGAAACCTTTGACCCCCCCTCCTCCGGGGGACGGAACTTTTGGAAGGGGGGGGGGGGGGGGGGG
>FN649750.1:1401937-1415781 GCA_000310025.1 Ectocarpus siliculosus | reverse complement strand
GACCAGTGCGCGCGACATGCGCACAGGTCTCACCCCATCTTTCGTGGACGTCAGTGTCTTCCGCGGGATACATGCGCACAGGTCTCACCCTTTCTTCCGTGGACGTCAGTGTCTTCCGCGGGACAACCAATGGATGGAGTTTCCTCCGACAGGCGTTAGACAGAGCTGGCAGAGCTTGGGGTTCGTCTTCAGAACGGTGCGCGAGGTCTTGCAAGTGGTGGAGTCCTCGTGTATCTGCTGATCGCAGGCCTCTAATTTCCCTTTGCCGTCCCTCTTCTCCACGACCCTGAGGAGCCCCTCGCAGCCCGATGCAGGGCACGCCCAAGCGAGGTTGCCCTTTTCGTTGGCGCACTTAGGTGCGGGGGACGCGGCTGCAGCAGCCCCCGCGGGATGTTTGCGCTCCGCAGGAGATGAGTGCAGAAATGGTGAAGAATTTGTCCGCCCCTCCGTTATAGACTACTATTTTTTCAGGACGAAGGGTTCCGAAAACGACCCAGTCGCAGGCGATGCCACTGCAATTTCAGTGGTGCCGGTTCGCGAAACGAAGTATGCCTCTTTAATAAGCGAGCCAGATGACCGATATGGACCACATGCACACGTGGGCGCTGTGGCGTCCACCCACCCATCCTGCCCCGTTTCTCACTCAGAACTGTCAGAGAAGGGGTACGTGGGGATCATGGCATGTTTTCCTGTCCAATTAGTCGCAAGGTTGGGTGTTTGCCGGTAGAAAAGTGATCAGCTCTGGTCACAGCTACCGGTTTCCAAATTTTCAACAACGCCTGCTGGTGGCCTGGTGCCCTTCTGCTGCATCGCAATCGCCGACGCAGCCATGAAAAATGAACGTGGCGCGCTCGTAAAGTTTTAGTTTTTTTACACACCCCAGATGCACAAGGTATCGCCAGGGATGCTCATGGCGGCGATTTATTAGTCAGGCGCTCACCAAATATCATGATTCTATCATGGTTTGTTCCGAAGGGTACCCAAGAATCCTTCCATCACAGAAAACATTAGCGGAGAAGACGATTACCCCTTTGTTTGACCCGACCGCAGATGACACCCATGTCGATCTCACACTTGATAATGAACGTCTGGCAGTGAAACCTTCAGGGTTCTAAAGCCACTGCTTTCAGGGGGTGGCAAGTGCGTTGGTTTCGACTTGCTTCAAAGCAAGCTTACAGCAGCTTGAGCCTCTCGCAACATATCATGTGTCGTTCCTTGCAATACACACAATGGCCATTTCCCCCGCAACTTCAACGCGAAAAGATACTTTTCCGGCATGCGATGTGCACCTCGCGAGCGACTTCTCCTAGCTCTTAATGAAAGTATTGTATGTCGAAACCAACTCATTTGCCATTCGATGAAAGCAGAGCCTTTTAGAGGACATCCCTGAAGGTTTTGGCGTCAGAGGTTCATTGTCAAGTGTAGGATCGACATGGGTGTCATCTGCTGTCGGGTCCAACAAGAGTAGACGCCGTTCTCACTGTTTTTTACTGTGTTGGAAGGGTTCTTGGGATACCCTTCGGAAACCCCATGATAGAAGCATGGTGTTTTGGTGAGCGTCTGACTCATTTTTCGTTGCCATAATCGCCTGTGGCTACACCTTGTGCATCTGGGGTGCAAGAACCCTTTACGAGTGCGCCACATTCGTTTTTCATGGCGAAGTCGGTGATTGCGATGGCGAAGAGGGTGTTGCGGAGGGGCCGCCAGGTCGCAAAGGGGACTTTGGTCAAAAAGATCACTTGGACTCTTCGAAAATTGGTGTCTTGTTGCTTTCAACCGAGCTGACGAGTTTTCTGCCGGCAACCAGCCAATCTTGAGACAAATTGGGCAGGAAAACAGGGGATGACCCACCCGTGCCTCTTCTCTAACAGTTGTGAGGGGTGGGAGGAGACAGCATTCCACACCATCGCGGGTAGTGTGCAGCTGATCGGGCCCGTGTGTGGTGTCTGGTTCGTACATAAAAGAGGCAGAATTCGTTTCGCGAAACGGCACTACTGAAGTTGCAGTGGCATCGCCTGCGACTGGGTCGTTCTCGAAACCTTTCGGTCCGATTGCGTGTGATAGGCGTTTCTGGCTGGGGCTGCAGGGGGTGGTACGAAGTACGGTGCACAGAGGTCAAATAACGTACACATCGCGCGTATACGGCAAAAGTGGTACAACTATTCGTCGGTAAAAGTAAGACGAAAACGAAAAGTTCGAGTTGATGGATGAACCCTACGGTCCAATTTTATTTTTCGAACTGAATATATTTCAAGAGAGTACACCAAATCTGGGGCATATTTCCTCTCGTGGACATTCCATGCTCTATTTGTACGCATGTATGTACGGCGATGTTTCATGCGGTGATTTTTTCTATTCTCTTGGTGTCGTTCTTGTTATCCGGACCCCCGCTGTAGACGGTCACACATGATACAGCGGTAGCGGTTAGGTACAAGGAAGGCATCACAACGTACATAGCGCGTAATAGCAGACGGGGAAACTGGTTGTTGGTGAATGAACTGTTCCTTCCGATTTTTGTTTTGGGGTTGAATCTTTATTGCTGAATCTTCATACAAGTAGCTTACACAAAATGGATATTTTCTCTCATGAGTTTGTGTGAAGGTTGTGATCTTCTTTGTTATGCGGACTCCGGCCGACGGCGGTCAGACGTAAAACAGCATCACGTAGATACGTCGGAAATAGATTAACAAAACAGCATCACCGTAGGCCGCCGGGTGTGGTGTACGGCACATAAAAGCGAAGCACAAAGTATTTGTGCGGTTGCGACACTATGGTTGGAAGTCTTGAGTCCATTTCCGCCAGATTAGGTCGTCAGCGGGTTTCGAAAATCGCGAAGACGCCGTTCTCCGAAGAAAACGCGAATCAAATTTCTGTTTCTTTGAGAACGAAGAGGTTCTCCGTAGAATCCCGGGATGAGATGAAGTGCAACCCAGCAGGTCGAGATTTGGTCGAACTTGGTGGAGCCGAAACACCGCAGGCGTGCGACCATCGAGCCCCCGCTGCAGGGAGGTCGTGATGGAAAGACTCTTCCGGTCGGCACCGCGAAGAGGAGAAGTCGATCGGCGTCCTCGCACGGGCCAGCGGACGTGCCGACGCTAACGTCTTGAGTTGAGGCGGGGCACTCTAACTTCCCGCTTCGCTCGCAGCGCTCGGGACTGTTAGGCGAGGCACTCTAACTCATAGGTTGGAAGATCCGCTTGAGCTTACTGAATATTGCTCTGTGTTTTCCTCTTCCACGAATAGAGCAATTCATCTCTATCCACAGATACTGTTTTTTCTTCTTTTGGACGGTCGCGCGCGGGCCCTCATTTCGGGAAAATTGCGAGACGGTTCATGCACGTGAATATTTTTTCACATCTCTACCCTCGGATCACGGTGTAAGACGAGTAGGGTCTGAGGTGAATCCAGTGCATCTAACTTCCGTCAGAATTTTCTACGAATCCTCCCGCGGTTCGTTTTCGCTTGCAGGTCCTGGGCGGCGAAAAAGTGCAGGAAGTAGCCCAGAAGCTCATGGACCACCACGCAAAGATGACCAACATCTTCAAGGAGATGTACGGGGACGTCAGGTCAGTGTCCCCCCGACTCTCCACGTTGTTGTTGCCCTCGAGTCCGGCTTGTGTGCTTACACGTGTCCTACGTAATGTTTCTCGGCACGGATGTGTCCAGAGCAATTGGATGTAGACCCTTTCCCGTAATGTTTGTGTTCTTTATACTCTTGTTTTTGGTCAAGCATGTGATTTTCTTTTTGGCAAACAATATGCTCGGAACGTGCTGTTTCTTCTGTTTTTATGCTAGGCTTCAGCTAGCTTCGGCGTGGTTTCTATGCCTTTTACGCCAGAGTCTAACGGGCAAGGACCTATTCGGATTGCTTCAAAAACGATCCGGGGTTCCCAAAACAAGAAAGGCCTCCGTCGTGTTATTTCTACGGTAGATGTGTGTGTGTGTGTTTTTTTTCCTTTGTGCGGGCAGAGTGGTGGGAACGCGTGGCCACGTTGAAACGTCGAAGAACGTCGGAATCACAACGTTAGACGCAGTGAGCAGTATCCCGAGAAAGAGGGTGCGCTCGAGAGTGGAATGGGGTAGATCGGTGCACTTACGGTGAATATGGCAGAATGAAACAGCGGCGGAAAACGCTCGCAGCAGCAAGGACGGGATCAAGTCATCGTGGGCGTCACCCGCCTTGAAGTACAAGTAGAGGATAATAGCTATCATACGAAGCAGAACTATGACACAAGCACGAAGAGCCCCCGACTGCAACGTCGAAGATGAGCAGGAACTACGCTTCGTTTCGAAAAGGAGTTCCGCGTGTGGTTGAGGACCCCCCCCCCCCCCCCATCCGACAGATACGGCCTCACGGACGTGCCCAAGGACTCCTGTTTCCTTCGATCCAGACCCTACCTCGACCTTGTCGAGAGAACCATGTCGCAGCTGGTTGAGTGGGGCAGCGTCCGCCCCAGCCCTGCCGTTGCCGTGGCCGGGGCGGCGGCGGGCGGGGGTCAAGCGGCGGCGGCGGCGGCAACGCGTGCCCCTTCCTCGGGGTTCGGGGGGGCAGCCGCGGCTTCCCCAAAGAAGGGCGGGGGGGCGAAGAAGAAGAAGCCGAAAAAGAAATAAAGAAGTCGCGACTCTTGCTGTAGAATCCGCACCATGTTCCTGGCATGGTTGCCGTCTCGCTTCTTCAAGGCCTTTCTTGTTTTGTTTTTTTTCTCTCTGCCTGATTGTCTGTGTCTGCTGTATAGAGAGTGGGTCGAGGGATCGATCTCAATTTTTTTTATTGACAGTGGTATGCAGCAGGTGGTGTATGGCCGATGATGGAAGAGGTTGGACGTTGAAAAGGTGCAGCCCATTGGATTCGGTGAAGCCTTTCCAAGAAGACCCAGGTTCCGTGATCGGGGTTGCTCTTGGGTGGTTGTTGGCAGCAGGGCATGCTGTGTTGATTTCTCTGCGAAATGTAGCACCATTGCTTGAAAAGGCCCCGGTATGCAGCAGTTCGTTGGCGCCCACACGTAGGACTTGCCAGGTGAGGAATTGAGCCTAAAAAAGACAAAATCTAAGAACTTGAGCACCATTCGTGAGCTGTTAGAACCCTTACACGAACGGCCATTCGTAGCATAGACCCTTAGGACTAAGAACCCCAGCCTCGCCCAAAGTACACAGTTTCTGTGCTGACGCTAACTGTAGAGCATCGTTCGCGGTGCTCCAGTCGGGAAAAAAAAATCCCCCACCAAGTAAAAGCTGTGCAACATGCATGCATGTAGGGCCTATCAGACTCCCGACGAACCTGCCTCGACATACTGCTACTGCAGCACACCCCTTGGCAATCTCGTGTACCTCCCATCGACCATGCCAGCTACACTGATTGTATGCATATAGCCTAGGTCTATCTTGGCGTGTCCCTTGCATTCTGAGAGCATTGAATCAGGGCGGTATCAGTAGGGCATGGCAGCGCGAGTACCTTGCGAACCCCGAGCTCCTCATCACATCCAACTATTTAGTAGGACGCCGTGTTGCGTCCCCGATGGAATCGGCACTCTACGGTCTACTACAGCTGTAGATGTGTGTGTTGCCATCTATTTACTGCTGTAGAGAGACTGCTGTAAATGCTGCTGCAGGTTACATTTGTATGTGACCGTATAGTACAAAATTCACGATCGTTACGTTGTTCGTGTCACGCGATAGAGGCTGGTGAACCCCAGATCGGCCTGGCCGCAACGTGTTTGAAGCTTGGGCAAGGGATGGCCTGCACAATTACACATGCAATGGAGGATGGGTGGTGACGTGGGCGGAAATAAATAATGCGGGTTTTCACTTCAGATATCTTGCCTGTTGCGCCGTTTCGCCTTTTGGGTACTGTAGCCCCGCCAGGGGGGGTGGGTGGGGGGGGGCTCAGCAGAAAAACGACGGGTTGAGGGTTCGTTGATGCGTTCACATACACAACTTGCTTTGTGTTGAACCAGATCGGCTCAGAGTATTAGCATCACGAGGTGAGAGAAGCGGCGTATGGTTGGTTCCTTGGTTGTTCACTGCGGGCGCCGTCGCCGTTCTGCCGGCAAACCACACGCCCTAGCGGTGTGGCGGTTACAACCAGATATTTCAGGATCCAATTCCGCCGAAACATGAAATTTAGACTACTACGGTAGACCGGATTGGTAGGCGCCACGTTTGTGGCCCTCACCACGAGAAGCGGGAGGATGCACGCGTGCCATGGTACCGCTGTATTGCTCAGTCCAGGTTGCCTGTACTCGACACTTTGTCGTCCCGTCAAGAGCACACTGTATCTCCCCCGTGGTAGACCTCAGTTGTTGCGCGGTTGTTTGGTTAGACATGTCTATGTATGTGCAGCGTCACTACGAAATCAAGGCAAAGAGAGGGTACCGCCGCGCGCACACACGCAAGCGTCAAATCGGCGAAAGGCTCGAGTGCACATGAGTTGACCTTAGTGACAGGTCCCACCACATGCTGTTGGTGGAGCTGGTATGGTCCCTGGGTTGTCTCGCGGCATCTCGATATGTGCTTGAGTCGCTCCCGAAGCGAGGTGAAAAATGGTGTCCCTTCGCAGCCCGTGTGCCTCCTCGCGCCATTACCAGGTGTAGATGTTTCCGCTTGCCACGTATCCACTCTGCACTCGAGCACTATTTTGCTACGTATTAGGTACGGCGTTTTTATCAACAACCGAAGCCGCGGCGTGCAGAGTGTGTACTGCGGGATTGATATAGACTCTATCCCGGTGCAGAAGTGTGTAGATACTGTTGTGTATAGTAGCCCTCCCCACCAAGAAATGGGGTATTTCGGCGAGAGCGAACACTACACACAATAAGAGAGAGAACCATGAGGAACGCATTTGGGCGCTCGCTTTTGGGGGGTGGTTGGGCCGTGTTTGTCGCCCGGCAGACGAAGACGCCCCGCCAGTTGTACGTGTTGGAATATTAGGGAAGTTGAGATACACGACGAGAGCATACCGCAGTGTGTCTTGAACCGATGGTTGCCAAGAGGCCAAGTTGTTCGAGCCACGCATACACACACACATCTGGCCGGTACAACGATCGTGGTCGACTAGAAGCGAACTCACGCACATTGTTTCCAGTGCGTGCCCCTGAGGGTAGGAAACTCGTGAAGCGTGTTCTATTGCTTTACTCCAGCTTGCTGTAACGCAACACCTCACTATTCTCCACGTTTGCCACGCTTGCGGCGGCTCAGATCTGAACTTTGCTGCTATGGCACCGTCGACGATGGGATTTGTTTGATAGAGAATCGAGGAAGCGGTTCGAGATGCAACACCTTACGATAGGTGTAGTCATGGTCGGGATGATGCCAACAACGTTATTAGCGTTCAAACAGCCCGATCGACTTCATCCGAACAACAACCGCAGCAAGAGTAGGTGTTCCACCTACACCCACAGTACCTCCGAATGCACAAGAAACCCAAGAAAGGGAGGGTCCCTCTTTGATATTCGATACTAACTTTGTGCACATCTCCGGACATCAGAGTGATATTGGAAACGCACTTGCCGCAATGGCCAACTCTCACTACACCCTTGCACCCCATGGCATGTCGTTTTTTTTCATCATCCCAGGTGTGAGACGTTACTTTGACAAGGATGATGGGTTGGGCGACAAGAGCGTGTTTTTTCCTGGTGTGTTTCGCTTCTCAGCGACCATCGCTGGGCTACGTACTCTTCCCAGCCAAGGCGATTGAGGCTAACCAAGAGACCATTCCTTCTCCGACGAAGGAACCTTCCAAGGCAAGAGCGTGCAGGCGTGCCGTCTTGGATGTGATGTTGGAGTCGAAGTAAATATCCAGGTAGCTTGGGTTGTGCATTGTCTGACGATAGCGGCCGAGTGGGGACGCTTTCAATCGCGTATGTATAGGCATGCATACCCAGAGCCACCTTGACCAGCTTGAGTCTGTTAAAACAGTTCGGGCAGAGTGAGTGGGACGGATGTGGACAGAGCAGTGGGACACGCCCCCCCTGAGAACGTTGCCCCCTGGGACATTTTCGAGTTAATGCCGACAACGCCCCCTCTGTTGTAAAGGTGGCTCCGGGGCCTATTAATCCTTTCCGATTGACGAGCTCTCCCCCGCTCAGGCCAATTCAACAGGCAGACAACGGCTTGACCGAAACATCGGCAGTTCAAACGGCGCCCTCTGCCCACCAACACCTAATTCCTAAATCATGTCAGCCCCGCTAAAAGCTGCCGACCAGCCCCAAGCCTCGACTCTGAGCTTTCGACCCGGGTTACTGCTGCTCAAATTGTTGTGCGATTGAACTCCCTACGCGCCATGTTGACCGCCTCTGCCGCCGCCGTGCGAACATTTCTCAGGCTCTTACGAAGTTGGCGGGGTTTGGCCTCCCGGCGGCTGCCGCGGTTGTGTCATTGCTTGCTGCTCCGGTAGCTCTGGCTGGGGCACCCCCTGTGGCAATCGCGTCGCTGGTGGCCAGCAACGTAGCTGCAGTGGGACTTCCATTCGTCCTTCCCCGCGAAGATGAGAAAGAGACCACTGCTGTCGTCCAGGTATCTTGGGGGAAGCGGGGTTTCGCCAGAGGTAGGCGTTCTCAAAAGAGATTTTTCTCAGTTCAAGAATCATGGGATCATGTGGATGGGGAGGGGTGGACTTGCCGTTTAGAAAAGTCTCAAGTGAAACAACGTTTTGATTCAGGGCCTGATCGGTCCGTGAGAATCGAGGGCATGCGGTGAAGTGCAAAGTTGTCTAGCAATGTGGTCACCAACATCTGCTCTGCCAAACCCTATGTACATCATCCCAGTACCGAAGCCTGAGGCACTATGTGCAGCGGAGGTGAGCATATTGATGTCCTCTCTACATCATACGTTTCTAATGAAGAGATTGTTTTCGGTGTATGTGAAGTAGTCAAGATCCAGCCGCAGAGTCAAGGAAGGGGATTATCACGGCCAATCCATTGCGCTCAATCCGAAGCGTCAACACCGTCAGTTCCGACCACAACTTCCGACGTCAGAGTCCCAAGTAGAAGATCGGAGAGCTGAATCACCAGGCGATTGTGTGGCTATCAACCAAGCGCTCGGTGGTGATACTGAAACGCCGCCGTCGCACCCCTCGACCTAAATTCCGTTTTGACCCTGTCTTTTGTTCGGCTGGCTGACGCCCCTGCTCGTTCCGCTTGGTTATTTGTTGCTGGGTGAAGTGGAATACGTCAAGTCACAACCGGACATCGAATCCCTGAATTCCATGAAGTGCTTTCCCATCACAAAGCAAGTACTATGTTAAGAAACCACGTTTCCTGAGTATCACAGGCGTGTCACGTAAGCAACGGCATTGATTGTCCATAATCTGTTGCCCTCGTCGTGTAACCCAGTCTTGTCGTGAGGCCTCTTGACAATATCCTTGCTCGCTTCCGTTAATGTGTACTTCATTTACCTCCTATTGCTGTAACAGCCGGCAGACGATAATTCTGTGTGGGCGAGCGCCGGTGTTTTCGGGTGGGTGCGGCTGTTATGCACCATCTCGGCTGTACTTTCGGTGGTCGCGAGCATTTGCCTGAGAGTACTTCGCCTCGCCCAGGGCGTCGCTCTGACGAGCAGAGGTGTCACCGGAGGCGAACGAAATGACAGCGCATCCGGAGGCGAGTATCGGTTTCGGGCTGAAACCTCAAGACCTCAATATTCTTGTCAATTTCTCAGCGGATTGAGAGCAAAAACGGAGGCAGAAATTGACTCGGGGGGATGTTAAACAGAAAAGATAAACCAGACCCTAGCATATGACTTAAAGTATTGACTGAGCGGCTCCCTTATCAGTTGGAAGCCAGTGCAATTGCTCTAGTGACGTCTCCTAACCTTCCCTTACTTTGGCATCTGCCAACGCCCCCTCGGGCAATCAACAGCAGCAGAGCAGCAAAACGATCAACAGCAATATTCCCGCTGAAAGTACCGTCCCGCGATAATGGCTACAATTTTCTTTTTGAAGATGTTCCTCCTGATCGCCGATTCCGGTGTCAGGCAAGAACATGCCGTGCCGAACTATGAAAGCAAACACAGGGGTTAGGGCTACATTTGATCATCTCCTGCAGAAAAAATACCATATACCAGGTATAGGTCAATCGCGCAGCACGAGTCCAACATTTGACGAAAGGTGTACAACGGCAATGCCAACCTGCAAACAATTCTCAATGAATACGACGATGGCGACATTGGTCAGCTGTTGCACCCCCTCCCGATGGCGAAAAGTATCTTCCATTCCACGACACTCAAGACGGTGCAACAACCAATTTTCTTTTTTTGCAGGAGGTGAAAAACGACGCATGGGCCGCGTGCGGTCGACCTCCATGACGGCATCCGCCAGGCTCGGCTTCGAACTCAACGGCGACATGATTGCATTCCAGCCAAACGCGGTCCGCAGGAGGACAATCTCTGCCGGTGACAAGAATGAGCGTGTTGTTGTTGTTGCTACTGTTTTGGTTCAGAGAGTTGTTGTTGCTGTCGTTGCTGCTGTTGTTGTGGTTGTCGTTGCTGTTGCTGTTTTCGCTGGGCTTGGTGCTCAGATGCGTTGTTAGATGCTGTTGGTCCTCGTCCACCATCGTGGGGTTTCGGAACGGTGGCGAGGGGTAGTTGTTGCCGTTACTTGTGGTAGCTCATGGTAGTGACTATTCGGAAGCTCTTCGACACTGGCCTTCTCGTTTTAGGTTGTTCTCGAAGCACATGCTATCATTGGTGGCTCACCATTGCCGGCGATGCCGTCGCTTCAATATCGCACCTCTTGCATACAGTATTCGGAGACAACTAGTGTCACGTTGGGCTAGTGCCTGCTGACCGCAATCTCGACCGATGGATGCCATTGTTCCCGCCTCTGTCACCATCAAATGCCTTGTGGTAGGTTAGAGTGTCTTGTGCCCATGAAAGCACGTGTGTTGGAACACCATGGCAGGCTACACGGGGCAACTGTCCTCACTCGCCCCGCAAACCGTATGCCTTGGTTGCCGGCACCATCAGGTCAGATGAATCCCGGCAAGGGAGGGCCCGACGTGGGGGAAGCCTTGAGGAGCCTGCTGGCCGACGCAACGATATCTACAAAGAAACACGATGTGAGTGCCTGACTATGTCTCATGGTCACCCCAGAAACAGGAAACTACGAGGTCGCCACGGTGCACGATTTGTTTCGCGGGTTCGATGACGCCGTTGATTCACTCGTCGATTGCGACGGTCGAAATCGGACATGGTGCTTTGTCACGGGCATGTCGATGGAAGGGATCGGGGACGACAGGTCGTGTTGGAGCTGATTCGAGAATCGAGCAGGAATTACCTACACAAGGCGTTTGATCGGGCGGAGACAGGGTGATAGGGTGGCGCATACCCCTGCGGTTGACGAGAATCTCTTGTTTCAACGGGAATTCCGCCTTTACCGCGGGAAACGTTAAACCTACAGCCACAATGGGCATGACCTTACGCGCGGCTACGTTTCTCCGTCGAACGAGACTGAATCGAACGGGACTGCTCCCAACGTTCACGTCGCTCGCCATCCAGATCGAACTAATCGTGGCGGCCCATTCAAGCGAACGCTATATATGACAACAAACCTTGATGATGTTTTTATGTTTGTAAATGGTGGATTCCATGACGCGTACACTATCTGACATGGAGCGCATCTCATGAAGCGCATCTCATGAAGCGCAAACCATCCCCCTGTCCCTCATGGCGATTTCTATTCCAAGAGTTGACCTGCCTCGGTTGTGCTTGCAGTGTACATTGATTGAGACAGCTCCAACTTACGATGAATGCTGATTGTGGTACACCGTGGGGAGGGATACTGTAATGCTTCGTATGAAACAAGCACATGCTGTGCCGTTCCTTCTTTGAAACAGAGCAGGAAGTTGATTCAAGGCGGTGCATGTTTTGACCCTGTTGACAAGCCTAGTCAAAACATTGACCAGAGAGTGTCGCCGTTTCTAAGACGTCTTCTCTCAAGGAAACGTGCCGGTGACTTCCGCTATTTCACGCCAGTCCACACTGCAGGTGAAACGTTCGAGCACCACGGTGTCCTGCTCCAATCGGTTGGGTGTGAGGCCGCAAGCCGGAGACGAGCAAGACCTGGGTGCGTGGCTCAGTGACGGCGTCTCGGTTTCTGCTCCCGCTCCCGCTGTACGTTCGACGTCGCCGGGCTTTTCACCAAGGCACTCGAGCGGGGGACGAAGGGCGTCGGCAGCCGGCCCCACGCACGCAGGAGCGAAGCCGGGACGGAATGAAGCCCAGAGCAAGGTACGGCAACCGCCTGCCCGGATCCAGGAGGGTCGAGGGCCGGCCGGTGCGGGAGTCGTTGGAGCTTCTATGGCTGCGGCATCCAGCGCACAGGCGAGTCAAGTGGGGGCGGGGCCGGCCGTGGCATCCACGCACCAGGTATGTGCATGTAGTCAGCCACTTTTGTCTACAGCCAATGATACGAGAAGATCGAAACGAGGGCCCGTCCTACGCATAACTTGTACATGAATCGATCGCTAGCGGATTCTCTCTGTCCTGCCTCTGTCATTGAAACTATCTCCAATTTCATCACCAAGTTAATTTCTCATTTTCATTTACAGGCAGCAACAGCAACAACAACAGCAACGACGGGTGGACTAAGCCCGTCGCGGAATATCGCCCCCCCGGCGTCGACCACCCTACCGACCATCGGGCTCGTGTCAGGAGTGGCGTGTGGGGGCTATGGCCGTGGTGAGAGCAACGTGGTTGGCTGCGACGACTCCAAGGGTGCATCGGTCGCCAAGGTGGGAGCTGCGGCGGCTAGCACGTGGAGCAAGGAGGATAGGGTCGGGTTACCGCAAGAGCGCGGAGTCTTGCAGTAAACTCGGCCTCATCATCCTTGCTTCCCATTCTAGCCGCCGCAGGTCCCGCCCTGGCGACCGATGCACCCTTGGAGTCGTCGCAGCCAAGCACCTTATTCTCAACGCGGCCATCACCCCCACCCACCGCTCCTGACACGCGCCCGATGGTCGGTAGGGTGGTCAACGCCGGGGGGGTGACGTTCCGCGACGGACTTAGCCCACCCGCCGTTAATGTTGCTCTAACCGTACACGAGGAGGTTGTGCTTGCAATCGGTTTTTGATGCGTCCGTGCGAGTATCGACAACGCTCCCCCAGGTCTTACCCTTTGAGTCCCTCTTCTTCCTGTGCTCCGCTACATAGCTCGAATCCGAAGAGGTATTTCCCACCCTGCTCCATTGTTGGTCTTGCAGCGTGATGATTCGAGTGTGGGTGGTGTGCGGTAGGGGGGAGCGCCTGCAGTAACAGCGGGGGATTCCTCGGTGGAGGGATGGGGCTCCCCGTTGCCGTTCTTGCAGGCGCTTCACCCATCCGCACACCACCTCCACTATTACCATCATGCCGCGAGACGTAAAATGGAGCAGGTTGGGGCAACGTGCGTGAAGAGTACAAGCTCCAGTATGTAGTTTGAAACACGGGAATAAGATGCTTGTGGACAAAAAGGTAAGTGTAGCCCAAGACATAGTGCGTCCCGTTGTACTGTTTGCGGCACGGCTGCCAGTTCCTCATTTTGTTCATGCCTTCTTCAAGTTTCCGAACCCGCTCCACTTGTCGGTCTTGCAGGGTGGCGAAGGTGGGGTGCTGATGGGGGGAGCGCCTGCAGCAAGCGCAACGGGGGATTCCTCGAAAGTGGAGTGGCGCAGTTCAGCACGGGGAGGTTGTTACCTCGACAGTGAACACGACGGTGACGGTCCCGCGAGCGCGCGACCGGCCAACCTGGAGAGAAACATGAAGGTGTGCGGTTGCAGGCTCGGTTGGGGGAGAGACAGGGGTGGTGGGAATGGAGGATGGTGTGTGCCGGTTTTCCTTCGGAGCGTTTGGCTTGGAACGTTCTGATCGAGAGCC
>FN649750.1:1356688-1401837 GCA_000310025.1 Ectocarpus siliculosus | reverse complement strand
CATACACCATCCTCCATTCCCAGCCTGTCTCTCCCCCAACCGAGCCTACAGCCGCACACCTTCATGTTTCTCTCCAAGTTGGCCGGTCGCGCGCTCGCGTGACCGTCGCCGTCGTGTCCACTGTCGAGGTAACTCCCTCCCCGTGCTGAGCTGCGCCACTCCACTTTCGAGGGATCCCCCGTCGCGCTTGCTGCAGGCGCTCCCTCCATCCTCGCACCACCTTCGGTGGGGGTGACGCGGGCGCGCGATTGTCAAATTTGGTGAGAGTGCCCAGTCGGGGGAGAGAAAGGTAGAAACGGATGGTTTATGCCCTCTCTCTTCAGAACGTTTCGAGTCCACATTTTCAACTTTCGAGTTTCCCGCGCAACCTTGAGGATAGTCGCTATTTCTTCCGCTGTACAATTTGCGACACGGCTGCTGTGTTTTCATCTGTGTCCATTCCTTGACTTCAATCGTGTCTGTTTTCATCATGCCTTTGGTACTCTCTTTGCACATCGCAACATCGTGCCGAAATGCTCGTTGCATGGAGTGTCTACCAACTTTCGTCGGAATCGAGAAACAACGTTTCCGATACGAAACAGATAATGCGTACAGTGGAACTTTGTTGCGGAGCACATTCGATGGAAAGTTTTCAGTAACCGCTTGGCTGACCGTACTTCGCTCTGGAATATTGTGGCTTCATCAACACGGAGTCAGGGCCACAGGGCCGATTTTCGCGGGGTCATGGTGGAAGGAAGGAAGAAGCTTCATGATACCATCGGATGTGCTCTTAGCAGGAGTTTGCTGTGATGAATGTTTTGAGAACCTGTTCGCTGCCCCTTGTACTCGCCTACTTCACGATCTGCACTTGTTCGGTAAAGCAACAAGAACAAGAACGAATGATCGACACAATGATTTATTGGGACAACATGCAAGCTTTCTGGACGGGCGAACGGTTGAACGGGGGGCGCGAACCTCGGGACCAGGTCGAATGTGAGCCCAACCGGAAGATGACGCCGGAAGAGCTGGCGGAGGACAAACTGGAGATGGAGAGGATGAGGGAGGGGTACAGGCGAAGAATCAGGAGCGCGTACACGCCGGTGATGTCGCCTGTTGTTGGGGAAGGGGGAGCGGGCCACGCTACCCCTCCTTCAGGTCGCGGCAACGAGAAAGGGGCAGCGGCACCAGCTGCAGCGCCGGCAGGCGGTGCTCACCCAGACCAAGGTATACCCCCAAGACCAATGGTTTCGACGCTGTTATAGTTCGATGCTCGTATTACGGCTATTCTCTCTCTCTAGGGAGTACAGACAGACGCGGCTTGTCGCATTTGTTCTCAACCGCCCTCCCCTCCGCTCGACCGAGAAAAACACACATCTCTTCCACCTAGACTAAGCTGCCCAAGGTATTCCCATTGTGTCCAAACCCCACATGGACGTGACATCCGCCACACGCAGGTTAGCATGATACCACAATTTCCGCCCCCAGACTGTTGTGGCACACGGAAAACAAGGTTGCCTCCATACATCCTACAGGAGTAGACTAATGTTTGTCACTGTTGTTCCTTTCGGTGGTGTTGCTGCTGGTGGTGACCCAAGCAGAAGCCAGTGCCTCATTTCTGCATATATTGGGTGTTGTCCTAACCTTGCTGTTCCACCTTCTTAGCAACCCCCGCTTACGGTCGCAACCTCTTTTTCTCTGTCAGAAACGGCCACACCGATGAACGGGCGAAGAAGTCGTCCTGGGATGTACCGATGTCACGCTACAACCGGATTGGTTGGGTCATGACTTTGACCGTTTCTGTCATTAGTAGGGGCATGTGTGCGTCGCCTTGACACGGCACTTCATCGGGCTGCTACGTTACAGGCATTCGTTCGCCAGAGTCTGCCCCTGCCTGGGGTAGTCGCTCGATTGGTCACGGATCTGGGGTGGCATTTAGGGTGTTCTTCGAATCGGTCTTTGAAATACAGTGAATCGTGGCCTTTTTCGATCACCGAGTACATTCTCACTCATGCTGGTCGCAGCCACCTACCGGATGTGGGTGGTCACGGTCGTGCGGCAATGACGGAAAAAGCATGATTTGCTGTAGCCAGCCGCATAGTAATGCGTGGTCTACCAGGTTTGGCTCATAAACTACCTTCCTGTGACATACCTGGTCGCCTGCTCCAGGCTACGTAACATTGTTCTACATTTTAGTACCCAAGCCGTTTTCTCTGCTATAACAACGGTCAGGAGAGGACAATATACCCTTGGTGGGAACAGGCGCGAGGGTCGTCGCTTGGGTTGAACACCAACCACTAAATATGATAGCTGATGATGTTTTTGACGTTCCGGAAGAGCTGGGTTGCCGATCGGGATCCATCCTGCCTCCTGGGCGATGAAACTCATTCCGTACTGGGTTCGGCAGCGCCTAGCCGTCCCAATAACCGCTCTGTTGTAACCGCTCTGTTGTCACTGGGTGAACTTCTCATCTTCCCCTCAACTACGTTTGCCGTGGAGCGACGGATTCGCGGCATTTATTTTTTACAACGGATGTACAGTACCTACCTGAACGTTTTGTTATTTGCCTCCTCGCAGCAGAAAACGACACGTACAGTAGTTCCCTCACCAAGGAAACAGAAGCTAGGCTGGTGGCCGTCATACCAGTCGTGTATCGTCAAGGAATAAAACATAAGACGGAATAGCCTTCAGAACTACATGTTGTAGTGACGGCGTGTCACTGATGAATCCGTAGGCATATCTTGACGATATGCGGAGCAGGAAAGTCATGGTTCACTCACGAAGGTGGGATAATCCTCCCGTATGATCGTTTGCCAAGGATTGCCCGAAGAGCCGCAGTAGCAGTAGCCTATTGCATGCCCTAAGGTATCAGCTCCCAACCTTGACGTGTATCGTGGGAGGAGACGGCAGTCCCATTCGTACACCGAACGTGCATGGGCACCGTTTGTTTTCATTGAAATAGACACAATGCTACCTAGGGCGGCGTTGACTTACAGTGGAAACTACAATTGTTGCCGTATCACAATACATATCGGTTTTCTTCTGTCTTTTCGACCAAATAACTGTTCATTTTTCAGACGCCTTCGGTGGAATCGCCACTTACGACGTGGTCAACAGGACATCATCAGCGCGATACCACTCGATTCATATCATGCGCGTCGTGCACCCCTTTTGCATGCGGTGGCGATTCAGCGTTTGCTACAACTTAGATGCAACCCGGCGCACACGCCTGCTCGGTGCTGCGACAGACGCTATTTCCGTACCGATCAGATACATCGTTCGGTGCTTCACTTTTCCTCCCTCGAGATACGAGAAACGCCACAAACATCAAGTACACACACACGCACGCACGGAAATCACTCCAATAGACATACCCCCCCATACCCGCATTCCTTCGTCCATCCAGCGTAGAAGGGCAGACAGCCCAAAGTCTACTGACCGAAGTGAACAAACAAACACGCAATACACACCTCACATCTGGGCAGCAAAACCAGACCCCTATTGTACAAGGTAGAAGACAGCTTACCAGGCGTACTTGCCAGCACGTGAATGGAAAGCACACAAACATGAACGACGACCTTTGTGTGACCAGGGTACTTGAGAGGATTTTTGCACCCGCCTACACCACCACCGTGGCGGGACCGAGAAGGGAAGCAAGTGTGGGACGTTTACTCAAAACGAGGGGCTGCATCACGCGTATACGTCCGCGTATTCACCACACACACAAGACAGGGGAACAACAGGAAAACCCGTGCCGCTCGCCGTGCGGAAGAGCAGCGTCTCCGTGACTCTTGCGCTTGTTCCTACTCTGCAGGCCACCGGCCGGAGTTGGTCACGCAAATGCCCTCGGCTTCATCGCGAGCACGTGGATGGAACTTCTTCATTTTCCACGAGCGCGCTCAATTCGTCGGTGTTCTCAAACAGATATCGGTCCTTCTAACACCACCAGCTGTTGGACAGGCCGCGGTCAAATTATCGGGGGGCGGAAGATAGTGAATCAGCTCGTCATGAGTTGCTCACCCAACGGCAGCAAGTGAGGCTTTGGTCGTGGCGCTAGCACCAGGCACTGCAGCCGCGGATGACGTCAAAAAGAACTGTTCTACAGCGACCGAAAAAAAATATCATTTTTTGCAAAAGAATGGGCACAGCTTTCAAAACACAACAGCAGCTGGCTGCACCTTCTTGCTTCCGGTGTGTCGTTCGACAGATGCCGCATCCTCTTCGGGAGCGGACTGTGAAACCAGGCGGTCAGGCAGCATCGACAGCAAGACCGGGATGAATACCACACCGTGGAAAAACTGCAGAGAAAAGGTGGCGTTACGAAGCAGGGGGTAAGAAACACGAAACAAATGATAAAACGGATGTCAAGTGTGCACAAGGGGATTGAGGAAGACGGGCCCAAAAATCAACCAGCCAAAGCGAGGCGACGTACGAAAGACCCGATCATTGCATTTTGCATTCTCAATATCAGTCACGTGCCGCCGATTTCCATCCAGAATAAAAAAACACCTGCGTGTGGACTTCCTCCAGTGTGACCCCGGTCGGTGCGTCAAAGGCAAACAACCAAACGGGTGTGCGCTGGCGCCAGAATAGATGGGTTGGACACACCCATGTCTTCCTGAACGGAAACCTGTGGTGACGTATTGCATTCTACCAATATGATGGATGGCAACTGTAAAGCCATGCTACGCGCACACGTAAACAAGAGCAACATACCCCGAAGGAGATGATGACGAGGAACATCTTGAAGAAAACGCGGAAGATAACGTTGTTAGCGAACGCCAGGGGCATGATTCCCAGGAACGTTGTCGCCGCTCCCACCATTACCGAGGGCCCGATCTCCCCCAGCGCTTCGGCGATTCGCGCGTCCTTCGGGATGCTGGGGTCCTGAAAAAATAGGGAGAGGGCGAAAGATGGAGAGAGAGCAAAGCGGGGAGTGGGTGGGTGGCTGTCCCATGCCATTATTCTTCGCAAGGCTCCTCACAATACCGAACTGAAGCTGGGAAAGCGGTACGGGTGTGTGGCATCCGGGATCGCAGTACTTGGTTATAGATCCGGTTCCTTGGGTTCGTGTGTGAAGAAAAGGGGGTATGCGTGTAGTGGCCGTGCTCTTCTTTGGGGCGGTCGTGGAGGCGGCTTCGGGGTCGTCGGGTTTTGGTCGGGATACTAGGGGTTGTGGTTCCCATGGTCGGGTTCTTCTTGTCTGCCTCTGAACATGCACCTGGTAGACTAGAGGGACGAAATTCGTCGCGGGAGTCACGGAACGCTCCAAGCGAGGCTACGCCTTTCCGGTGAAGCTGCAGACACCATCTCTGGCTTGTTGCACCACATCAAGCAACGCTATGTTTCGGCGGAAGGCTAAGAGTAACCGTCCTACTATTTACCTGATGGAGGAAGTAGTGCACGATATGGACCATGTAGTCCACCACCAACCCGACCGCCATGATCAGCTCTGAGGAGGTGAAAGGCGGCAACGCAGCAGATTTCACAGATCGGCAGACCCAGACAGCAAGGTCAGTTTCAGTCT
Organism: Ectocarpus siliculosus; assembly: GCA_000310025.1. Taxonomy (NCBI): domain Eukaryota; class Phaeophyceae; order Ectocarpales; family Ectocarpaceae; genus Ectocarpus; species Ectocarpus siliculosus. Next base: position 1,396,334 of record FN649750.1, on the reverse strand, counting down.
GTTGTCCAGACGTCGGAGAGGACAGTCAACGATTCCGTCGGTTCGGAACATACCGGCAGGCAGGGGACGAGTGAATTGAACACGTCGTGCGGGCGGGGTTGTTCGTTCAAGCAGCAGTAACCATGGCGTCTTGAAAAATAGCTGCAACCAATACAAATACGGCAGGAGTACTCGCAAAGACATCATCCACACAAAACAAGAATGAGTTAGGGAGAGACCACAGGCAAACACTCACCGATCACAGTGATGCTGTTCACGTCCAAATTCCAGTGGTAGACGAAGCCTAGCAGCTCAACATCGATTATCGCCTGGGCGAACGAGAAATAAACAACACATTCACATCGAGAACGTGCAAACGATGAGCAACATTCCAAACATCAGCCTAGCCTTGACGCTCAACAGCAGCTTAGTGCGTGGTATGCGGTAGAAGACACTTAGCTAATCCCCCCGCCCATTTGGAATGCCTTCACGAGAATGCTGTTCTTGTTGGTGGAGTGTCCGTCCGATGGCGATAGAGTCGCTCAAAGGAAACTTTCAATCTAGACGCCAAGGGGAATCTTTCGTTCGGTTTCACCCTCCATCTCAGATGCCACTCAACATCACCGGTCAGGCTGTATCCTTTCGCACTCCAACCTCCAACCCTGGGACTACTCCCTCCGATTACCCACCAACGTAAGACAGACGAGGAGGACGACGGTGACCTTGCCCAGCACGAACAGGCTCAGGACGAGCACCGCCAACAAGGCGAGGCCAAAGCTTGACAACAGCTCGTCGTAGATGACCAGGTACTGCTCCGCGAAGAGAAACATCTGTTGGGGGCGGCCGATGGTGATTTACTGTCAATAATCGGCGTTCTGGTGTGTGTTTTGTTGGCTGCTGTCATCACCCTATACTTGTTTCGAGAAAACTTGCTTACGCCGACATTCGAAACCCGACCCTGTTTGCTACAAGGCTACGAAGTAGGCTACCGCGGCGACCGGGTGCTGTTGGCAAACGCTGGTTGCAGTAGGAAACAAGCAGACACGATATCTTCCCCCATGCTCGCGAGACACTTTTGGATCCAAGCGTCCGAGCGGATTGATTCGGCCGTCACTCTGTCCTTCCGTGTTTAACCGCACATAGCGGTGCACGGTATACCGCACACCCCCATGGCACAACCCGCTACACCCGCGTGAAAGGGACGTACATCGGAGTATGCGAACGGCTGCGGGTCGAGTGTTGATTGGTCGGCGACTTCTCTCGTATCCTCGAGGGCGTCCACTTTGTTATCCGTGTCGACGAGATTGATCAGGTACATCTCCGACCGACTTATCTGCGATACGTCGGGGGCCAGCACGCCAGATAAATCCAGGTGAGGAGGGGGGAGATTATCATACGCAGGTCTGTTACCCGAATGCATCCTCCCATCACACAAGCTTTGAGCGGCGGCTTTGCACGTCCACTCTTCGCTAGAACAAAAACAAGAACGTCTGAATCTTCCGTGCTATAAGCTGCATACCTACAGTTCTGCCTGTACCCGTTGTAGTCATCGTGGATGGCGACGGTCTCCAATGTTCAGATATGTTTGTTTTCGTCCTGACTGTAGCCAGATGCACGCAGACTGAATCCCCAGGAGGAAGAAACACCAGAGCTTCTGCCCCCCCCCCCCCCCTCCCCGAAAGGCTCTCGATTTCATCGGCGAACACAAGAAGCACGCACGTCCCTAACCATTTGGGAGCACCGGCGGTGGCAAACAGACGACGACACGCTAGAGAGAGGTCTACATGACAGAGCCCCCTCCTTTTGGCCCTCTCTGTTTTCCCGCCCATCAGAAACAGAAACCTGACCGGACAAGCTTAACGATAGTGCTGTACCTTGATGAGTCCATCGTCGTCGAAGATCACGTCCGTCAAGAATCTTGCGTTATCCTCGTCCGCCAGGAAGGCGGAGAGAGCGGTGTAGAACGTGTCCCGATCGTCGTACACCGGGTAGCCCCCAGACGTACCCACGTTTGCACTGTAGGTGGCAAAGTGTTACAGATGTGAGGGTCAAAGGCGGCAGCAGCTCGGGCATTTTGTGTTTTCGCGGGATCGGCGGCGGCGGCGGCGAGTAGGTAGCTGTTGGAGAGGTCTTGATTTCAAGGGGTGAAGGCAGCGACGGGCTAGCGACCGAATTGGGGCGGTTTGAGGCACTCATCGATAGTTGAGGTGCAGCTGTCGATACTTGGAGAATCAAACCGCAACGAACGATGATAGCCGGTAGTGACATGTACCGCACAAATTCATCGCTATTTGCCCGCGAGCAATGCCTTTCGATTCGTTCTTGGCGAAACCGGCAGGTGTTAGCTTCAACTGCGGGGTGAGATTCACTTTCTTTGTTCTGACCTCGGTAAGCTTCTGTGTGCTTATTTTCCATTGAAGCCTCCGTGTCTCAATGCTTCCCTTCGAAAGCGGAACCAAAGGCCGTTCTGTACATTGGTCGGACCTCCAACAGAGCCAAGAATTCCGAGTGTTCAGCTTCTGCTAGATCGACACAAGCGGTAGAGACACAAAAAAACACACGGAACGCCGACATACTACCCGGTTGCATCGGGCAATGCTAAGCACGCAATATTGTGCCTTTTCTGTCTGGAAGGACCCGGGCGCATGTGTGGTACCAAACAACCGTTTCACGCAGTCGATGCACAACCAAGAGTTGCACACACGCATCAGCAACACGTTCAGTCGGGTAGCGCGGTCGATGTTATTGATATACTGACAACCACCTGTAGGTGGTGTTGGCCTCTGCCCACTCGATGAAGGAGGCGAGCCACGAGTCCAGCGGCCCGTCGACGTTCTTAGCCTCTATCATTTCCTCATCGACAGACTGAATCTCGGCCTGCGTGCGGTATTCAATATTATGAAAAATTAGCTTGGTTCACGAGCCTCGGAAAGAGGAAAACCGTATCTCCCCCCTTCCTCTCTATGAAAAAGAACGTTGCTACCTCATGTCTTTACTGCTATTTCTGCATCTACCATACCACTCCCACCTGAACAGTAACGTCGGGATAGTCGACCTCCTGGGTGTAGACATTGATCGGGACGTACCATTCCTGGATATCGAAGTCGTAGGACCTCGCCTTTTCCGTGTCTGTCGTGGTACGGTAAACGGTAACCAGCGGAAAGGGAAAGGTGGTTGCGGTGACGGTTTTGCCATTTTGCGGCACACGAAACGGCTTAGGGTTAGGATATATGTGTACACACATGCTTCGAAAGCTCCGGGAGACGGCAAAAGAAAACAGCTAAAGAAGCAGTCGGAAAGGACATGGTAGTCGGAGCAACTCATACGTTGTAGACGGCCACTCACATTCTATTGAGTAGTGACCGTCCGGAGCAAGATCGAGGGCGTCGAAGCCTTGCGTCGCCTGTACGTTGTAAGGGGCACCGAAACAGGTCAAATGGACACCGCAGCAATTTGCTTTCATTTAATTGTGGCTATTTTTATGAACTAAGGACTCGGAATGTCTGATGAACCTTACCGTGAGTTGCGATGGTTCTAAAAATTTGCTTGTCACGATTCGGTTGCGTTCTTCTTTTCGCAACGTCGTGTGCTATAAGCAAACACCGGCAGCAACAAACAAACAGTGCAGAAAATATGATGAGGTTGGCGCGCATTGTGAACTTTGGGCAGAACACCCACAGTACCTGTGTGACGCCATAGATGCCGGCGGCCAGCAGCCCTGCCGAGCCGAGTAGCACCAGGGCCTTCCCCTTGGCTGACAAAACGAAAGGGGAGTACTTCTCTTTCATGAACCTACGAGCCACGCATAAAAACACAGCAAGGCACGCATTGGGGAAAGTAAGCTGGCATCAAGCGGAAGCATGGGTGCGTTTATCCTTGAATTTGTGGCGGGCGCAACGAACTTGTACCTACCCGGGGTGGTCGGGCGAGTTGCGCGAACTAAGGCAGAGGTGAGTGAGTTCCAAGCAGCGGCAGGAAACAAGTGAAAACGTTCGAGACAAAACCTGACGCATCACCACCGCGAAACACTCAAAGCTGCGTGCAACCACCCGTGACAACAAGAAATACGAGAGACGCAATGTATAGTGGCGGGCGGCATCGTGAGCCAAAAACACCATTAATACAATGTAGTCTAATCGGGAGAGAAGGAAGATCCGAGACGGCCAACCTTCCGATCGACGATATCTGGTGCACCTCCGCCTTGCGGTCGAGCGCCCTTCGGCTCATGTCTACCCTCTCGCCGATGCTCGCAGGCAGCGTGACTCCTCTTGGGACACCCTCCTGAACCGAAGGGTTTGACGAGAAATCATTGGACGGGAAGCCAAGGAAAGCGACACAAAGCAGGGAGGTCAGAACTTTTCTTGTTCCGACGCATGGACTGTGTAAAGGGACAACGGGAAAAACGATATCAAGCTCCAGTGTGACCATTCTTCGTCTGTGTACCATTCTTCGTCTTGTGTAACCCCAGCCGAACCAGAAATGCATTGGTACATCGATAGGAATGTGCGTAGACTGTCTCCAGAATAGACGTGACGAAAACACACAACACACATGACTAGGGCGACGACAACCATCTTCATGTTGGAACTGGGACGAGTTAACCACAAAGTGTTTGCAAAAGCAGTTTTTGGAGAAAATACGTGGACGCTCCTTCGTGAACCAGCGGCAGAGGCACCCGCTGGGTGATGATACACAGCCCGACGCCTGGGCCCCCGACAGATGTGATCGCGACTCTCCCACCCACCCCCTGAAACGGGCCTTCACGTTCAAGGGTATATGGATAAAAATGGGCCATATTATTCTGTATCTCTTTATTCACGTTCGTTGTAAGATGATATGGCACGCCCACCTACCTGGTGTTGCCGCTCTTGCTCCCGGAGATACTTCTTGCTGGTGAAGCAGCAGCACGAGTCTATCTTGCCGGCCTTCTGACGGTTGGCGTCCATGGTCAGAAGTGCCACGAAAGCTGTCATCTAGACAACATGAAGTAGGGGTCGGAATGGGGCACGAGCAAAATATTTTTTTCTAGAAGTCCCACGAAGACCTTCGTCTTGATGACCACGCAAAGCGCCGTAGAACCGACAAGGAGCACGTCTGCGTGAGGACCTCTAAACGAGGACAGATATATCGATGATTTGTCGAAAAACGTGTGCTTTGTGGCGTGCATCGCAAGACCTAGCCTTCTTCTTGCTCCCGGTATGAAAAACGAAACAGCGTGGCAGAAAAGAGCGAGGAGGGAAATACTTGTACATAGTCCATGCGGATTGCGTTTCCCATGCGGCAGGATGTGTGACTCATACCAAGATTGTTCTATCTCGCCTGGAGGAAGAAGTCAAACAAGATGGCAGTGCCGGCGTAGAGACAGAAGTACTCCACAGCCGGAAGGGAGGACATGCTGCCCAGCATGAAGGCGAAGAAGTTCGTCAGCGACGTGTCTGCGAAGGAAAGGAGCGGGAAAGCGGCTTCAATTCATCAGCAGGTCCAACAATACCCACATTGCGTCGAGGGCGGACAAGGGGGCCGTCAATACGCAGCGTTGACGTATCGGCAGCGACACCCGTAAACCAAGCGATGCCCATACTATTTGATTGTCTTGGGAACACAAGAGAAAGGCGGGATTGCTCTGGAGGCCAAGTACACTCGCTCGGGGTGACCGTACTATGTTGCTGAACGACGCAGCGACTGTTATTATTGTTCGACAACTGTGCAACGGCGAGGGCGGTCGCCCTACCTTTGGAAAAACTGCACGAGATCGTTGGACAAAGCTATATGCTAATATACATACAAACAACATGGCTATACACAATGTAGTCGAACTCACAGGTGACGGACACCCCGCAGCGCTTGACTCCGAGGGCGATCCTTTCCTCCACGGCGAGCGAAGGGTCGGTGTGGTCGTACGCCGCGACGATGACAAACTGTGGGCAGAGGTAGGGCAGTGGCGATGGGACAGAGAAAGGGACAGAAAGAGCGAGAGAGAGAGAGAGAGAGAGAGAGAGAGAGAGAGAGAGAGAAAGAGACAGACAGACAGACAGACAGACACACGCAAGGAGAGACGGACAAGATCGGAAACAATGAGGGGGGAGGGGACACATTGGTGGAGGTAGGTCCAAGAGCGACAGCAGGCACAACAGCACGTACCGTGAAGGCGAGATGCAAGCTTTGGTTACGGTTGTGCGCGGCGACGTTAAGAGGAGGGAGGGGATGAGGGGAAACCGATGGCCAGGTGGACGTGACACCGTGACACCGCCAACAAAGGTAGAACGAGAAGCCTCTGGCAACAACAAGAACAGAACTGCAAGGGAGGGAATAGGGCTTGCCGTAACAACCAACGCACAAAAATAATTATCCCTCCTTGACAGAACTAGGGCCTACCTGGCTGCTTGCCTGCACACTTACCATGTCGTCCACGCCGATTCCGATGAGGATGAAAGGGAGGATCCGCGAAAGTGGCGTGAAGGGGATGTCTGCGAGGGCGTCGTCGTCGTCGTCGTCCCGTGGAAGAAGGTCCGCACGAACATGCGCAGACAGGCAAGCAAGCAGATTGTACACAGGCGGACCCAAAGAGAAGCACACGGATGGGTCAGAAGGGTCGGAGAGGAGCCAAGAAGAAGAGCATAAGCAAGTACAACCGGCTGGCCACCACTTCTCCCAACCGATTTCGTCCAGAGGCGGGAAAGTTTCAACCAGCTCGTGATTGATGGTGGGCGTTAACTCACCGAAGCCGCTGTTGATCCCGTAGGCTGCCAAGCCTGCGGCAACGACGAGCATGACGCCGCCGACTCCCAACCAGCTCCGTCGCTTGACGGGTCCGCTGCAGCACCGTCCGATTGCTACCGAAACGAATGCGACCATCAGAATATCTGCAACGCAACGCACGGAGAGGAGAGATGTTGAGCAACGCCACAAGATCAACGACTTCGGTAGGATCACAGTGGCGATGTCACCCGCTACACATGTAGTGACTGGTCAAAACAAATCTTGAAGGAAACTCCTGTGGATACCACACACGGAATATTGGTTGCAATGCCGATGGAAGACTTCTAGCCATCCCGGCTAAAAAAAATCCCGTTTTCGAGTTTTTGAGGGAGGGCGTCTGCAGAGAAACCCGGCTGAATCAAGCCTGAGGCGTTTTGTCGAAGGTTTTGTTAGACTTGGCCATTCTCTTACAGGTGGTGATGAAGAGAAAGATTTCGCCCGACACGGCCTCTTCGAGGGCATCGTTGCCAGACCGGCTGGTGAGGTAGTATACGTCGAGAACATCGAAATCGTCCGTGGCTTCCTGCATGGCGTCCTGACAAAATTAAACAGAAAAAAAAACACAAGACGGAAATAAACAGCAGAGAGAGACAGAAAACGTCGTTTGACCAAACTCCACTTAAAACGTATTTAGTGTTGTGGCGACAGGAAGAGCAGGTGTTGGGAACCAAGACGACATGAGCCTTTTGATGACAGCATTCCCCTTGACCGGAGCCACTTTCGGAAAGTGATGACCGGCACCTTTTCGGTCATCGGGAACAGAGCCATCAAGTGGTACAAATCTACGACCTCACGATGCCACATGAATGAGTGGGGTAACAAAATATACATGGGCGCTGTCCGTTCCACGAAACGCCTCGATAGCAGAGCTCTTGTCAGTGTACCCGTCAGGTCTTACGTGAAACGCCTCGTTCCAGTCGAAAACGTAGTCATTGATGTCCGCGCCATCATCAGGGTCAGACGCGAGCGCATACCCCTGCGAAGCGGCGGAACATGCGGTGGATCTACACGTGGTTAGAAGAACGCGTACAAATCATCACGAACGCTACCATCTATCGCTGTTGGGATGGATTGGTAGAGCACGGCATACTTGAAAGAAATAGGGGAGGAACGGACGGACGCCGTCCCCGTCTCATTGACTGTGGCTGAGAAAGTGCTGATCCGTCGAAGTCAAGACCGGACTAGCAGACATCGCTAGCAGGTCACACAAGTGGTTGTAGCAGCAGTATTATTTGCCGTCGTCATCGTCGTCGTCCTCGTCTGTCTTGATGAGCGGTACGTTGTTTGGGGGCATTATTTCCTCGCTGCACGCCCGACCTGACCAATCACTGGCTTTTACACTGGCTTGGTCAACGTTGCGTTCCAATTCGAACAAGATATCATTTGACCAGATATACGTTACATTCGTACAATGGGTTTTAGTTTGGGGGGTGTTATTTCTGCGCGACACATCCAACTTGATCCAACACTCGCAGTAGGCACACTCATCACGACAGGATGCGGTCGGTCACCTGGATGACAGCCCTTGCTCCGGAGATGTTGCCGTCGTCATCATAGGTGATCCCGTTGCCGAAGAGGGCCTGCTCACTGACTGCCGACCCATCCGGAAAGGTGGTCACGTTCACGGCCGCAAGGATATCCGCATCGCTTGTCACGGAAGCCTTACGAATGGGTTGGGGAAGACGCGGGGGCACGCGGACAACGGCATGTTGGGGGGGGGGGGGCGTGGGTATGGAGGGGGCTGGAGAACCTACGTGTGTGCGCTGAAAGAAGCAGCATTTTGTGCAGATCGTAGAGCAGCAGAAAGCACCGGTGAAAATGCGTTTCTGGTGCGATGGCCTATTCGAAAGTATCATAAATCCCCGCGATGCTCGATTAAGACGCGCTTCTGCGAGATTTACCTCGTAGGTGTAGAAATCTCCCCAGAAGCGAGTGATCCCACGGAACACCGGTTCGCACGTCGCACCGTCCAGTTCTTTGGAGCACAAGTCGGCGTAGGTGTTGCCATCAACCTTCAACACACAAAACGGCCGATATATTTGTTACAATGTGAAAATACGCGAGGTGTGTGCATACATGTACATTATGCGGTAATGCGATCAACTCAGAACAACGTTGAAAAAGAAACCACCATATTACTGACCGCGGCAAGGACAGCAACGACAACGGCAATGCCCAACGTCGACACACACAACACCAACAATTTCCAGGACTGTTTCTACCTCGACGGCCATGACGATGGCATCCAGCTCCCATACCGCATCGACCGATTCTTTAGTCAGCACGCTGCCTGTTTCAGACGGGCTCTCCACCAGAAAGGTGGCATACTCGCCGTCTGACAGGCACGAAACATCGCATGCAAGGATGATATTGGGCGGGTTGGTGTAGTGCGCGAGCACGGGCGCCGTGACGGACAGTTGACTACCGCCAACCATTAGACGGAAGGTTAGGAATACAACGGCAAATGAGGCGACACACAAGAAACGTGGAATGCTGGGGGCTCAAAGGCGTGAAGTCAACCGAGGTACTCGATTAGGGCATTCGGTGATCATTTCCGACGTTGGTTGGTGTAGAGGACAAGGGCCGGCCAGACAGGTTACTAGACTCCAGAGTGGGGTTATCTGACCGTCGTTGAAGTCTTCAAGGATGATGCTCTGGTGATCCTTGGCCAAGGACTTTCCTGGCACCCAGAGTTCTTCCTCTTTTGTCGTTGTCGCCATCGTTGTTGTTTGCGTAGTCGGTGGTGGCATCGTGCACGCGACGGACGTGGGAAATCAGCGAGAATGGACAGCAGTCACGTAAACACGACCGTAGGCGATAGACACAAAAGACAAGCGGGGAGAAATAGAACAGCACAGCGCGGCCATCGTTTCGGCTGGTGAATGGAAATTCCTGTGTATCGCAAGAGGTGTGTCTGTGTGGGCTTTGCCTGGGTTGTCATCGCCGAGTACCGCAAGGATACGCGTCTTGGCACGAATCGGCTGCACCACACAGGCCGGGGTCTTGGCACAGGGGGTGCGGAAAAAAATCGGGTTCGAAGGGATTTTCATTACATAGATTATCGCACGGTATCGTTCACTTCACACAGGGGTGTACGGAGACCCCGATACCTTCTGTGAGGTTGGGCTATAATACGAGTGGTATCCAGCGTTTGTCGCGGGACACTACTGTACCACGGGAGCTTGGATCATGAACTCCACTGCGGTACTCTGGCACCGTGATGTTCTATTTTCTATATAGAACTGCCTTGTTTTCAATGTTGTTGTTATTGTCGAAGTCGGCAAACGGTATCCACTCAAACAGCCAAGAACTCGTACAAACCACAAGAGACCAAAGGACATCGTAGCCAACGTGTCCCTACTTTGTGGTGTGTGTGAGCACACACCTCTGTGTCGGGGAATTTCCACGTAATAATTCGTAATTCGCCACCTACCTCCTACCTCCTACCTCGGGTGTAATTTCGCCGCTTGTGTTTGTGCGTGTGCTATCTTGCTTTTGTGTTTGAGTTCGTTGTGGTGTAATCCTGGTGCTGTAGTACAACTGCACACGAAAGTGCTGGTGTGTGTCCGCTGTGATGCATTCAAAATCGCACACGTCGGAGTCTTGGCACGGTGCGCGTTCAAAAACACTCCACGTCGCCACTTTCTATTTTTTCAACACCAATCGCCCACACTACTCTTCATGGGCCACAGATGGCTGCCCATGGGCTGCCCATGGGTGATTCATGGGCATGAATGATTATGGGCGGCCCATGGGCGGCCCATGAAGTGCCGACCGTGGGCACTTCCACCTAGCTACTTCACATCAACTTAGCCACCATTGCCAACCTAGCACGTATCGCGTGGGCTTGGGGTTAGGGTTAGGGTTAGGGTTAGGGTTATTAGCTGCTGTAGTGCCCGTTTCGAAGCAGATATTCTATTGTTTAGGAATACACTGGTTCGGGTGAATGGCTATCATTGGCCTCCCATGGGCTTCCCATGGGTTGCCCATGGGCCACCCATGGGCATGGGCATGCCCGTGGGTGACCCATGGGTCATTCATGGGCTGCCCATGGGCGGTTGCCCATGGGCGGCCCATGGGTCATTTGGGAAAACTGTAGAAAGTGTGAGAGACCCTATTTTCAGGACCAACGACTAAGTTATTATTCCGCACAGGTATCGGGTACATGGCACCCCTGTGCGATGTAAAATCTGAGAACGAAAACATTAAAATGACAACCACTTTTTATGGCAGTCTCGCCGCTTTCAAAAACGCCGCTATTGCCACCCGTTACAAACATACATTCTATCTAATTTAACGGTGACGGATGTCCGCGAGTATCCACAACAAACGGACCACGACTAACGTATTGGATCCGGACGTAACATGAATGGTTCGTGAACACGGCATGATATTCCGAGTGAGCTCTGTAACACATCGCCTACATTACCTCTCGCCGCCGGTCCGGCGGGGCCATCTTCACGAAGGCGAACAAAAACATCAAGTATTCTATGAATCTTGCGACCCCCCTGCACCAAGGTAATCATGGGTTTTGGGCTCTGCTCACCATCGCCCTCAATCCTGAAGTTGGCGAACCCGAAGCAGCAGGCGATCACAAGAACGAGGCTGATGAGAAGGGTCCGTTTGGGGTGCGTGGCTACCCAGTACCCCAGGCGGTAGAAGAAATTGTCGGCCACTTCGTTGATCCTGTCGTGAAATCTCGGCCAGGCGGAGGAACCCTTGGAACCGTCTGCAGAACATTTTTTTTTGTTTCAAACGAGCAAACGAGGGCGGTGGAGCAACGCGGCGAAGAGGGAGCGGTGCACATAGTCGGGTCTGAGGAAGGTCGACAACCCGGAGACAGCAGTCACATTGTGCTATGTATAGCTCAACGGCGGTTCATACCCAGCAGCCACGCTCGCGATCAGTGCAAGAGGTTATAGGGCTCTTTCGGCGCCGTTGGTGTTGGTCCGAAAAACAGATTCTGTTTCCTTCCGTCCAAAGCCGCTCGATTTGTCCGGACTGTAGAAAGGTCTGCAAGGTCCAGCAGTACGTACGTGTGTTCTTGTTTCGTTTTCATCACTTGTCAGCATTCAAATTCAAACCTCCTGATTTGTTCCAACCCTAGCGTGCACAGCAGGATGTAGCTGCAATCAAACAACATGGGCACCTCTTCGACAGCAGTTTGGCTCCCTCTTACCTGCGTTGCTAGCCTGGGCATCGCCGGTTGAACTGGCGCCGCCGTTGGGTGCCATCTTGAATGGTTTGTCGGCACTTCAAGTTTCGTTTCACCTATAGTCTAGTCGGATTACCTCCTTGACACGTGCGTGAAGGTCGCAGAGAGAAGGAGTATCAGAGAGTGCTCGCCAGCTTGTGAATAGGGTGGAGAACAACGCGCGTGTGAGAGTGGTGTGTGTGAGCGGGTCCGGTGATGCGACAAAGAACCTGAAGATACTTGCTGTAATACAGCAGTTGCACCGAACAGCAAAAAAAAACGGGCGGACCAGCTTGGCCGGACGGAAAGCGGAGCGGAGCGGACGGAAAAAAAAGCGGAAAAGCGGCCGACGGGCAAAGAAAAGAAGAAAGAGTGTTCCTTGATTCCTTAGAAAACATCGCTACTCAATCAAAGACATAAGACTACCCTTTCGAGATTATACCACATTCGAAAGGGGACGTGGCGGAGTATTTTAGTGACACAGTCGGGAGGGTGTTGGCGAATCGGGGATATTTCACCGCCGCCCGCTGGTCACCGGGTCGCTATCCGCCGGACTATAGGGTTAGGATTTCTGCCCCTCGTTCTTCCCACCCTGCCTGCCACTCCCATTCCATAATCATTCATCTTCAACAACGGTCACCTCTCCAGCTCGGCGGGCACGGAGCTGTTCCGTCCAAACCCTCTCCAACCTAAGACATCTTCAGACAGATCAATATCATGGATAAAGCTTGAAGGGTGTGTAGTGTGTCGGATTCTGGGTTACAGGTGCTTCGTCGGGGATCGGCAAGGCTATCGCCATTGCCTTCGCGAAGGAAGGAACCAAGGTGCGTACGCGATGAGAGGGGCGACACAAAAATATCAAGGTGGAGAAAGGACGCCCATGCTGTTTCCCTCATGTTGCGTGATGCGTTCGGTCTTGACCCCTGTCGTTTTATTCCGCTGCTGCTGGTGGTGTCAACGAGCGAAATATTTTTTTCCGCGACGTCGCAGTCGTGAAAGTAAAACTGATCGTTTCCTCTCTCTATGTGTCTATAGGTATTTCGTCTGTACATAGTTTGGTGGCGATGTTTCGTGTGATGTTCGCGACGATGTGCGGGCGAGCACGCGTTGGAGCGATCTGCAAACCATGAGAGTCTGTTTCTCAACAGCGGTTTTCGAAAGCCCAGAGATCGCACGCCGCGAAGATCATAGACTACAGACTACTGTACCCGTGCACAAGACACCAACTGAAAGCATCGAAAACAAAATCCTACTTGCGGTCTTGTCTGGGGTTTGTCTCCACCAACATGCTGCTGAACCACGCTGTCTACCTCCTCCTTCCCATAGTCTACCTCTCGACCCCACAGATAATATGTCCACCCAGGCCTAAGCTCATGACATGAGAAGAACGGGTGCCGGAGAGGGTGTCGGCGGTGCTGTACATACACGTAAAGGCTTTTTGCCCTCTTGATGAGAAGTATCGTAAATAAATGCGCGTGTTAGACTTGTACACATGGGGCCCGGAAATAAGAAACGTCAACATCGGGTCGGGCCTCAATTTCATATTCTGGGCAGAAGGACCAGCCGAAGTCGGCCGATTTCTAAAAATGGATTTCTTATTCCTTTGGGCTGTCGCATCCTGCGGATTCTCTTATTTTCGTATCGTATTTCTAGCGAAGAAAACAACAACACACCAAGCCTTCATACAGCATTGAACCGACAGCTCGGTGTGGCGAACATTGGGGTTGTGGCAGTCCAGCAGCAGTGGGTAGCGCAGCCCGCGGCCGCTCTGGGGCGCGCGGGGCGCCGCGAACAGAACCCTCTCCCCCCCTTCCAAGAATTACATGACATGAGCTATGTATAGATAGGTAGGCGGGTGGGAGCACGGCAGCAGCAGCAGCAGCACAGCAGCAGAAGCAGCAGCAACAGCAGCGCGACATGTTTCTTAACGGACACGCTGCCCCAGCTTGTATACCCCTTGTTTCTTTTGTCTTGGGATATCGCACGATCATGTTTCTTGTTGGGACGTTCCTCATGTTGTGGCCGAGATTGAGCTGCGTTTCTTAGCCCTGTTTTCTTGTTTTCCGTAAACATTTGAGCCTTTTTTTCTTAACAAAATTTTCTTGATTGCGTGCGCTATCTGTATGGTGCCCATCGATGATTTCGCACCCATCGGCGTAATGGCACCAGGGTGCGCGAAAAAAACAGACCGACGTTTCCGCACCGTGTAATCGCATCCGGTGCGATATCAAAGACATAGAAACCTGCACACGACGTTCACTTGAGTGCTTCCTCAAGGTACCGGTACCCTCCGGGCCACACTTCGAACAATGGTTGTACTGGTCATTTTCCAACACTCGTACGTACACATTTCACAGCTGGTGATTGTAGCGAGGCGCGAGGCCAAGCGGGACGAGGTGGCCGAGGAAATCAAGTCGGCCGGTGTGGCGGTTGTGGTGGGCGGTGTCTCCAAGGTACGCACGACAGATAGACTGAGAACTCTTGTTGAGCATGCACGGGCATGTAAGGTGGGTCTCCTACTCTTTCTACAGTTTTTCTTACCCGCTCATGGGGCACCCATTGGCTGCCCATGGGGCACCTATTGGCTGCCCATGGGCACCCAAGTGCCCATGGCGAATGCCCACGGGGCAGCCCATGGGTATCCGGCGGGCAGCCAGCCCATTGGCAGCCCATGAACCGTCAATGAGTGCCCTTCAACCGGAACCAGGGTGCTCCTAAACAATATCTGCTTTGGAAGGGGCATTGTAACGGTCCCAACGCTAGCCCAAACCCCAAGCCCACACTATACATACGTGCTAGGTTGGTGTTGGGTGGCTAAGGTCTAGGTTGATGTACCGGTGGCTATGTTCTAGGCTGAAATGCCGGTGGCGAACTTCTAGGTTGAAGTGCCCACCGTGGGCGCTTCGTAGTCGATCATGGGCTGCTCATGGGCCCACCCATGGGCAGTCCATGGGCAGTCCATGAAGTGCCCATGAGCGGTTTAGCAAAAGTGCCTGTGGTGTAGGAGAATGTGTAAGGAAGACTATGATGCGAGCCATGGAGCCATTTCATCGTTTCATGACGCACACTCTCGGTGAGAAAAGCTGTTCTGTTTTCATACACTACGCAATAATGAACTTCAAGTAAGTCTCTCGTTTCGCGTCGCAACACGTGCATCCAGCTTGTTTTTCGCTCGCGTTTTTTTTCTGAAAATGCACAAGAGGGCCTCGCCTGCTACATATTGCGGGCGTGACCACTCGACACGCTCCCATGTGTCACCCGCATTGATGCCAAACTGCTACATTTACTGCCCCCCCGACGCACCACAGGAAGCGAACTGCAAGAAAATGGTAGACGCAGCGATGGAAAAGTTCGGCGGGCTACACGTGGCCTTCAACAACGCGGGCGTTTTCAAGGCGGTCCCTTTCGTGGGCATCACCGTAGATACCATCGAGGATCTCCCGGACATCATCGTCAGTCCATTGCCTGGTGCTTGAAGTATCAGGTGTGTGTGCGAGAAACATTTGTGTCCGCAGCGCGGGTCTCTCACAATTTCTACAGTTTCGTAAAAACGTCCATGGGACACCGCCCATGGGACACCCATGGGCAGCCCATGGGTCACCCACAGGCTGCATTCTCCCACATACCAAGCGGAGCCCCAAGTTTCGTGAAAAATTGCCGATTGGGCGAGAAAAGAATAATCAAAATCGTGTCGAGGCTCAGTTTCTTTTTTCATCGCCACTACTTTGGCAGCACAGGTTGTTACATAGGGTGTACAGTAGTCCAAGATCCAGTAGGTATTGAACTTTGTTTCGCTATTTTCTTGTTTTGTCTGCAGATGGACCGCCGACCCATCCGACTTCCTCTAGGTATCCAATAACCCTCCCAAAGGCTTGCCGAATATCACCACTCCACACACCGCAACACGTCCAGTGACAGCGGTGACGTCATGACACGCCCCTGGGCACTACGAAATCGAAGGCAGCATGAGATGCCCCCCCCATGCCCCGAGCAAATGAATGCGTCGCCTTCGGAGTCAATAGCGCAGCTACTGTAGTTGATGTTTTGGCGCTCGAATGGCGGCAAGAAACACGTCGATACAACCCTCCTAATCCGCCAGCCTGCCCCGTGAACGCCTCTTCCGCTCGAATCTCGATAGGACGCGGCGTCGGGGGTGGGTGAACTCTGTCGCCCTTGGCCTTGTGGAAACGCCCATCTTCGGCGACATGCCCCTCGACGCTCTGGTCGTCTTCGCTGGAGCACGGCAGCTCGTTCCGAAGCCCGGCGCGTCCGAGGAGGTGAGATGCGTACAGCTGACGGCAGTGCATTCCCCCGCATGTACAGCAGCTACAAGTAGAAGTACAATTATGACACGTCAAGCTTGGGGTCCTAGCTCATTCTTTTTCAATCATTCAGCTGCAAGTGTGGTCAGCAGGGTGCAGGCTGGGCGAAACCAAAAGGACGGCGGACAGGCACGTCCGTCGAGAACATGTTAAAAGACACTCCTCTTGATATTGCCTCGCCGGGCATGGGTACGGAGACATCGTCAGCATAGTCCGCAACCCGGACCTACCCAACCTCCCACACCACTGACAGTTTGGTAAACCGCCCATGGGCTGCCCATGGGTCACCCATGGGCATGCCCACGAGCGGCCCATGGGCGGCCCATGAAGTGCCCACCGTGGGCACTTCAACCTAGAACTTCGCCACCGGCATATCAACCTAGAACATAGCCACCTTCACATCAACCTAGAACTTAGCCACAAACTCCAACGTAGCACGTATCGTGTGGGTTCGGGGTTAGGGTTACGGTTAGCGTTAGGAGTATTAGCCGCTAAGTGCCCGTTCCAAAGGAGATAATCTATCGAACCATTGCTCAAGAGTACACTGGTTCGGTTGAAGGGCTCTCATTGGCCGCCCATGGGCTTCCCATGGGTTGCCTATGGGCCGCCCATGGGCTGCCCACGGGCTACCGGTGGGCAACAATGTGCCCATGGGGTCTAACGGGGTGCCCGTGAGCGGCCCATAGGTCACCCATGAGAGTCTCATGGGTCGTTCGGGAAATTGTAGAAAGTGTTGGAGACCCTACCGTAGGCGACATAAGGTACCACACCCCCTACACCGATTTTCAAAGCGTCACTCGTATACACTAGAAAGAGTGGCGGTGAAATTGTCACCGTTGGACCCGCGTCGTCGAGATGTTTACGAGAACGTATCGCTTGGCCATGCAAGTCCTCTTCGTCGTGGAGTAGCCGAGGTTAGGAAATCGGTCCAGGGGACGTAATATGTCAGTCACCTATGTACGTTAAACAATGAACCACCTTACGCGTACCAATCAGCTCGTCGGGGTTTCTAGTTTTCCTCCCCAAAGAGACGCGTGACATCACAAACAGCCCCAAGTACGCACATGCGCCCACAAACCATATCGCCCCATACCCCGCATTCCTTCGTCCCTCCCCATGACAAGGTCCCCATGACAAGGAAATAACAAACGTAAGAAGGGAATACCTATTTAGAAGACCTAGCACCGATGATGCACAGCCCAACGTCTACACCAAACTAAATAAAACATGACACAAACACCTCACAGCACGGGCAGCAAAAACAGTTCCATACAGGGCAGAAGCCACAGTTTTGCGGGAACGCGCCCTCGGCGTCACCGCGAGCACGTGGATGGACCTTCGTGTTCCACGAGCGTCGTCTTTTTATCGGTGGTTTCAAGCAGACGGAGGTCCTTCTAAGCCCACCACCTATTGGACGGACCAAGGTCAAATCACCGGGTGGGGGGAAGATGGGAAATCAGCTCGTAATGAATTGCTCACTAAACGACAGCAAGTGAGGCTTTGGGCGTGACGCTAGCAGCAGACACAGCATCCACGGATGGACGTCAAAAATACCACTCCAAAAGCGGCCTAATAAAACAACATTGTTTGTACATAGAAACGGTCACAGCTCACGTAGTACGTAATAGGTTGTACCTTCTTGCTTTCGGTGTGTCTTGTGATGGATGTCGTACCCTGTTCGTGACCGGAGTTTGAAACCAGGCGGTCGGGCAGTATCGACAGCATGACCGGGATGAATACCACCCCGTGGAAAAACTCCAGAGAAAAGGTGGCGTTACGAAGCGGGAGGGGTAAGAAAGACGAAACGAATGAAGATACGGATGTCAAGTGTGCACAAGGGGATTGAGGAAGAAAAGCTGGCGTTACGAAGCGGGGGGGGGAAGAAAGACAAAACAAATGGTAGAACGGATGTCATGTGTGCCCAAGGGGATTGAGGAGGGCGAGTCTAAAAATCGACCTGCAATATCGAGGCGCCGTACGAAAAACCCGATCATTGCACGTTGCATTCTCCATACATTAGTCCCTCGCCTCCGATTTCCATCAAGAACCAATAAAACACCCTGCGTGGACTTCCTCCAGTGTGACGACCCCGACTGGTGCGTCAAACACATACAACCAAAGGCGTGTACGCTGGCGCCGGAATAGATGGGTTGACACACCCACATCTTCCCGAACGGAAACATGCTACCGGATGGATGGATGGCAACAATATAGCCATGCTATAGACTATACGCGAGAAGAAAAACGTACCCCGAAAGAAATGATGACGAGGAACATCTTGAAGAACACACGGAAGATAAAGGTGTTAGCGAACGCCAGGGGGATGATTCCCAGGAATGTTGTCGCTGCTCCCACCATTACAGAGGGCCCGATCTCCCCCAGCGCTTCGGCGATTCGCGCGTCCTTCGGGATGCTGGGGTCCTGATGAAATATGGAGGGGGCCAACGATGACGATAGAGAGCAAAGCGGGGAGTGGGTGCGTGGCTGCTCCATGCCGTCCGTTAATCTTTATAAGGCTCCTCGCAATACCGCACTTAAGCTGGGAAAGGGGTAGAGTGGTGTGGCGTCCTTGGCCGTAGCGCTTGGATTAGATCCGGGTTCGATTGGTTCCAGAGTGGAGAAGAGGGGTTACGTGTTCGGGTTCTTGTCTGCCTTTGGACATCTGGTACAGTAGACCAGAGGGGCCAAAGTTGTCGGGGGAGTAACGAAACGCTCCAGAGCGAGGCTGCGTCTTTTCATGTGAAAACGTAGACACATCCGCTGACTAGTTCACCACGAGAGCAACGCTACGTGGCGGCGGACGGCCTAGACTTCCCGTCGTACCATTTACCTGATGGAGGAAAAAGTGCACGATGTGAACTATGTAGTCCACCACTAACCCAAGCGCCGTGATCAGCTCTGAGAGGATGAAAGGCAGCAAGCAGCAGATCCGACAGACCGGCAGGCATAGCAATACCGCAAGGAAGGTCAATTTTAGCCTGCTGTCCAGACGTCGGAGAGGCCACTTAAACGATGCCGTCGGTTCTCAACATACCAGTAGTAGGCAAGGGACGAGTGAATGGAACACGTTGTGCGAGCGTGGGGGTTCGTTTAAGCAGTAGCATCCAAAGAATCTTCAACAACAGCGGCGACAAGTACGAAAACGGTAGGAGTACTCGCAACGACATCATCGGCACAAAACACAAACGAGCGACCACCGGCAAACACTTACCGATAGCAGTGATGCCTTTCACGTCCAAATTCCAGTGGTAGACGGAGCCCAGCAGCTCAACATCGATGATCACCTGGACGACCGAGAAAAACGAAACGTTCACACCGAGAACATGCAGACGATGAGCAACATTTCAGATATCACCCTAACGGTGAAGCTCAAATGCAGCTTACAGAAGTGGGTGTTATGTTTGTCGTACCACGAAAGCTATCGACTGACCGACCGACAAAGACCGACCGACCCAACACGATACCGAACCTAACCGACCGACGGACCGACCGACCGTACGACCTAAACCCGCTTCACTTCCCGACCCAATCCCAAGTAGACACGCCCAACCAAGACCCTCTAAGAAAGAACCCACACGCCAACCCGCAACAATAACAGACTCCGCCATAAAGGGTATCATTGGACACTGCACCAAGACGACAAATATATAGATAAAGATCACGCACAGGAGCCGAGCGACCGTGGCGAAGAAGTCCATACGAACCAGGCTACCCGATGGATCGACCTACCGAAAGACCGGTCCAATCCAACCCACCCAACCCAACTCGTTCAACTGAACCCAACCCTACCCGACCCAACCCCAACGTCGGCGAAGGCGATGGCAGCGAGATCGACCACGGTTTGGCCCAAGGCCGCTCGATGGACCAAACGACCGACCGACCGACCCAGCATTACCCAACCCAACCGACCGACGGACCGACGGACCCAACCCTACCCAACCCTACCCTACCCATTCCCAACCAGCGACCGACCGACCGACCGACCGACCGACTGAACGACAGGCCGGCCGGCCGACCAAACCCACCCTACCCCCAATCCAACCCTACCACACCCCAAAATACAACCCGACCGACCGACCCACCCACCCATCCCGACACGGTCGGGTAAAGACGAACCCTACTGCACCAGAGTATCATCAACAGAACACAACCCCCAAAACCCGTGAACCCAACCGAACGACTGCAAGTATATGTTCGTGCTTGTTCGTGCTCCTTGCGTCGCTCCCCGAGAGAATGCGACGGCGCACCCCCGGTAGCGTGAGACGATTGTCGCCCAGCGCCACCCATGCGCGAGTGGAGGGAATGACACTCGATCAAAGTTTGCTTGCCAGCCTGCAAGCAAAGGCGAACCCGTTCAAGACACACCCACACGGCAATCTTCTCCAACGTTTAGAAAGGTCCCGCGTCGGTAGAGCAGCATAGATATAACCGGACAGAACACGATTGCTTTCAACGCTATTGTCTGTTCACTTTAATAATTGAAACGTCGCGCCACACCCTCCTACATGTTTTTCTCATGTTTATTAAGCCTACACCCCTGCTCTATTTACACTCATGCGCATCGACCTCGGCCGCGCTTGGCGCGAGACATGGCGTGCAGCACGTTGCGTGTCTCGGTCTCACTCCGCGCGAAAGAAAGGCACTAGGTTCGTAGCCGAGAGGTTGCTCTAAAACGGACCACACAAAGCAGTACAGCAGCACCCCCCAAAATCGGTGTGACTTTCTTTTATTGTGCCGCACGCCGTTACGCCGCCACCTCCGCACGCTCACCGCGCCACATCCGCGGCCGCCCCGCGCGCGAGACGCGGCGCGCAGCCCCTTGCGTGCCTCGGTCTCCCCACCCGTGAAAATCGGCGGCTGAGACGGTCCACAGGAGGAGTGTGTCACGTAAGAATTGCGACTTTGGCGTCGATATCCGGCTTCCCTCAGTTTGTAACCCCGCCTTCTTGCGAAATCTCTCACAATACCTTGATTTCTGGTTCCGGTTAATTTCTGCGTTACTGACCTCTCGTTGGTCATAGTGCAAGATGCGACATTTTCGTGTGGACGCGCGCCCGTGATCTCTGCTGCACACACCTGGTATCCGGCATCTTGTCAGTATTGTGGGGGGCTGTAGCGGCGCTATCGGTGAGAGTCAGCATGTTGGTGGGATAATACTGCACCTAGTCCAGAGCGTGACCCATAGGGCAGAATTTAGCGCCGACGGGGATCGAATTGCGGCGAACAATACATTCAGATGCGACAATCTGTTTTCAGCAAAAAGCCTCCGAAGGTATTGTTCGCCGCGATATGCGCTCCCCATATGAGCGACGCTCTGGACGAGGTGAGATACCCCCGACACATGCTGACGACCACCGAAAACGCCGCTGCCGCACCTGAGAGTAGGCTCGGACGGCGGACACCAGTCGCACCCAGCCGAGATCACCGGCGCGCGCCCACGACAATGTCGTATTCATCGTTTCGTGGGTGTTGAGCGAAAGCAGATACTCGCCTCGGAATGTCCTGTTTGCCACAATTCAGTCTTCGTTGGAAGCAAAATTTGTGCTCTAAGCGACCTTCTTGTATACTGATCAGATGTTGACTCAGGTCGTTATCGAACAGCAAGGGAATCTACTCTTTCTCACAATATAATGAATCTAAGAATTGATCGCCTCCTTGATCACTCTCCAGGTCGTTGTATAGTAGTCGCTCTGGAGACTGTTTTATCCTACCGTTATATACAACTAGGACGTGGTTGTCAACGACCCCCGCGCAGACAGCAGCAGCAGAGCGGCAACGTTGAATTCAACAACCCCAAGTTAGTACCGTTCGTCAGGGGCGGCTTCATCGAGCTTCGACGATGCTCGAAGTGATGGCGGATTCCAGTTTCAGGCGAGACCGTGCCGTACCACGAACGTACGCGCGAGAGTTAAGTACCCGTTTATCTCATCTCCGGCAGAAGAATGGGGTTCTCTGTTGGCTCCACCTGCGCGTAACGAGCTAGCAATCGACGAAAGGTCTACAACAGCAATACCCCCTCCGCAATCCCGACAATGACGACGGCGACGACAACGGCCAGCTGTTCCACCGCCTTCCGACGGCGGCAAGTATCTGCCATCAAAAACACGCCGAAGGCGGCGAATTCACCAACCATATTGTTGCAGGAGGTGAAGATAGTTGAACGGGCCATGTGCGGCTTGCCTTCATGACCGCTTCCGTGCGGTCCAGTCTTGACCGCAACCACGAGATGACCAATGCATCAAACACAACCCACCGAGGACACCCTCTCCCGGTGACAGGAATCAGCATGCTATGGTCGTGTTCTTGTCTCCTGTCGAGAGTGGATCAAGCTTGATCCCATGCCCATCTATGTGGTTGTTGCGGTCGAAGCCGAGCCTCACGGAAGCGGTCGTGGAAGCCGACCGCACGTGACCCACTCAACGTTCTTGATCTCCTGCAACATATTAGTCGGTTGTAGGGTGTGTTGGAATTGGGTTTCGTGTTCTGATGTATTTAGGTACTGATGGTCGTCGTCCATCGTCGTCGTGTTAGTAACGGGTGGGTATGGTTGCGGTGGTGACGGTTGCTGGAGGATTGTTGATATTTCTGCGAGCAGTAGCTCATGGTACTGATTATGCGGAAGCTTTTCGACAACGCTGACCTGCTCGTTTCGGCAATTCTCGAAGCACATGCCATCATCGGTGTCGAACCGTTGTCGGCGATATCGCTGAAACTAGAATTGTCACGTCCTGCACATGCGGCAACATTCCGTGTTATAATAGGCTACTGTAGTGGTTGGTGGCCTCGAACTCGACGGATCGTGCTTTTTCACCCTTGCAACGTGCTCCAAGTCGAAAACTCGGAGCCGAGGATTGGACATGTATGTTTTCTGGGCTGACTTCGGAGTGTATTGTTGACGTACAGGGCCCCCCGTGTGAACTGCCGACGTTTGGTTCAGATACCGTTGCCTGCAATATGTTGAGGTGACCAGAGCGGTCAGGGGCTCGTCATTCGCTCATACAAAGAGTACCCGACAAAGGGCAAACTCTACGGTCTGGAGGAGGGACGGGGGTCTCGGTAGAAATCCTAAAGTAACCCAGCAGCAACGTTCTCAGGGGGAGGGGGCGCAACACTGCTCCGTCCAAACCTGTTACTATTTCGTTCTGTGCCTGAAAGTGGTTCGACAGGCTCAAGGGGTAGATGTGGAAGAGAATCTTGACGTATGTATGCGTCTATCAACGCGATAGAACGCCTGTGCTTGGTTGCTAATAAGATTATTCACGATCACAACAATACGCGACTCCAAGAGGCGTTCGATCGCGCTCTTGCCTTGGAACTTAGGGTTAGGGTCACAGCGTCAATCTAGCTCTTTCTTGTCCCGGCGAACATCCCGAAGCTGAACTGGCGAAGACGTCTTCCCGGGAAATACAACCACCGATATCACCACAACAACCGGGCTGATGTGGCTTTGTATGCCTGCCGTTTCTGGAGATGTTTGGGGCATTATTGACGTCGGCTTCCCAAGGCATTCGTCCGGATGTTCTGTGAAACGCCTTCTTCCGCCAGAACCTGCCAGCGGGGTAATCACTCAATTGGTCACGGATCTGGGTTGGTATTCTGGTTGTTCTTCGAACCGGTCTCTTTGAAACTCAGCTCAATCAGTGATCAGGAGAGAAAGGTGGGATGCCGACTCCCATGTGAACGATCGCCAAGGGTTGCCAGAAGATTCGCAGGAGCAGCCGTCTACCGCATGCCGTCAGGGGATACTGTCGTGTATCGTGTGACGTAGATCGAATGTGCATGGGGAGAATGTTTTTTCATTGAAATATCCAATAACATAGCCCACTGTACACACTGCTTTTACCTAGGGCATACGCATACAGGTAGCGCCCGCACGAAAGCACATATAGCCTCGAGCAATCCAAGATCTTCGACCTAGAGCTACAGTTTGGAGCCCGGTTGAGACCCCCTACACTAAAACCTGGTACAGTATATAGACTAGGGGCTATTTCCTAGGAACTAAGAACCCCAGCCTCGACCAAACCTACGGCGGTTCATAAGTACCTGTTGGCGCTGACCTGTGGCAAAAACTTCAACTATTGCCGTTTCACAATAAACACAGGTATTCTTCTGCCTTTTCGACCAGGAAACGTCTCTATTTTACCGACGCCTTCGGTGGAATCGCCACATACGACGCGATCAACAGGGCACATCAGCGCGGCACCTCTCACTCCTACCATGTGTGTCGTGCACCCCTTTCGTATGCATTAGCGATGGAGCGTTCGCTACGAAACAGGCTGAAACCAAGCGCATACGCCCGCCCGGTGCAGAAGTTGAAGTTTCCTCCCTGCCTGGTGCGCACGAATGAGCTCGTCGGCCGACCTTCCTCCCCAGAGAGAGGCGTGACATCACAAACATGCCCAAGTACACACACACGCACGCACTAACCATAGCGCCCCATACCCCGCATTCCTTCGTTCTTCCCCATGACAAAGAAATCACACACACACAAGTAGGGTCTCAACACGATCAAAGTGCCCTTGCCTTGTTAGAATGGAGTACCTAGAAGAATAAAACGATGATGCACAGACCATAAAGTCTAGGCCACACTGAACAAAACATGCAACAAACACCTCACAGCACGGCCAACAAGAACACCTCATACAGGGCAGAAGGCCCGGGTCCTTACCCGCTCATACGGTGTACCCGCCAACAGCACTTGACTGGAAACGCACACACGCATGGATGACGACAACAAATATGAGGAAATAGACAACGACGCCCCCCCCACCCTGCCCTTCGTACCCCCAGAGTATTTGGCGCTTATCACACGTGGCTTCACCGCCATCGTTGAACGGAGACCGACAACGAAAGCAAATGCGGAACGTTTTTCTCAAAACGAGGGGTTGCATCACACGTACGCATCCACGCGTTCACCGCTTTTACACCCTAAGACCAAGGGAACAGACAGGGTCCTCGCGCTTCCGAAACGCAAAATACCCGCCATAGGGGTGCAGAAGCGCGCCGTACGGAACAGCATCGTCTCCGCGCATCTTCCGCTTGTTCCTGCTCTGCAGGCCATGGGACAGAGCCAGTTTGGCAGGAATATGCCGTCGTCTTCATCGTGAGCACGTGGATGGACCTTCATGTTCCACGAGCGTGCTCAATTAGTCGGTGGTTTCAACAGGCATTGGTCCTTCTAACACCACAACCTGTTGGACGGACCACGGTCGAATTATCGGGGGGGGGGGGGAGATAGGGAGTCAGTTCGTCATGAATTGCGCACCCAACTGCAGCAAGTTAGGCTTTGGGCGTGACGCTAGCAGCAGACACAGCAGCCACGCATGGACGTCAACAAGACCACTCCAAAAGCGCCCCCAAAAAATAACATTGTTTGTATAAGAGTGGTCACAGTCAACAAATCATATTAGTAATAGTAGGTTGTACCTTCTTGCTCCCGGTGTGTCTTGTGATAGATGCCGTACCCTCTTCGTGGCCGGAGTGTGAAACCAGGCGGTCGGGCAACATCGACAACAAGACCGGGATGAAAACCACACCGTGGAAAAACTGCAGAGAAAAGGCGGCGTTACGAAGCGCGGGGGGGTAAGAAACATGACAGATTTGAAAACGGATGTCAAGTGTGCACAAGGGAATTGAGGAAGAAGGGTCCGACACTCAACCAGCCAAAGCGAGGCGACGTACGAAAGACCCGATCGTTGCATTTTGCATTCTCAACATCAGTCACATGCCGCCGATTTCCATCCAGAATAAGAAGAACACCCGCGTGTGGACTTCCTCCAGTGTGACCCCGGTCGGTGCGTCAAAGACAAACAACCAAACGCGTGCATGCTGGCACGCCAGAATAGATGGGTCGGACACGCCTACACACTTCCCTGAACGGAAACCTGTGCTGATGTACTACATGCTACCGCATGGATGGATGGCAAGAATAAAGCCATGATACGCGAAACCTATAGCAACATACCCCGAAGGAAATGATGACGAGGAACATCTTGAAGAACACGCGGAAGATCACGTTGTTGGCGAACGCCAGGGGCATGATTCCCAGGAATGTTGTCGCCGCTCCCACCATTACCGAGGGCCCGATCTCCCCCAGAGCTTCGGCGATTCGCGCGTCCTTCGGGATGCTGGGGTCCTAAAAAAACAATGAGAGGGCGAAAGATGGAGAGGGAGAGAGAGAGAGCAAATCGGGGAGTGGGTGGATAGCTGCTCCATGCCGTCCGTTAACCTTCGCAAGGCCCCTCACAATACCGGACTAAAGCTGGCAAAGGGTAGGGTGGTGTGGCGTCCGTGGCCGTAGCACTTGGGCGTAGATCCGGGCTCCTTGGGTGCAAGCGTGGAGAAGAGGGGCGTGTTCGGGTTCTTCTTGCTACCTTTAGACATCTGGTAGACCAGAGTGACACTCATCGTCCGAGACACGCAGCACTCGGAGCGAGGCGTCGTTTCTGGCAGACACCGTCACTAACGTATTGCACCAAGAGCGACGCTGAGTAGCGGCAGACGGCGTACACGTCCTACCATTTACCTGGTGGAGGAAGTAGTGCACGATGTGGACCATGTACTCCACCACCAACCCGACGGCCATGATCAGCTCTGAGGGGGAGAAAAGGCAGCAACGCAGAAGATGCGACAGATCGGTAGGCACAGACAGCAATACCTCAAGGTCAATTTCGACCTGTTGCCCAGACGTCGGAGAGCCCACTAGCCGATTGCCCCGGCGCAATTCCCCAAACCGTGCTTGTCGTTGCGTTGTTCGTGGTCAACATGCCAGTAGGTGGGGAACGAGTACACACTGAACATGTCGTATGCGCGGGGTTGATTGTTTCAGCGGCAGCAACAATAACGTCTTGAACAAAATTTGCGACGAATGCAGTATCAGAAGCAGTACTTGCACCAAAAGAAAAAAACATTAAAGAACGAGGAGGAGATATACCAACGAAAACTCACCGATCACAGTGATGCTGTTCACGTCCAAATTCCAATGGTAGACGAAGCCCAGCAGTTCAACATCGATGATTATCTGAGCGAAAGAGAAAAAACCAAGCAGTAACACCGAAAACGTGCAGCATTTCAAACATTAGGCTGGTCTTCACGCTCGATAGCGACTGCATGCTGTCTTCGTCGTACCAAGGAAAACTACTGGGAGGAAGACACACAGCTAATTCCCCAACCATTTGGAATGGCTCCACGATATCGTGGTTCTCGATGGAGCAGTGTCAGTGGGATGAAGCGGCTGCAGCGTTCACCCCAGAGCCCCAAGAACAAAACGTCGTGCTGATATTCACTCCGAAACAGGTACTGCTCAGTATCACCGTTCAGGCCGAAACGTGTTGCTTTCCCAACTTCCAAGCCTGCTTTCTCCGATTACCCACCAAGGTGACGCAAACAAGGAGGACGACGGTGACCTTGCCCAGCACGAACAGGCTCAGGACGAGCACCGCCAACAAGGCGAGGCCGAAGCTCGACAGCAGCTCGTTGTAGATCACCACGTACTGCTCGGAGAAGAGAAACACCTGTTGGAGCCGGCCGATGGAGGTTCACTGTCGAAGTTAGGGCTGCTGGTCTGCGTTGGTTGGCCGCCGTCACTTGGTTGGAAAATGATGCCTGCAGTGGGAAAATAGTGAAAACGAAATCTTCCCCCATTCTCGTGAGAGACGTCTGGAGCCAAGATTCCAAGCGGGTTGATTTGGCCGTCACTTCCATCGTTCCGGAATGACTGCACACTACTATGCACGGTCTACGGCACACCCCATGGCAACAACCCGCGACTCCCGCGTGAAAATAACGTACCGCGGAGTATGCGAACGGCTGAGGGTCGAGCGTTGATTGGTCGGCGACTTCTCTGGTATCCCTGAGGACGTCCACGTTTTTGTCCGTGTCGACGAGATTGATCAGGTACATCTCCGATCGACTTATCTGTGACATATCGGGGGACGGCACGCCCGATTTATCTAAGGTAAAGGGGGGGGGAGATTTTCAGATGCAGATCCGGCCGGCAGGGTTAAAGAATCGAGAGAATATCGGCCTTGTGAAAACCATTTTGGAACCCTTCATGTTATTACCTGCAACGTTTCCGACAAACTCGTTTGTGCGATGACCGCTTTTGTTTTTCGACCTTACAGTTTGCGAATGCGTCAAGGCAGACTACCCTTGAAAAATTACCGTTGGTCGACGCTGAAGGCGAAAGTTGACACCGACAAGCTCTACGGAACTGCACCTTGATTATTCCCTCGTCGTCAAAGACTACGTCTGCCAAGAATCTGGCGTTATCCTCATCAGCCAGGAAGGCGGAGAGAGCAGTGTAAAAGGTGTCCCGATCGTCGTACACCGGGTAGCCCCCAGATGTACCTATGTTTGCACTGTCATGTCAAGTGATACAAATATGTCAGGAAAAAGGTGGCAGCAGCGGGGATGGGGCCGACATTGGCGGCGGTGGAGCCGAGTGGGTATCTATTTGAGGGGAGATGATGCTGACGATATTGTTTTGACCGGCCATCGTTGCAGTCGATGAGGGGCGGGACGGGAGATGAGATTCGACGGTGGTTTGAAGCGGTGACGGTAGCGACGGACTAGCGACCGAGTTGTGACGGTATGAGGCAGTCATGATTAGCTAGGGTTGCTGTTGTTGATGTTTCGAGAACCAACTACCCACAAAACACGACAATCGATAGCACTATATGCACTGTCCAAACGAGCATCTTCTATTGCGGTGCCGAGTCACGCCTTACAATTGTTCCGCGGCGAAATGAATGTGTTTCCGAGAGCTTTATGTTGCCATATCCTGAGATCGGCCTCGGTGCTTGGTTACCTATCTATCTCGTACGTGGAACCAAAGCCCGTTCTAGATATTGGCGGGACCGCCAACAGAACTAAGAATTACGAAACATGTTCAGCTGCTGCTAGATCGGCACAAGCGGTAGAGACATCAAACACACACGGGCGAACGCCGACATACTATTCCAAGACAGTCGCATGACGTTTGTCAAAGAAAAACAAAAATGACATCTACACATACACACCTTGTCCATATTCTACTTGAACGGACTCGCATGCATGTATTGCACCAAGCAACCGGCTGCCGCAGTCGATGCACAACCAAGGAACGCATACACGCATACCCGTCAGCCGGCCAGCGCGGTCGGCGCCAATGATATTGGCACACACACACACCTGTAGGTGGTGTTGACCTCTGCCCACACGATGAAGGAGACGAGCCAAGAGTCCAGCGGTGCGGCGACGTTCTTCAGCTCGAGCATTTCCTCATCGACGGACTGCATCTCCGCCTGTGTGCGGAAACAAAAAAAACAATAGCTTGGTTCACGAGCCTCGCAAAGAGGAAGACCTTCTCTCCCTCCTCACTCTCTACGAAACTGTCAACTGTAACGTTTCTTTATGAACTCTTGACTTTGCCGTGCTCGTGAATCGGGAGATCACCCCACCTGAACAGCAACGTCGGGATAGTCCACCTCCTGGGTGTAGACATCCATCGGGACGTACCACTCCTGGATATCGAAGTCATATTTCCTCGACCGTTCCGTGTCTGTCGTGGTACGGTAACAGTACGGCAGTAATGGAAAAGTGGTCACGTTGACGGTTCCGCCGTCGTGCGGCACACTAACCGCTTCCTCCCTTTCAACTGTCGCAGGCAGCCGAGAGGCTTTAGCAGGGTGTACATACACACACAGTGCTTCGAAAACACTAGGCAAAGGCAAAGTCCCATAGCGCAATAAACACTCATGAAGAACGTAGCAGCCAAAGCAACTATCAGGTAGTGCACTGTAGACGAGCACTCACATTCTATTGAGTAGTGGCCGTCTGGAGCAAGATCGAGGACGTCGAAGCCTTGCGTCGCCTGTCGGTTGCAAAGGGCACCAACATACAATAGGAACAAACAACGAGACACAATCCAATCACGTGATGGCCGCAGCAATTGGTTTCTATGGCACTATGTTTAAACTCTCTTGGTCTTGGCAACGATAAGAAGTGCTGAAATTGGTTTTGTACTACTTCTCAGGATCCGGAAGAAACGAAAACTTCGCCCAAATTGCGAGATTTCTCATAACTTTGCAATAGAGGTACCACGGTTCGATTGGGTTCTTCTTTTTGCAACCTCGTGTGCTACAAGCAAAAAACGGCCGCGACAGACAGGCAGTCCGGAAAATACATGAACTGGGGTGCGGACTTCTGAACTTAGGCACAGAAGAGGTGTCAAAAGCACCAGGCAACACACAAGAAACACAATAACTGTACCCGTTTGCAAACTGGCGCCTTTTCACTTGAAAATCCGTTAGAACGGTCGATGGTCAACACGATCAGTACCTGCGTGACGCCATAGATGCCGGCGGCTAGCAGCCCTGCCGAGCCGAGTAGCACCAGAGCCTTCCCCTTCGCTGACAGAACGAAAGGGGAGCACTTGTCTTTCATGAACCTACCAGCCACGCAAAAAAAAACACAACAAACCACGCAACAGGGAAAGTAAGTTGCAACGAGGGGAAAAGGGGGCGGTGTTGCCTGGTGGTGGTACCGACACTATTATTGGTTGAAGTTGCAGCGAGAATATCCATATACACGGGGTGGGTGGCCGAACGAGTAGCGTGAAAAATGGCTGCCGACACGACTAATGTGTTCGAAGCAGCGGCAGGAAGCAGATAAATAAAATCATGAAAACCAATGCCAATATCTGACCAATTAACACCGCGATGCGCCAAACGCTGAGTTCAACCGGCAGTGACAAGAAAGACGGGAGAGAGAGTGCACAAGGTCGGCCGGCATGGCAAATATTTACAAGGATCACAACCGATCGGGAAATGAACGGAAATCCATGATAACGCACCTTCCCATGGGCGATATCTGGTGCACCTCCGCCTTGAGGTCGTGTTTCCCTTGGGCATTGAATGCGCTCTCGCCGTTGCTATTAGGCAGTGTGACTCCTCTTTGGATGCCCTCCTAAACCGAAGGGGTTCCCGAGAGATTATGGAGGTGGAGACGTCAGAACGTAATACTCCCTGTCTATTTTATTATTGTAAGATGCCCGGAAAAAAACGAAGAACCTTCCTGGGCGACCGCCCTTCGTCCTGTGTGGCCCTAGCGTACGGTATATCGATAGCTGAGTGCGCAGACTGACGCCAGAGCAGATGGGACGAACGCACATATGTATGAAATAGAACGACGGCAACCGTCGTCATGCTGGACTCAGGACGAGTTAAAGCGACATTTCGAAACAGTTTGTGAACAAAAAAGTCGACAGCCTGCTGTCAACCAGCGGCTGCCAGGGGGGCCGACAGATAGGGTCGCGACTTCGCTAACGCCGGAAACGGGCCTCCACGGCCATCTCCATATGCCCATGCACACCTACCTGGTGCTGCCGCTCTTGCTCCTGGAGATACTTCTTGCTGGTGAGGCAGCAGCAGCAGTCGATCTTGCCGGCCTTCTGGCGGTTGGCGTCCATGGTCAGCAGCGCCACGAAAGCTGTCATCTGGACAACAAGAAGTGGGGGTTCGGGCTCAAAGAGTGAGGTTTATTCTACAGTACTAGCGGCCCCTCGAAGGCCTTCGCCTTCAAACACACGCAACACGCGATACTCGACAAGGAATGCGTGTGCGCGGGGGGACTAGCTAGGTCGCACTTCTAGCAGTCCCAAAAAAACCTTTGCCTTCGAAAGCATGGAAAAAATCGATACTCGACGTGAAACACGTGTGTGTGGGGGGGCTAGAACAATTTGCGACGAGGAAGAGCGCTTCGTTCGCATGACCCAACTCCACAAGCGACCGTGTGCCTTGCTGCGTATAGTGCGAGAGCTAGCCTACTTCTTGCTGCACGTATCACGAGCAAAATACCGTGGTAGAAAGAGCAACGAGGGTAATGCCTGTGCTACCAATGCTATACAGATTGTGTGGCTCTTTCCACGATTGTTGTTTCTTGCCTGGAGGAAGAAGTCAAACAAGATGGCAGTGGCGGCGTAGAGGCAGAAGTACTCCACCGCAGGAAGGGACGTCATGCTGCCCAGGAGAAAGGCGAAGAAGTTCGTCAGCGACGTGTCTGCGAAACGAAAGAGCGGGAACGCGGCTGCAATTCATGAGGCAGGTCCAAAACCAACAACAAAGCGGCGCATAAGGTGGCCGTTGCACAAGTAATGAACACGCGGCGTTCACGTGTGGGTATCAACACCCGTCAAAGAAGCACTGCCCACGCTTTGAGATATGTCTCGGGAACACAAAGGAAGGCGGGATTGCTCTGGAAACCAAGTACACTCGCAGAGGGTAGCCGTACTATGTTGCTGGACGCCGCAGGGAAAACGTTTCTAGTTGTGGACAACGTGCAACGTCGAGGGTGGTCGCACCCTACCGTTGGAAAAAGATACACGGTCGTTTGAATCAATCTACAGCTACCGTACAAAAAATCGCTGTTGTACAATATAGTCCAACTCACAGGTGACGGACACCCCGCAGCGCTTGACTCCGAGGGCGATCCGTTCCTCCACGGCGAGCGAGGGATCGGTGTGGTCGTAGGCTGCGACGATAACAAACTGTGGGCAGAGGTAGGGAGGGGGCGGTGAGAGAGAGAGGGGGGGAGAGGGAGAGAGAGGGAGGGATATATATATATATAGAGAGAGAGAGAGACCGCCCACAAAGAAAGGTAGAATGACAAACCTATAGCAAAAACCAAAAAGCTGCAAGAGAGGTTACAGAGCCTCTACCGAAAACAAAACCGGCACATACGAAAGCAGATCTCCCTCGTCCATAGCACTAGGGCCTACCCGGCTACCCGCCTGCGCGCTTACCATGTCATCCACGCCGATTCCGATGAGGATGAAAGGGAGGATCTGCGACAGCGACGTGAAGGGGATGTCTGCGAGAGCGTGTGGTCGTCATCGTTCCGTGGAAGAAAGTCCGGACGTAAACGTACAGACAGGCAGGCAAGCAGATAATTCACGGGCAGACCCCAAAGAGAGGCACACGGATGGGTCAGAAGGGTCAGAGAGGAGACAAGAACAAGAGCACAAGCAAGTACAAACAACTGGGCGCTGCCTTTCGGGTCACCACTTCAACAAATCAAGTCGTCCACATGTCAACAAGGTTGTGATGGTGGGCGCTAACTCACGGAAGCCGCTGTTGAGCCCGTAGGCGGCCAAGCCGGCGGCAGCGACGAGCACGGTCCCGCCGACCCCCAACCAGCTCCGGCGCTTGACGGGTCCGCTGCAGCACCGGCCGAGCGCCACCGACACGACCGCGATCATCAGAACGTCTGCAACGCAACGCACCAAGAGAAGTGTGGAAGGGACGCTCAGCAACACAACAAGGAAGCAAGGATGTCATCCGCGTGTACCTACTGGTCAAATACCTGAGAGAAAGGCCCGTCAAACTTCAACACACGAAGAACATTAGTGAATACGCTAACGCCGATGGAACATCTGATGCACGGCAAATAACAAGGCTAAAGTATCCCCCCGCCCAAAATATGACTTGCAAGCACGTAGAGCGATGGCGTCCGCAGCGAAACTGGGCTGCGAGAAGTTTTTAGAAAGCCATTTATAAGACGTGACTATCTCCTCACAGGTGATGATGAAGAGAAACATTTCGCCGGTTACGGACTCGTTGAGGGCGTCGTCGGTAGACCGGCTGGTGAGATAGAACACGTCGAAAACATCAAAGTTATTCGCTGCTTCGTCCATAGCGTCCTGGAAAGAAACGACAACAATCAACGAAACGTCGAAGACGGCAAAACACAGCGGAGAGAGACAGAGACAAAACAACAACCATCATTTGACAAAACTGGTACCGCTTGCAGCACATGCCATGTTCTTCTAGACAGTGACGACAGGGGACAGGAACCAAGACGAGATTAACCTTTTGGCACCCTTCCCATTGGGAAAGAGCCACTTTCGGAAAGTGGCGAATTCGCCATCGGTACTAGCGTACAATTTTTCGGTCTCGGGATACCACATGAAAAGGCCGTACCGAAAATAGGTACAGTCATTCGACCAATACCTTGGGAATCGGGTCCTCCCTACACGGTATGGGTAACAAAACAACAGGTTCATGGCACTACCCGTTCCACGGAGCGCCTTGACAGCAGAACTCTGTGAGGTCTTACCTGAAAGGCCTCGTTCCAGTCGAAAACGTCCTCGTTGATGTCCGCGCCATCGTCAGGATCAGAATCGAGCGCAAACCCCTAGAGAAACGGCGGTTTCATAACAATGCAGTGAAACTTGTTGTTAGAACGCGAAACAACATCATGGACACTACTATCGCTGTTCGAGTGAACCGAAAGAGCACGGCATCCAAGCAAGAAGAGGGAGAAGCGGAAGGACGTCATTCCCGTCTCGTCGGCAAAGGAAAAAACTAGCCATCAGTCGGAGCCAACGCCGGACCAGACGACATCGCTGTGGCAAGGGCATTCCATGTCTGTGTCGTCATCGTTGGGTTTATTGTCTGGCTTTGACCAGAGATACGTCACACTTCACACGAAGGGTGGTGTCCTTCCGAAGCTACTTTTGCCCAAACTGATCCAGCAGTTGTGTCAGTAAGTATCATCATCGCGACAGGACGCGCTCGGTCACCTGGATGGTCGCTCTTGCTCCGGAGATGTTGCCATCATCGTCGTAGGTGATCCCGTTGCCGAAGAGGGCCTGTTGGTTAACGGTCGATCCGTCCGGAAAGGTGGCCACGTTCACGGTCGCAAGGATATCCGCATCGCTTGTTACGGAGGCCTTACGAATGGGTTGCGGAAGACGGGGCACGCAGACAACGGCGCGATGGGGTGGAAGGTGCAAGTGGGCTGGAGAACCTAAGTGTGTGCGCCGAAAGAAGCAGCATAGAGCGCAGTTCGTAGAGGAGCAGAAGGCAAAGGCGCAGCACGGTGCAAGTGCGCCTCTGGTGCACTGGTCTATTGATGTGTAGCGCGAGGGCGATGAGAGAAATGGGTACAGCCTACCTCCGCAGCAACCACGTGACCCCCGCAAGACTGCATGATACGGCACGAATATTTCGTTGCGCTCGTCATTCCATCGTTAGAAACACCCTTGAAAATGTTCAAAGGCACGCACAGAGCTTCAGAACCACTTGCGGATCTATTGAAACACAGAAGGCGGCCATCACATGGACAAGAAAGTGGCATAAACCCTCGCGATGCCCGACCAAGAAACGGTTTAGCGATAGTTACCTCGTAGGTTGCGAAATCTCCCCAGAAACGAGTGATCCCACGGAACACCGGTTCGCACGTCACACCGTCCAGTTCTTTTCCGCACACGTCGGCGTATGTGTTGCCACCAACCTTCAGCACACCAACACGTTGGGGGATATAAGGCAAGCACGGCCACCCTGTTGTTACGATGTGAAAAAACGCGGGGTGTGTACATGTATGTGGGATGTTGCGATCAACTGAGAACAACATTCAAGACAGAAAACACCAATATAATGACAACGACAACGATGACAATAACAGCAACATCGACAATTTCCAGGGCTGTTTCTACCTCGACGGCCCTGACGATCGCATCCAGCTCCCATATCGCATCGACCGATTCCTTAGTCAGCACGCTGCCCGTTTCCGACGGGCTCTCCACCAGAAAGGATGCAAACTCACCGTCTGAACGGCATGGCGCATTGCGTTCAAGGATGGTTTAGCGCGGTAGTAACGGGGATGGTTGGTGCATAATGCGGAAAAACAAACAAACAAGATGTGGGGCATGTTCCGTGACAGGGGGCACGCCATTGCTGAGCACAGATCACCACCAAAAAGTCGGTATAACCGGGTGGAATTGGGTCGGTGTGGTATTGTTGGCTAGGCAAGGAATGGGCGGAAGTGCAGGTACCGTCAACCACCAGGCGTTAGACTAGGAATATAACGACAGATGGGACGACACATGAAACACTGGTGGCCTTCTTTTGTGAGTCAACCGGGGCACCCGAGAAGATGGAATGGTGTTTGTGTCGGGAACAAGGACCGATCAAAGGGGATGCTTGACTACCGGGGAGGGTTGTTTCACCGCCATCGAAGTCTTCAAGGACGATGCTCTGGTGATCCCTGGCCAAGGAGTCGGCTGGCACCCAGAGGTCTTCCCCTGTCGTCGTCATCATTGTCGTTGTTTGCGTAGTCGGTGTTGGCATCGTTAGCGCGAGGGTCAGCGGGAATAGACATCATGAACACCACGGCCACATGACAAAAAAGCGGGGATAAATGGTATGTAGTTTCACCGCTACCAGAAACCCGGTTCTGCCACCCATTGTTGCAAACTTTCTAACGGTGGTATCGCGCAAGTTCGCGACTAAGCATTGACAGACGAACCATAAACAACATATCGGGTGCCGCGTAGCATAAAGGGCTTGTGAATGTGTCATAATTTGCCGAGTTACCTAATACATTCACCCGGTGTTCATTCAACAAATGTCTTTCCACCGTAACATGTTGTGGCGAGATAACCTACGTATATACAAATAAAGAACCCCGGGTCGATACACGGTCGTCCTCAGTCTTCTGGTATGCTTGACCTGTACCATGGTACACTACTGTACACGTTCAGAAGCCGGTAAGAGTATGATCCAGGCAGCAATGTTGCAGTCGAGCTCAGATGGCCAGAGCTCACACAAGCAGCATAAGGATGCCGCCAGCAACGATGACGACTATCAACAAGAGAACACCCCCACACAACACAGGAAGACCCGGACTCCGGTCGCCACGTATTCATGGCGGCAAAATAGTTACTTCGTTGTCTACATGCCAAAGGTGGTCAAGGTTTCGCTCACCGTCGGCCTCGATGGTGAAGTTGGCGAACCCGAAGCAGCAGGCCACTACGAAGGCAAGACTGATGAGAAGGGTCCGCTTGGGGTTCGTGGCCACCCGGTACCCCAGGCGGTAGAAGAAGTTGTTGGCCACTTCGTTGATCCTGCCGTGAAATCTCGACCAGGAGGAACCCTTCAGACCTTCCGCAGAACAATTGTTGTGTGCAAGGGGGCCCGGGGCAAACGTGGCGAAGAGGGACGCGGTACCGAGACGTGTCTGAGGGAGCTCGACAACCTGGAGACAGGAAGTCGTATGGTGCTACTACTGTGTATCCAGCAGCCGCACGAGCACGGCAACATGTTTCCAGGGCTGTGCATCTCATCTCATCGCAGTGCGTGTTTTATCCGAAAAAGTAAGATCCAGTCTTCGCCCATCCAGAGCCGGTCGATTTAATATGCGGCGCATGTTGCCCATCACCTCACCCCAACATTACTTGGTGGAGGCAACCCTCTGATCTGGTCCAACCCACGGCGTGCACGGTAACACAGCTGCTGTCAAACGACATGCAACCTCTTTCACAGCAGTTGGTTCCCTTCGTACGTACCTGCGTTGCTAGCCTGGGCATCGCCGGTTGAACTGGCGCCGTTTGGAGTCATCTCCAAAGGTCAGCACTTGGCACCCCAAGTTTCGTTCTTGCAGCAGTAGCACGCACCTTCTCTTGAACGTGTGTGGCAGCCGCAGAGAGAGGGGAAAGTAGAGAGAGTGCCGCAAGCGGGTGAAAGAGGGTGAGAGAGTGTGTGTGAGAAAGAGGGGGCCTGGTGGTGCGCACCAAGAACCTGAAGATATTGTACGTACAGTAGTTTCACCGAACGAAAAACAAGCGGGGGACGGTCAAACAAAAGAAAACTTATTTCACCACCACCGCCACCCGCTGGAATCTCCGAGATCTCCACTGGGATCTCCAACATCTGGGCTGCGACACTGCAACATCTAGATGTTGAACACCGATCTCCGAGATTGGGGCGTTGTTTCATCATACAAAGATGCTAATACACAGCAGTGCACGCCGGATGAGCATACGATGGAGCTGGGTGCTGTTTCTACTGCTACTTGTGTTGTTTTGAACATGACTCTTCTTGCCACATTTAGGTGCTCGATGTGTTGTCGAGATGCTTGTTGGCGAAAATCGTCTTTTTCTCTCTTTCGTAGCGCGCTGCCCATGACAACGTTGTTCCGTTGTGGCAGACCTACATGATGCTGTTCTCATCCCCAACCATGTTCAGACCGTTTTTTCTGTCAAGAACAAAAAACTTCATAACACGCAACACGACTAGACTAATGCAACAGAAATATGTCATATTATTAGAAAAATAAAAAAAAATATGCTACTTCCGTACATGGGTAGACTATGCTGCTGCCTACCGCTGACCAACATAATTCCCTTGTTTTTCCCCGAAGACACCTACCTTCGGTCATATCGCCACGCAACAGGGCACCATCAACAACGCGGTACCACTCAATTCATGTCATGCGTGCGTGTCGTGCACCCCGTTTGCATGCGGTAGAGTGACGATGCCGCATTAGCCACAAAAAAAGGCCTCGCGAGAGTTTGTGATCAACGCAGCGGATTACAGCAGCAGTAGCAGTAGGACTTGCATCAAAGACGCCGCTAAAACACACACGAATTAACGTACGCGCGAACAGCGGTCACAGCAGCAGGAGGAGGACCTGCAGCAAATATGCCACTATTTAGTCTAAGGCACACACAAACTAACGTACACGCGAACAGCAACACCGTATGACTACACAAGAGCGAGTGGTCTTACGCAGCGGCAGGACCTGCAAGAAAGACGCCGCTAAAGCGCACACACTCTGACATACACGCGAACAGCAGTCGCATCAATCAGCAGCAGGACGACAGCAGGAGGACTTGCAAGAAAGACGCCGCTGCAGCACACACGAACTCACTACAAGCGAACAGCAGTCTGTGAGAAACAAAAAAAATACACCGCATATGGAGCAAGTTCCACGCAAATTCTGCACGTTTTTGTATTGATTTCCTAAAGAGAGCTTTGTAGTCCTGGAATTCGTTGAATCTTTACGTTCTAGAGAAATAGATCGTGACACCATTTGTTAAATGCCGAAGATCTACTGCCGTGTCTTTGCAGGCAGGAGGTTGGTCCCCATTTATTTGTCCGATCACCGATGATGCAATAAGCGGTGGTAGTAATAGATAGCAGTCAGTCAGGAATACAGGAAGGTATCACAACATACATTGCTATGTGTGTACATAAAAAAAGTGGAGTTCCGCTGTGTGAACCGTTCGCCCTTCATTCCGAATATTCATTTCGGAGTGAATCTTTCCAGATTGTTTGTGAACCCTTCGCCCTTCCTTGGGGTTGAATCTGTGAAGCTCACACAAAATGAGGAAACATTGTTTGTGAATGATGCCGCTCCCATGCATACATACATATGTACACCGGTGGCCAAAGGACACATTGGGGGTAGGTTGGGAGCACCCCCAATGTCGGGCAGGTTGTGGAGGGGGGTTGGAAGGCAGCCACAACCTTGGCCAGCCCTCTTGGTTGTACAAGGCTGGGTGCTGAAGGTTGGGAGGGCTGTCACAACCTTGGCCAGCCCTCCTGGTTGTACAAGGCTGGGTGCTGAAGGG
>FN649750.1:1345490-1356588 GCA_000310025.1 Ectocarpus siliculosus | reverse complement strand
AGGCAGGCCACAACCTTGGCCAGCCCTCTTGTTTGTACAAGGCTGGGTGCTGAAGGTTGGGAGGGCTGTCACAACCTTGGCCAGCCCTCCTGGTTGTACAAGGCTGGGTGCTGAAGGTTGGGAGGGCTGTCACAACCTTGGCCAGCCCTCCTGGTTGTACAAACACAGACCCAACAGGTTGGGAAGCAGCTACAACCTTAGGCCAGACCTCCTGGTGGTGAAAGCACCGAAGATACAGGTTGGGAGGCAGTTGGCAACCGATCCCGCCAGACAGACAGATGGGAAGCTAGAGTGGGGTGTGTGCATTCGAACCAGCGAGCCCCCTGTTGGTGGGTTTGCTTTGTGTGTGGTGGTGTGTTGCGGTGTGGCCTGCGCGCCGTCGTTTCCACATGACGAGCCTTGACACAGGCGACCAGAGGCCACAGCGTGCCAAGACGAATAGCGATTAGACTGATGGCATTCCTTTCGTAACCAAGGCAACAGGCTACTATCTCTAGATGCTCGGACTTGGGGCACGGCAGCCGCCGCAGCTAACCCGCCGCACTTGTGCTGCTAAGAGCGGCAAGACGAGCTTCTACACGGCGCGCGCGGACAAGAGAGAGCGACATGCCGGCAGCAGTTTCTGCTTAGGTGAGCTATTCCCTGCAGTTTTACCTGGATGGTAGCAAAAGAAGGATGAATGAAGGGAAAGTTGTGTGTTGTGTATCCCTGTGTCCCCTGCATTTATGTTGTTACATGTGCTCAGACACCAGCAGTTGGTCCTGCACACCCAATGGCTCTGGGCCTACTGCGCGCATACAGCTCTTACTCATCATGTACAACGGGGAATTATCCCGAAGGCGTCAATCAGTGCCCAGCCTCATTAGACATTGTTTAGGGCGGGGGATGTACATGCTGCTGTAGGCACTTCGTCATTTCTCAACGTTTTTTTGCGGGGGTTGTGCTTGTAGTATTATTCATCAGTATTTTGTGACAACGTGCATGTCGGCTGTATGACGTGTCCACACACATGCCTAGCATAGACCGCGTGAACCGTCCAGAGGCATCAGCCGACGCCCAGCCCTTAACACGCCCTGTTTTTTTAGACAAATTGTTCGATTGACACAGGGTCGTTCACACGTCGCAATATTGTAAACATGCGTTCGTTTTGAAAGCAAGAATTGACTACCGTAGGTTGCATAAGATACCACCCCCCCCTTAACCGAATTTCGCACCTCTATTTTTCCACGACAAAGACGATGATATGCCAAAGTCAAACGATACATTTTCGGAAAGTTCTGGACTGGACAGTTCCAATGCCACCATTTCCGGCACCGCCACCTCTTCTGCTGGGGAGTAAACAGGGTTTGGAAATTGGTCCAGGGGGCGTGATATCTTAAGCAACCAACTGCTGTGAGACTGCAGTGGATTCGATTATCCTCTGCGCCATCGTTTTCTTCCCACCACCCTTTTCTTCTTTTTCTTTTCCTCGGGAAATTGATGTGCACTTTGGAATAGAAATATACGTTTGTTGGCCGTAAATACCGAGTAAGGCAGTTTCTCATGAGAACGACTTGCCACCCCTATTTTCATAACACTTTCTACCCCATACCATATCATGATCGGTCGGTTTGTGTTTTCTTGGATCTCTGCGCACTGGGTGACACAACAGCAATAGCAAAGCATGCGCCCATGTCTGTACGTATGTATGGTGCCTCATGTGGGGTGG
This sequence comes from Ectocarpus siliculosus, assembly GCA_000310025.1. Taxonomy (NCBI): domain Eukaryota; class Phaeophyceae; order Ectocarpales; family Ectocarpaceae; genus Ectocarpus; species Ectocarpus siliculosus. The sequence continues at coordinate 1,354,880 of FN649750.1, read as the reverse complement.
TTGTTACATACCGTGAGACGCGGGGAGGCTGAGAATTGAAGTTGGTGAGAGGGCCAACTGCTGTTCGAAGAAGACACCCCGCTCGAACACACTCCGAACACACAGCTCGAACACAGCTATTGACAAGTTATTTGCAACGTCACAGGTTTGGTTTCGTAGCGACCCCTCTTAACTGACCGAACCAACAGATACCACAATGCCACCCGCCCGTAGCTGCGTGTATGGTGCTTCTTGCGCTGTGGTTTTCACAGGCCGTGACGGGCTGGGGGGCTGAGCAACGAAGTTGGCGAGGGTCGACTGCTGTTCGAAAAATGACATGCCGCTCACTGCTGTACATATTTATTTCTTGCCATTTCACCAGTGGCGTTGTAGTTATCCCTCCACTGAACAAGCCAACAGCAACGACGCAGTCCCTCCGATAGAGAGCGGTCTGATGGAGCTCACATCCTCGCAAGTTTCAGCAGGAGGGTGTCTAGCGAGCAAGAAATTGAAGACTTTGTCCATCAATGTGTGTGTTGGGATGATGCTGCGTCTGTTTGCGGGTCTGTTCTTTGCAAGTCTGAACAAGCGGTGCTGCGTGAGCTGGCCAACATTTCGCTTTGAGCGCACCTCGCCACACGGCAACCAAATATCAACGGCTGAGATGGCAGCACAGTGCTCCGAGGGTTGCTACGGCCAACTTTCTGCGCAATCGATGTTTATTCCGTGTGGTGTGCATTTCCAAACGCAATAAGCAAACGCGCCATCGGATCAAAAATTGTCATCACTTCCGAACGCATGGCCGCTTGAAATGAAGTCGAAAATCTTCAGCCGGAAATAAATGTGTAATTTCTAGTCCTAATACAGCAGTGTAGAAGAAACGTTTTCTTGTCCGATTTCATAAATTACACTTTTTTCCCGAGAAAAACGATAAATTAAGAACAGCCTAAACCCCTGCAAACAAGGCGTGTCAGAGATCGGAACGTTTATATTTTTATCTCAAGACAGCAACAACAGCATGAAGAAAGGTGGTCACAGTGGGTGCCCCCAAGTGTGGCGAAGGGGCCAACAGCAAAAGCAAATGGTACAGACATTAGCACATTCATTCCCTTTGACTATTGCGTTTTCCTGAACGGGTAGTCTTTCAGTGATTGTATGCATAGCTGGTGTGTAGCTTTCAAGGAACTGGCGAACCGGACAGCAGTATAGATGAAATTATCTTCCGGTACGTACAGCACTTCATGTTACGCATATTCTCGACCGAATGAAGCCGCGCCACCGATGAGAAATGGAGAAGGCACCAGTAGTGTGCATAGCAGAGCAGAGGGGTATACATGTGCGTCGTTCACATGTTGCGTCTCACGCACTTTTTGTCCCCCCCGCCCTGTATTGTAGTAGGTGGAGACGGCCATGAGCGGGCTCGGTACCGTCATGTTCTCGAAGGTTCTAGGGCCATCCAAGCAAGGCATTTCCCGGGTCGGAGGGCGAGACCATGCAGAGCGTGAGCTTCGACCAGGTCGACTGATGCAAGCGCACCGCCATATATTTCAGGTGCGGTCGGGTTATTAAGTGAACTCCCTGCGGGAAATGCGAGATATATTTCAGAAGTGGTGCCCTGTGGTTTGAAAAACAAAGTGTATGATGGTAAGTTCATGTCGTAACCTCTGTCCACCGGGAACAGATAGAGGTCTGCTACTGCACCTGCTGTCAGAGTCGTGCATAACATCGCCGATCACTCCGGCATAGCTCCACTCACGTTTTCAGTACATCCGCTCCTATTTGAATGTGAACGGAAGGAACGACGAGTTCCTTCTTTCGAACGCTGTTCATTCGTTCATTCATGAGCAGAATGGGAAGGAACGGGGGGACGTGTAGGCAACAATCCTCGCGATTCATTGCTTGTGGAAGGGGTAGAGACTTTTTGACGCACACGCACCACTACTTGTGTTGGTTTGAGGGGCTCGCATGCTGTAGCGTTAGCCTGTCGTGCAGGATAGAGGTGCAGCGCACGGTGAGCGATAGTGCGCATTTACCCAACATGTCATGGTGCCACGCAACAGGACCGGGGACAATGAGTGTTTGTCCTCACAATCTTCAGGCCGCTTCCGTGTTAATAATGCTTGAATTTTGGAATCGCCACGTACGTTTTGAAAACGAGGATAACTGCTGGAGTCCATCTTCGCCCTGCTGCCTGCTGCTTTCAGCAGTATTTCCACACTATCTACTGTCAACTTTGCTCTGGTGCATCCATCCAGCCCCCGCTAAGCACCACCTCGCCCCCCTCACGGGATGGATTGATCCCTTTCGAAGATACTCGAGAAGTGCATCCTCGCGGATGTCGTCAAGACGAGGATGGGCACTCCAGGGCACACTTCGCCAACAAGAGTGACCCCGACCATGACGGTATACCGTACCTTCCCGATGTGCCACCCTTTATTCGAAAAGGCGTTGCTGGGAAGTATGGCGGCTACGACCAAACGTTGAACGCCATCCGGGACATGTACGCTGCCTTTGTGTCGATATGTGATCTACTGTAAGCTCTGTAAGACTGGCCCTTCGTTGTATTTAGTTTATTCGTCTAACCCTGTCTCCCGTGGCATACTGTCAACCGTTTGTCAGGCTGATAAGCGCTCATTGGGCGTGCGAGCTGCAAGTCCAACACTCTCAATTGTTTTCTTCCTGTCGCGTTTCCAGCCTTTTCATTGGTTTTACCGCAGTTTCAGTGCGCCCTGGCGTTGCTTCGAGTCGACGCGAAGGTGGTTTGGCGCAAGCTATTAACGAGATGAACCCCGCGGCGTCAGACAAGCTGACATTCAAATGAAACGCTCTTTGTTCTTTGTTTCGTGTCTCAGGTTCTAGCTTCATGCAGTTCGGCTAAAATACGCATGGGCTATCCCCTCCGCCGAGAGTATTGATCAGCAGGACGACGCTAAGCGCTGCCTCAAGCCGTGCTTCTTGGAGGACGAGGGCCTGGAGGTGGCGAAGGTGACCCCGGGGTGGATAAAGATGGGGGCGGAGGGGAAGCTAAGGATGGAGACGGGGATGGCTTTTCATCTCCGAGCCAGATAAGCGATGGTCCCGACGACGACGCTGGCCCCAAAGCCTCGGCGGACGCCTAACCCGTGTTGACAAGGTGTGTTATGTGTCTTCCAATAATCGTGCCTCTCTTCCTCTTTCTCTGCCTGAAACGGTGTTGGATGCTTGCGTTTTTCTTGTCGTGCAATCGTTATGCCCGCGGTTCCCTTCGATATACTCTTCTCCATCCCAGCGTGTCCGTTAGCCACTCCTGATGTTTAAATGTAGGAGGATTGACAAAATGGGGTATACCCCGCGTGTTTAGGCATAAAATGGGGTATCCTTTTTTTCGGTGTGGGGCGCAACGCCTGACACCGGGCAGCCGCCTTCTAATGCTTCAGCCCCATGCACCATGTCCTCAGGAAGGACGCCCAGCTTTTCGTTTTTTTTCATCGTCAGGAACAGGGTTAACTAGGGCCTGGAAGAGGGGAGCTTATTGGAGGACCCCATTTTGTCCACGAAACCGTGGGGTACACCCCCCTGTCTGCTAAAAGTTTATCTAGTACGCCGTTGTGTTCACAAACATATCCCATACTGTTCAAGGTATACCCCTTTTTGTTCAGTGGTGACACTCCTGCGGACTGCCAAAATGTCAACCAACAACCAACAGCATACTACCATACATATAGGCGTGGTTGGGGTATGGTGGTCTGCGGTGCAACACGCGGGCTTTGTTGTCGTCTGCGGCGCGGCAAGGAGACAGAAAGTACAGAGATATGGTCCGGTCTGCGGTTGGTTGTTGGTTGACGTTTTGGCAGTCCGCGGGAGGGTTACCACTGAACAAAAAGGGGTATACCTTGAACATTATGGGATATGTTTGTGAACACAATGGCGTACTAGATAAACTTTTAGCAGACAGGGGGGTGTACCCCACGGTTTCGTGGACAAAATGGGGTCCTCCAACAAGCTCCCCTCTTCCAGGCCCTAGTTAACCCTGTTCCTGACGGTGAAAAAAAACGAAAAGCTGGGCGTCCTTCCTGAGGACGTGGTGCATGGGGCTGAAGCATTAGAAGGCGGCTACCCGGCGTCAGGCGTTGCGCCCCACATCGAGAAAAGGGATCCCCCATTTTATGCCTGAACACGCGGGGTATACCCCATTTTGTCAATTCCCCTTGACTTTACCTCGTCTCTGGCGTATTCTACGACCTGCGGTTAAGCTGTGGGTTTTGTTCCAACCCCCCATGCCTGGTTTAAATAGTATTGTTGACAATGCATATCTGCACCCCCATTCATCGACGGCCCACGTTTAGTCTCCTCTCCTCTCACACTTAATATTATTTCGCTGCTGATCGGCAAACCCCAGGTGTAGTCGACGGGATCTCCGCTTCAACGCCGTTCGACGCGTTTTCCCGGGTCCTCTCTTCCACAACGGGCCGGAGTGTTGAACGAGAAGGCGGAAAATTTTCCTTCCCGCTCGCAATGGCTCATGTTTGCGTTTGAATGAAGAATGCTGTGAGGTGCTTAGTGCTCTCGGGAAGGTTTTTTACAGTGTCTCCAAGTGCGTCTGGAATCTATCGCTGCGGCGGCCTCTTGCCTTCAGTCGTTGCCGTCATGCTTCTTTCTTGTCCCTCGTGGGGAAGGCCATCTTGGAGGTGTTTTTTTGTGGTGTTTGGAGGGTAGAGACGTCTCTCTCTGCAGTCCCTGCAGTATGCCTTTATTTTGTTCTCGGGCAGTGACATTTCTTCGTGTCTAGAATTGTGACTTCGGGGGCGGCGAGAGAGGGGGTGCTTTATTTTCTGACATCGAATCGGTCGTTTGGACAAGTGTATTGGGGGAGCCCGCTTTCGCTACGTGTAACTATTGTCTCCGCTTCGTCGTCTATCCGTCAACACTCAATGGTATTGCTTTCTTGCGGATCATCTCCATGATCAACGTCGGCGGGTGGTGCAGGGGAAAATTCAACAAGGACAGGAACCATATATTGGATACTGCTGGGGCTTTCGGGGCGGCGGGAGGGGGAATGCTTTGTTTAGTGTCGGGAGAAGGCAGTCGTTTCTACGAGTGCATGTGCATTGGGAAAACGCGCCGTCAGTACGTGTAGCTGTTGTCCCCGATTGAGTCGTCTTTCCCTCATCTTAAGACAACGATTATGTAGTGTTGCATGCACGGATCATTTCCATCATCGACGTTGCTGGCGGAAGTTAAAAAAAACGAATCTCTATGCAACTCCAGAGTTGTCGACAACGGGCTCGAGATGATGAGTCGCGATACTGTTCCGATACCCGTATCGAAAAAATCTTTTGAAAAAATGGGAGGGAAAAAAAAGTCATGATGGGGTATTGAACCCACATTGGTGTTGCTGAGTAGCAATGCTGCTGCTGTTGCCTCCGACAACCTAGGCAACCGGCTTGTACACCGCAGTGCGCCAACCTCCACAACAGGAAAACCTTGCACCAGCATCGGCAACCTGTCCGCGTACCAGGTTGTAGACAGTGCCCCAACCTCCACAAAAAGGTACACCTTGCACCAACTTCGGCAACCTGGCAGCGTACCAGGTTGTAGACAGTCCGCCAACCTCCACCCAAAGTACACCTTGCAACAGCATCGGCAACCTGTCCGCGTACCAGGTTGTAGACAGTCCGCCAACCTCCAAAAAAGGCACACCTTGCGCATCATCCCCAACCTACCCACCAACCGCCTTGTAGACTACGCCCCAACCTCCAAGAAAAGTTCAGGTTGCCCAACCTGGCCACCTCATCATTGCAAGAATTACCCAAGATCAGCAGGTTGCGATCGGTGCCCAATGTTTTTTTTTCGAGGTTGCCCAATGTGCCTCTACAAGGCGGTACTTTGGCCACCTGTGTATGTGTAGCTGAAATGAAGTGCTAATGCAGCCAGTCCCGGGAAACAGAATTATAGTAGGTAGCTGCTAAGATGGGTGCGCCGATGGGTATGCGTACACACGTTATAAGCATGGAGCTACTGGATCATGGAAAGAACGAAAAATAAAATCAACATCGTCTATTACATTGCTCCGAGTATTATTCCTAATTGCTTTTTTGAGTGGTGAACCTTTCGCCCTTGCGTTGGATCTTTACAGGTTACTACGCATAATATAAAATATGTTTTCGGTTAGACGGTTTCTAAGTACATAGATATGTACTTCAGAGTAGATCAAACGAACTTCTTGATGCAGAGTCAGCCTCAGGTAACAGAAGGTACCTGTTGTGAAGACTCCGCTGATGGGTATACGTACGTTCTAAACCCACCCATGAGCTGGACTGACTGTGGATCATCTGAAAAAAATCGTCCACAATCACAACACGACCGACCGTTCCTCCTCTTAGATTCCTCGGAAAAAAAATCAGATTGAATATTTCTTCATTAAGGCCCATGTTTATGGTTTCCAAATCTTTATCTTCCTTTCTTCGGACAAATGTTGACTTTTTCGATCTTTTGGGCAGTCTGCCTCCCGAACGAATGCGAATCAGCTGTTCGACCTTTGAGAATAGTCACAGCTTTTGCTGAGATGTCTACAGATCGCCTATTTGTTTCGCCAGGGCCCACGTTTGATTTTTTCAAGATGCACAATTTTCACGCAAGATTTTTCCAACACCAGCTTTTGGACAGATCTTGGCCCAAGATTTGCTCCGAGGTGGTCTTTGGGCCGAATCTTGCACATCTTGAACTGCTGGAAAAAAAGCAAACGTGGACCCTGGCAAAACAAATAGGCGGCCTGTATACATCTCAGGCAAAGCTGTGACTATTCTCAAAGGTCGAACAGCTGATTCGCATTCATTCGGGAGGCAGACTGCCCAAAAGGTCGAAAAAGTCAGCATTTGTCCAAAGAAATGAAGATAAAGATTTGGAAACCATAAACATGGGTCTAACGATCCTTTTCTGAATGGGTATATAGGTCATTAATCTATATCCAAAATCACATTATTTGAGCTTTAGTCCAATTATTGGAATTCGTTGAATCTTTAACTCTGTTCGTTTCGTGTGAAACTATTGATTGAATCGCTATTATTGCCGGTTAGCCGCCAGGGCCGCGGCTGAAATGCAGTGCTAATAATGCAGCCAGTCCCGGGTAACAGAAAGGGTATAGTAGGTAGCCGCTCAGAAGAGTGCGCAACGTCCACCAGTGTTCGACATTCAACTATGTTTGGGTGCGGTAGCCCGTCAGAGGCCGAAGAGAAAGAAGGTTGACTCAAGACCTTTGGTTGATTAGAGAGTGAGAGACATGCGGTAGGCAACACCATCGCCATGCAGCATGCCCATCAACGCATGTCATTCGCGTATGTTATGGAGGAACAGAGAAATAAAAGAGGGAAGGGACCAAGCTCGTTGCTCCTGGCTTCGGGTACTCACAGTTGTTGTTTGATCTCTTGTTTAGCCTTCTTAGACCAGGTCCGCTCAGCTCCCACTCGGAGAGTGAGGGAGCGGGGCTGGGATTTTGATCTTCCTTCAAGCTACTTCAATACCCTTCAACGTCGCCAAATATCCATATCCAAAGAAAATTCAAAATATCCAATAAGCGCTCATACAGCGTTCATGAAACGCTCGTACAATGCAAATACACTAGTTGCTCCATTACATTAGCCCACCCTGGGAAGTCGTAGATGCAGATACTTTATCGTCAATCCAATACTCAACCTCAAATAAAGATCGAAGATGCGACTTTCCAAATCAGACAAAATAAGACAAAATAAAAGGAAGGTTTGTTCGTCGAAGCAGATAGAATAAACTGGTGTTTATTTTGTAACAGTCGAATTAGAATTTGGCTTCATTTTCTACCGGAAACCCAGGGTCACGGTGTTTGGAATTATTAGTCTATAGTTGGGGGTGTCATTCCGTGATCGAGTCCACGCAGGGGCTGTAGCAAAGTCGGGTAACGTGTGACAGCTACAGAGCGCGTGAAGCAACGGAAGGACAGCAGCAGCCGCCTAACGCAGTAGCGGCGGCAGTTTAGAAAAGGGCGGGACGGGACACGGCGCAAGCATTGGGGAAGTGACCAGCACGCGACTCTCCATATAAAGGTGTGTACTCGTGTCCAACATCCATCGTGTCGGCCGTGTTCCTATTCGCGTCCCGCTACTCCTGTGACCTCACCGCTGCGTGCATTTAGCACGAGGGGGGAGGGTGCAGTAAGATAAGCGGCGGCAAGCCAACGCAGTCTCGCTCGCCGCGCCGCTCAGATAGGTCCCTTCCCAAACATGGGATGCGGTTCATCCCAACCGAGACGTACTCTCGCTGAAGAAAAAAAATGCGGTTCGTCCCAACCAGACGTACTCTCTCTGAAGAAAAAATTCAACGGCAAAAAGAAAGAGCGGGGCCTGTTGTATGGTCGCACGCTGACTTGTCGCGGTTGATAGCAGCCATTGTACTGCACGGGGTGGAGGAACCCTGCGGCATCGGACATAACCAATCGACCCGCGGCAGTAGGGCATGATGCTGTCACGATTATGCACATGAGGCAGGTGCCTTGTTTTCTGTTTCCCCCGGCTTACTAGGGACTACTTGCCGGTACAATCTTGTCTGTGCCGCGCACAGAGGGGCATATAGCTGAAGGAATCGACGATAATATGCCCACTCACGTAAGCAATCGTCTCCACGGATGGTATTGACAAGTCCCCACTGATGGTATCGACAAGTCCCATGGCATACAAAGCGGCCGCATACGTAATCGGAAAGTGCATTCAACAGCATTCACGGGAACGGATAAAAGCAAAAACACATGCATGCGAGAGAAAGACTCAAAGAAAAAGACTGAAAAACAATGAAGACGAGAAAAAAAAAACGAGACAGCGAACTACGTGCTGTATGCATAAGGAAAAAGAAGATGAGAAAAAAATAGGGGGGGGAGGTGGATGTGACACGCGAGGTTCGAACTCGCGAGGAACGTCAGGTAGCGGTCCATGTGAGTGCATCACGGTCTCGAGGGGCATCACGTCAAATTTATTGCCAGCCGTGACACAAACCTTCTATAAGAATACGTCACGTCCATCGACGATTAAGCGACCAAAAACGCCCGGACAGCAATTGATGCATGCCAAAAACTCGTCAACCTGCCGTAGGATTGTCTATGCGGAAGTGATCTCAATGAAAATAAAAAAAACAAGGACACGCACCAGCACGGGACGCGCCAATAGTGGAAGCACTCGTCCGTGCTGTTGGCGAGTGGAAGTTAACCGATCTCAACGCAACGAAACACGAAGTCATACATGTATCAGCACGGGATGCGCCAATGAGTGGAAGCACCCGCGCTGTTGGCGAGTAGAGTTAACCGAATTCAACGCAGCGGTAGAAAAATACCACAAATCATGCATCAGTACGGGACGCGCCAATGAGTGGAAGCACCCGTGCTGCATATGTGATGTCAGCCTCAGCACGGGA
>FN649750.1:1260673-1345390 GCA_000310025.1 Ectocarpus siliculosus | reverse complement strand
GCGGGACGCGTCAATGAGTGGAAGCACTCGTGCGGTTGGTGAGTAGAGTTAACCGATCTCAAAAAGAAAGAACAAAACGCCGTACATGTATCAGCACGGGACGCGCCAATGAGTGGAAGCACCCGCGCTGTTGGCGAGTAGAGTTAACCGAATTCAACGCAGCGGTAGAAAAATACCACAAATCATGCATCAGTACGGGACGCGCCAATGAGTGGAAGCACCCGTGCTGCATATGTGATGTCAGCCTCAGCACGGGACGCGCCAATGAGTGGAAGCACTCGTGCTGTTGGCGAGTAGAGTTAACCGATCTCAAAAAGAAAGAACAAAACGCCGTACATGTATCAGCACGGGACGCGCCAATGAGTGGAAGCACCCGCGCTGTTGGCGAGTAGAGTTAACCGAATTCAACGCAGCGGTAGGAAATACCACAAATCATGCATCAGTACGGGACGCGCCAATGAGTGGAAGCACCCGTGCTGCATATGTGTTGTCAGCCTCAGCACGGGACGCGCCAACGAGTGGAAGCACTCGTGCTGTTGGCGAGTAGAGTTAACCGATCTCAAAAAGAAAGAACAAAACGCCGTACACGTATCAGCACGGGGACGCACCAATGAGTGGAAGCACCCGCGCTGTTTGGCGAGTAGAGTTAACCGAATTCAACGCAGCGGTAGGAAATACCACAAATCATGCATCAGTACGGGACGCGCCAATGAGTGGAAGCACCCGTGCTGTATATGTGTTGTCAGCCTCAGCACGGGACGCGCCAACGAGTGGAAGCACTCGTGCTGTTGGCGAGTAGAGTTAACCGATCTCAAAAAGAAAGAACAAAACGCCGTACACGTATTAGCACGGGACGCGCCAATGAGTGGACGCACCCGTGCTGTTGGCGAGTAGAGTTAACCGAATTCAACGCATCGAAAACGAAGTCGTACACGTATCAGTACGGGACGCGCCAATGAGTGGAAGCACCCGTGCTGCATATGTGTTGTCAGTTTCAGCAAGGGACGCGCCAATGAGTGCTGTTGGCGAGTAGAGTTAACCGATCTCAAAAAGAAAGAACAAAAACGCCGTACACGTATCAGTACGGGACGCGCCAATGAGTGGGCGCACCCGTGCTGTTGGGCGAGTAGAATTAACCGATCTCCACGCATCGAAAACGAAGTCATACACGTATCAGTACGGGACGCGCCAATGAGTGGAAGCACCCGTGCTCATATGTGTTGTCAGTTTCAGCAAGGGACGCGCCAATGAGTGGAAGCACCCGCGCTGCGTACAAGTATCATCAGTGCGGGTCGCGCCAATGAGTGGAAGCACCCGTGCTGCATATGTGTTGTCAGTTTCAGCGAGGGACGCGCCAATGAGTGGAAGCAACCGCGCTGTTGGCAAGTGGAGTTCACCGTATCCAACGCATCGAAAAAAAAAAAAAAAAAACACGTATCAGCACGGGACGCGCCAATGAGTGGAAGCACCCGTGCCGATGGCGAACCGGGGTTCACCGAATCCAAGAAAATATATATATAAAAAAAAAAAAAAGAGAAACCATCGCTAGTGTTCCAAAGAGAGAAATATTCGGGATTGGTCGACGTCCGGTGACCGTAGCGTCAGCAGCAATAATCACTCCATTCAATCCACAGGCGTCGAGAATGAACTAACGCGAGCTCGCGATATAACAACGCGTCGTTCTGGGCCCGACGAAAACCCACGTCAGATAGTTTCGCCCGAAGATAGGATTTGTAGACCATTCTAACTGCAGATCCAGGCGCGCGATCGACTACGCCCACGATGAAGAGGAACAGAAGTGTTCCCGCAACGCCGCCCTGACGCTCGCCCGCCGCCTGCCGCCGGTCCGCTGCTTATACGACTCCAACCGCGACCAGATGCCGACACGGGCCTCCACGCGGAGCGGCAGGGCAGCGGCTGGGCAAGCAGGGCGAGGTCGGGCGGCGACACCTTCGACACCACGCACGAGAGGTCTACCGCGCGATCGGTGGCGAGCTCGACGGCTCGCCCCTCGACGCGCAGCGGATCACGTACTCCCGCGAGGCGTCGAGCGGTATCCTCCTCGCGAGCGCCAGGGACAGGCACCCGCGGCGACCCCCCCGCTGATGAGACTGAGCTCGCTTCTCTCCGCGGGCTGGTGGACGGCCTGAAGGGAGGAGCTGCAGCGGAAGCGCGATGAGGCTGCCGGTGATCGCCAGCAGCTTCAAGCAACGATCGACGACCTGATCGCCACCCAAGCAGCAGGACCTGGCCTTCCGGGGGGGGGTGGCAAATTGTGGGCACAACCGCCCCACCATCGGCCTCTCGGGCCCCCGCTACACCCAGCGCCGAGGTGGGCTAAGGCTACGGCAAAGGATAGAGCGCGGATGTGGGGGGACCTCCGCCGGGTAAAAGCGTGGCTCATCCTGGGGCGGCCCCCGGCAGTTTCAAAACTGTCGCAGATGGAGTGGCAATCCTTGCTTCGCAAAGGCGTCCTGGTGACAGAGAAAGTGGCGGCATCGCTCGACACGCTCGTGGTTACTGCTTCGCCTTCAACTCGTCGTCCGGTTGCCATGATCGTAACTGCCCACACATCCACGCCCAGAACCCTTCCCACGCTAGGCGCGGAGCGTCCGAAACTCCGGCAACCGGCGCGCGCGGCGTTGGCCACGGCAACGGGGGAGGGCGCGGAGGAGAGGCGCGCGCCGCTGGCGAGGGCGGCGCGAGACCCAAGGCCGCTGGCTTCTTCACCCACGGGAAAGACAAATAGGGGTGCGGGCTCTCCCGCGTAGCGGGGGGGCCTACCTCGGATGGCAGCGCACCTGCGGCTAAATCGAACGGCAGCACGCCGGTCTACACGAGGTTGGCTCCAGGGCTATCAGCAGGTTCAGGACCTGGGACAGGCAGGACGGGACTTTGTTACCGACGTCTTGGCATGCAGCTCGTCGAGCACTCAGTTGCGTCTTCGTCTAGAAGGACTTACACGTCAGGCTTCAACTCTTGGTGCACGTTTCGCAGGCTGACGGAGAAGCCCAAGTTCCTAGGGCAACGTGCCGGGGACCTTCATGTGTGGGAGTTGATAGACTTCGTAGCCTGGTGTTTCGAGTCTGAGGGTAATCTAGCGAGTACAATATCCGGAAAACTCACGGCTGTACAACATTTTCATAGGCTGGAAGCTTCTGTCGAGCTAGACTTGTCGTCTCCGATGTTGAAATGTGCGCTAAGGGGGATTGCGAGGAACCACGTGGCTGTGGGGACGGTACGCCGTGTGCGCCTGCCTGTGTCTTGGCGTATGCTGCTGGACGGGGAAAGCGCAAGCCAGAACTGGGGGGAAGGGGGCAGAGTGATGTGGCTGTGTCTGTGCTTGTCCTATCTCTTTATCACACGGTCTGATGAGGTGTTCGCGAATGATGCGGGCAGGGTGCATGAGGCACACTGTCTTACGAGGGCGGACGTAGCATTGTTTGCTGGCGAGACGCAATTAGTCTTTAGTCACTATCGTAGAGCAGACCGTGTCGAAATGAGGTTTAGAGGGCACAAGGCCGATCAAGAGCAGAAAGGAAACATACGGGTTCGTACGCGAGACGAAGTCACCGGACCGCAGTCAGGTGTGAGAGCACGCGGTGGCGCGGTGGCTCTTGTGGTGGAGCTGTTATCGTGTCATGCGACGTTCCCTGACTCCGCACCGTTGGCTTCGTACCGTAGTGGAAGAGCAGTGAGAGTAGTGAGGTATACTGCTGCCCTCCGTGCACTCAGAGAAGTGGTAGCGAGGTCGGGGCGTAACCCCCAGGAGTACGCGTTGCACTCGTTGCGAATTGGAGGCGCGACGGCTCTTGCATCGGGCGGAGACATCGCAGAACGAGTGATTCAGAGAGAAGGGAAGTGGAGGTCGGATGCATACAAGCCGTACGCGCGAAACAATGTAGAGGATTCGCGGCGAGTGTCACGGAAACTTACAGACGGCAGTAGGATCGTATCGAGACAGCCGGGGGAGGGGACCGTCTGGGGGAACGGATAGTTGACTTATTCGGTAGTCGTCCAGAAACTGACCTCGATGTGGGTGTTGTAGAATGGTGTGTACCATTTGAGGACTTGGTCAGTTTTGGGACTCCTGCGTTTGCAGTCGTAGTCCCCCGGCTAGTATTTGTGGGGAGAGAGATGGATTTGTAAGAGTTGACGCCGGCCTTTGCAGCTAACGCGGCCGGAGAGACGATGAGCGTTTCGTGCGTCTCTCTCCCCAACACGTAGCCTAGAAACCGAAGAAATAATGAAGCAATTCGAAAGAAAACAAAATAAAAGGAAGGTTTGTTCGTCGAAGCAGATAGAATAAACTGGTGTTTATTTTGTAACAGTCGAATTAGAATTTGGCTTCATTTTCTACCGGAAACCCAGGGTCACGGTGTTTGGAATTATTAGTCTATAGTTGGGGGTGTCATTCCGTGATCGAGTCCACGCAGGGGCTGTAGCAAAGTCGGGTAACGTGTGACAGCTACAGAGCGCGTGAAGCAACGGAAGGACAGCAGCAGCCGCCTAACGCAGTAGCGGCGGCAGTTTAGAAAATCCCGCCCTCCCATCCCTTTTCTTTCGAAGGTGGGGGCATAAGTTCGGGAATATTCGGTATCTAGTCAGGTGTTGTAGAATGGTGTGTACCATTTGAGGACTTGGTCAGTTTTGGGACTCCTGCGTTTGCAGTCGTAGTCCCCCGGCTAGTATTTGTGGGGAGAGAGATGGATTTGTAAGAGTTGACGCCGGCCTTTGCAGCTAACGCGGCCGGAGAGACGATGAGCGTTTCGTGCGTCTCTCTCCCCAACACGTAGCCTAGAAACCGAAGAAATAATGAAGCAATTCGAAAGAAAACAAAATAAAAGCAACTAGGGTCAGAGAAAATAGTTCATCCCCGACAAATACTCCAAACCATCCCCACACCACAGTTTAAAGGAGGGGAAGCCGTGGGCGGTAGCTTGCTCCTAGAGATAGATGAAGGTAGGTTCTGTCGTTGACACGCTTGTCCACGATCACGTTGAGATGAGAAAGTTGCTTGTTATTGCTGAGAGACGATCAGCAAGGGTCTGAGGTGAAGTGGGGATCCAACTTCACCTCAGGGGGTACGCAGACTAGACAAATCCTAAGAGGGTAGGTGTCTGAAGGGTATACCTCCTGGGACCGACCCACATCCTATCCACAATAAGATGTACCCTATTTAAGCTAGCAGCCACACTCCTTAACACTAGCCCATCCTGAATATCATATATGCAGATTCTATACTCAAATCAATGCTCAAATCCTAAAAGCTACAACGAAGATTTTAGCTGACGATTGATGCTCATGAATCGAAGATATGACTCTTCACAAAACATCCAAAAGGAGGGTGAGTTGTAGAAATATCCCGAATCAACCCCCACACCATCATTGAGACGAAAGATGGATGCGAACGGTCACGAGACGACACATCGACATCTCAATGACAACGCTCATACCAATGAAGGGATAAGGCCAAGAAAAATATGGAGTGCTGCAGAGCACGCTATCCCCAACAGACGACGACAAGGGAAATAAAGTCAAAACCTAAACGCCACACACCACTCTCTTACGCGCACCCGCGCGTAGGACAACGGGAGGAATGAGGGCGACTACCCGAGAGAGTCCCAAAATACGGCAACAAAACTCAAAACCCAAGCAAATTTCCGAACGACAACGCACAACACAGAAAGCCACAAACACAAAAAAAATCGCAGAGATACACACAACAACACAACGACTCAATCAAGGGCTCGACGATGATGAAGGCGTCGCCTGCAGGTAGCGATGACGGAGACGAAGTAGAACGAGGTGTGGATGACGACGAACATCCACGGGAGAAGACGACGCCACGGGATGGAAGCCCGAAGTAACAGGCCTAGACGACACTTCGGCGGCAGGGTGGAGCTAAAAAAAAAATTAGTTGGCCAAAGACGAACCAAGAGAACACGGGGAACTCGGTGTTCACCTGGTCAGAGGCAAGCTACACCGACGGAACTTGGGGAACTCTTTTTCCAAGTGTTCAGAGGTAAACAACACCGACGAAACTTGGGGAACTCTTTTTCCAAGTGTTCAGAGGTAAACAACACCGACGAAACTTGGGGAACTCTTTTTGCAAGTGTTCAGAGGGAAATAACACCGACGAAACTTGGGGAACTCCTTTTCCAAGTGTGCAGAGACAAACCACACAGAGGAAACTTCGGAGGAAGCCCTTCAGAAGGACCAAATACGAACAGAACTGAAAAACGAGAGAGAACTTGCATCCAGGTCGCGGCAATTCACTGATTCAGACGAATGCATGCAACAAGGAAGAAGAATCATTCGACACCGCGTGTCTTGAGGCGGTGTTGGCCCTGCACCCAAACACAAAATAAACCAACAAAGGAAATAGACAAGAAAAAAAAAAACAAAAAAAAAAAACAGAACCCAAGATAGACCAACTCGTACATGAAACTACGACGCTAAGAAGAAATATTGGGAACAGCCAACGGTAAGGAGTCAGTGATGAGAGGAGTGCGACCCCGGGCGTCGCCCAGAGGGCGCGAGCGATGTTTTTCTAAACACCACGATCCACAGACGGCGTCCACGGCGGTGGAGTAGAGGTGCGCAGGCAGAGAGAGAACGCTGGGACCCGGGTCATGCAGAAATCGAACGATGTACGAGCCGTCCTGATGGGCACCAATACGTCCGGTCCACCACAATCCATCGCGGGCCTTGTACCATAGCCGCGCTCCCACCGGAAGGGGCGAAATGCTGAAGCGACGGAGCCCAGTCGCGTGAAGCACAAGATCAGCCCCAGGAGGCAAATAGCGTTCTCCACGATTCCGGGCTAGCTCCCGTTGTGCCGCGCGTGCCCGAGCCACTCGATACGTACGGTTACCCTGCTTGCTTTGGCAGACCTCTCGAGACCAGTACAAGAGGATGTGTCGACGGAATTGATCGAGGTCGGACTCCCGTTCCCATGAAGGAGTAGTCAGGCCTAGCCAATGTGTCTGGTACAGGACAGCGAGAACGCCGCTACGGCCCCGCACCAGTTGGTGTCCCGAAATGTAGTCGACCTCGAGGCGCCCGACAGGCACCGACACATCATCTGTGGTGACGTGAAACGGTGGACATTTATCGCCGAAAGAGTGCAGGACATAACGCGAAAGCTCAGCGGGCAGAGATTGTGGCAGGTCGTCCGTCTCGTATGGATTGCGACAGGGCTTGCAACGAAGGACAGACACGCGACATCGAGCTGCTGGGCCGGAAAGATCGGAAGGCAGGTCCAGGCAGAGGAGTTTACGCGCCAACGGGCTTCCATCTGGGGTGGCGTCGGCCGAAGCGGGACCCACCGCAAGAACTTTGTAAGGTCCCGTCCAGGAAAGCGCGAATTTGGCCTTGAGCACCTGTTGATCCGTGTCCTTCCGCACACCCTGTCGAATTGTAGCAGCCGTGTTGTAGACCCAAGCCCACCCGCCAACAGTAAATTGCGGGAGCTTGTGGATGGCGTCCAGCAGGGAGGAATTACGGCGTTCGACTCGCGAAATCTTCAGGGCGTTATACTCACGGACCAGGTCGTAGGCCCGGCGCTGGCGATCGACAGCCAAGTTGCAATACTCGAGTTGGTCGCGGGCCAAGCTTTGATGACCACCTACCGTGGGATGATCGAAAACCGAAAGCGGAAGCCGCGGAATGCGCCCGATGTGGATCTCGTTCGGCGCCAATCCAGTCGACTGGTTCACGGAATTGTTGTAGGCAAACTCAACGTGCGGGAGATGTACGTCCCAATCGTTTTGCTGTTCGTTGACGACTACCGCAAGCATCTGAGCCATCGTGTGATTGACGCGCTCCGTGCCGCCGTTAGTTTGCGGGTAGTAGGAGCTGGTGGTGACCTTCTTAATTTTCATCACTTCGTAGATCGCCATGGAGAGCTTCGAGCAGAAATGCAGCCCATTGTCCGACAATAAGGTAGTCGGACATCCCCACTTGGTCATGTACTGGTTGACGAAGATGTGAGCCGTCCCTTTCGCCGTAAATTCCGCCGCTGTAACCGCGAACATGTCGGCTCTCCGGCTGAAACGGTCTGTGAACAACAAAATGTAGGAGTTGCCCTTGGCAGTCACGGGCAGGGGTCCGAAGAAGTCGACGCCGACGACCGTACCAGGCCCCTGTGGCAATGGCATAGCGATGACGGGCCACCGAGCGGTTTGACGCGAAGTCTTGCGAGCTTGACACACCAAACACGCTCGAAGCCACCAGCGCACGGAACGATCCAAACCAATCCACCAGTAGAAACGCTCAAGCAGACGTTGTGTACGATGAACACCGACGGGCGGGGGTGGGCCAAGCGGACGGGTCCTCATCTCCGACGGGGAGGACCCAGAAAGCGAGGGAGGAGCGGGCGAAGTTGCTCCGGTCCATGATCCGGAGGGCGGCCTACGAGCGGCGGCTCCGGCGAGGTCAATGTTTGCAGAGGCCATTCGGCTATGAGAGACCTGTTCGTTAGGAGAAGTCTTTCCTGCGGCAGACGGATGTTTGTGAATGGACGCAGGGCGCTCTGGACTACTCTCCCGTGACAAAGGAGCCGAACCTTCCACAGAATGGTGGGCACTACCATCCGATCCCGATGACAGTGGTGCAGTCAGCACGTTGTGGGCAGCAGAGGAAGACGCATTCGTATCAGGTGCTGTCACACGGGGGCAGCGGACGGTCGAAGACAACGAAAGCTGCGAAAGAGAAGGAGAATCGACGGGGTCCCCGGCGAGTGTAGAAGAAGGCTCGTGTGCTATCCGAGAAGAGGCCCGGCTGACAACACCAGAAGAGTCTTGGCGAACAGTAGTAGACGAGGTTCTTGTTCCTTCTGTAACCCGAGACGACGAGGTGAGCAGGGGTGAACCGCTCGACGTCTTACCTCCCTGTCGCCCACACCACAAAGGTTGTGCCGGAGTGGGTTTGTCATGTCCAATACCAGCAGACGATGAGGCGGGCGACGAGGAGGCGGGCCGAGAAACTAAACGTGATTTGGGGACATCGGGAGTATCCAAAGAAGTAGGCTGTACACGAACATCTTGGGAGACTCCAAAAGGGTGCACGGTGGTTGCTGTTGACGGTAGTACCGGCTGCACTCCGCCATCGGCAAGTCATTTCTTACCCTTCCAGCCCCTCTTAGCCGAAGTGGAAGTCTCCGACGAGGATTCTGTGTGTGAGGACTGTTTCATGTCCGATGTGTCACATGAGCGGCGGGCTCGTCCCGAGGAGTGATTACGGGGTGGGTTGCGTCCTGTAGGGCGTCTATACGAGGTCATGCGCTTTTTCCATCGACTCCAAAGTGCGGGATCTTTTTCCATGCAGAGCTTGATGCCATTGTTAAGCAGGCCTGTGGCGTTAATGAAACCACGAGTACAGGATTTGAAGGAGTGGTCTTCGCCTAAGCAGTTGAGGCACTTGCCCTTGTACAGCCGAAGCGCGTTGCGGCGGTCTTCAGCCGAGACCAAGGGGGTGAACAATGGCGGATCATTCTTGGTTAGAGCCATCTCACTAGCGACATTGTACACCTCTTGGAAGTGTCCTTGCACCGGCCAGTCGCTGTAGTGCAACAGAAAAGGGTCCCGATCATCATTAGGCAGAGGGTCAACACTCATCACCGCAGCCGAAGAACCTCGGCTCCACGAAGGGGTCACCGACGAACGCGACGCCGAAGAAGCTACAGCACGCGAAAAAGCAGACGAACTCCTAGCATTCGTGGAAGACACCGAAAAAACATCGTCCCCATGTACCGCCGGCGTGTGCGCGAATGCACGCTTGTCCAACACATCCCACATATCGTCCAAGCACGAAGCATGTCGCCCAAAAGGGGCTTCCATGGAGAGCTGCTCATCCTTGTACACCTGTCCAGACACTACGGGAAACTGCTTCAACATGGAGTCTCGAACAGCTATCTGCACTTGCGCATCCGAACGCTTGAACGCGTGGTGAGAAACCATGACGGTCATGGCCAGAGCCTTATAACGACGAATGTATTCTCCGTAAGTCTCGCCGGTGGACACGCCAAAACTACGAAGACGATCAATCCCCGAGCTCTTGTCTTGAGTGTCCCAGGCGGCCGCCAATTTCTGGATGAAGAACGCGTACGTCGAGGGCCCGGCCGGTTCCTTGCGCAGATGGTTTTTTACCTGTTGGAAAGTGGCATCAAGAAATTCCAGCGTGGCACGGTTGGTGGTTTGACCTTCAACGACAGCAGCACGAACACGTTTGCGCAACAACGGAAGCCATCCGGTGACCCAGGTGGAGGAATTAAGAGTCTGCTTGTGTTTGACGTCGCTTTTGTTGAGGATCTCGGTGACCACGCCCTTACAGCTAGACCCGAAACGAGCAAATTCATCGAGATCAGGACCAAGGGGCAAGCGTGTGATGCTATCAAGTTGTTCCGGCTTCAGCTTGTCCATCTTGTCTTGAATGCGGATGGTGTCGGCCTCCGCTGCAGCGGCGTCCGCGGCGTCCAGAGCCTCCTGCCTCGCTCTCGCCCCCATGGAAGACAAAGGCAAGCTATTATAGCGTCATCCTGAGGCAACAGCGATGTCGCGTGGGCTGGGGACGCGACGATGTGACCGGTCGCCGAGCCAGGATCGATCAGGATAGACGCACGCTGGAAGGGGGGGGGCACCACCAAAGGCTGTTGCGGCAGAGCTGGGGCGCTCGACGCTGATGGCACCACCGCAGGTCCGACAGGTATGGCCGCGGACCTCGTGGCTGATGACGATGACACTGCCGTGGCCCTGGCAGTCGCCTCTTCATGAACCTCGTGCCCTAGACAAACTCCCGAGGAGCTCAAAACGTGGTCTTGCAGTGGTGCCAAATGCGCTCGTGACGAAAAAGGTGGGGCAGAAAATGGCATGCTAGGGGCGTTCGAGGGCACAGGAGGTGGTACATTCGGGTCGGCAGCAGCATCCACAACTTGGCCAGGCGTTTGCGCTCGCAGGAGAGTGAGAACTTGTTCCAATAGCATTTCAGTACGGGAAGCCGAAGTCGAGGTGTGTGATGCAGCGTTGCGTGGTGAACCAACCCGTTCGTCCAAAGGTAAGGAAGATGTGGGCTGATCTACAACGGTGTGTGTAGGGGCATGGCTTTTAACCGCGGCGGAATGTTCACGAAGTTGCATGTTGGCAAGTTTGAACGCCAAGGTAGACACGGACGGCTGTCCTACATCAGCGGGGGGGCGCAAAACCAGTGGCGAAGAACAGAGGGAACCGTCTTCTGAAGCATCCTTATTTTCCCCCAACAGCCCAGAACTACGAAAATCACGCCGATCATACTGCACTTGCCTGTGACCCCGACCTGACTTCCTTCTCCCTTTGCCACCTCGACCGCTGTCCGAGCTGGTCGCCCGGCTGTTGCCTCCGCTCCTCGTCTGGCTCCGGCTTCGGCTACGCCTACTCGAAGGCGTGTTGCTCCCGCGACGGTCGTCGCTCCGGCTGCGATCGCGCCAAGACGAAGGCGCGTGACGTTGCTGGCGGTCTGTGCTCCGGCTCCTGCTCCGGCTCTGGCGGTGGCGACGCGTCGACGAAGATCTGGGAAGTTGGGTTCCCGCGTACCCCCGCCCGCCATCTTCGACCCCGCGCCCTCGCGAAGCGCGCTCGGTCGTCCCGCTCTTGGCCGTAGGGGCTTGTTCACCCCAACAGTTCCTCCAGTTGGTGGAGGCAGGAGTCGCCAACTGACTGTAATCCTTGGTCCCTCCGGAAGCATGGACACGGCTTGCAGAATCCTGCTGAGGGAGCTGCAGATCATGCTGGAAGTCTTCGTTGGTTGCAGTACGAGCAAGAGGCAACCTAATTCCCCCATTGTGTACCACCACCGCTGTTCCCTGGGGACCTTCGGTGAAAGAAGCCCTACGGAGAGCAGACACTAGCTGAAACACACTCTGTTGCAAGGACGGTTCAAGCTGGTCGAGGAAGGGGCTCGATACAAGGTGTGCAAAGCCAAGTCCAGTATAAGAATCGGGATAGCGGTCACGCACAATTTGTTGAAGGCCAGCCCACGCAAAAAGGGCACCAGTTCGGTCGGCATCATGGAAGGCGATCACTTGTGTAGGCGTGTAAAGGGGGCGGGACAGGAATGCTGTGTCCTTCGCGTGAAACCTGTACTCCGCGGCTTCATCGTCCGACGCGCCGTCGGCATCCCCGGCCGGCCCATCCAGCGTCACAGAAACCTGGGGAGCAGCAGCCACTTCCGGCCCCGGGGCCGCCTGGGACGTGAGAGGGGGAATGACACGACGATGGGCGGGGGGCGAAGGCAAAGTTGAAGCTTGCGGGCTTTGTTCCAGGTCCTCCAGCCGTGATCGGAGCGCCCCCTGCTTTGCCCTAGCCGCTCGGACATACTCCTCTCGCGCCGCCAGTTCCGCTTTCTTCTGCGCAGCAGCCCGAGCAGCCTCGCGCTCCTCCTCCTGCTTCCTCGCAGCAGCAGCCAGAGCAGCCTCACGCTCCTCCTCCTGCTTCCTCGCAGCATCCGCCAGAGCAGCCTCACGCTCCTCCAGCAGCTTCCGCTCTTCCGCTGCCGCTATCTTGCTGGCCAGACCTCGGCACCACATCTCGGTCAATTCTTGATAAGCTACGAACTCATCTTGCGGCAAGTTCATCACTGTGGCTTCCTGAGGGAGCGAGAAAGGACGAACGCAAATGGGGGAACCGGGGGACAAACGAGCTGCCCTGACAACTTCGCGCAGGGAGATCCGTCCATCGTTGTAGGCCTTCTCCAGGTCCGCCGGATCCGCCGTGGCGATGTTGTCGCGCAGGTCATCAACTGTGGACGCGCCGGGTGCGGACGCGCTCTCGTCGCTCGTCCCGGCCACTGCAAACAGCTCGCGGTGGATGGCTCGCCCTCAGCCTCCTAGTCGAGGATTTCCTCATTTCCATCCATCAGTTCCACATGGCCACGCGACATGTTGTTCTCTTTTTTCAAAAGGATAGGGCCAGAGGAAGGGTAGCTACTATCGATTTTTAAAAGTGCAGTACGGCCAGAAACAGCAGATGTGTCACCCCCAACCTCTGTTGCGGCAGCAGAACCGATTGCAGCAGAAACAGTAAAGCTGGGCGCAATCGCGGTAGAAGCAAGCCGAGGTCCATGTGAAAAACGGAGATACCCACAGGATAGCATACGCCCGGTGACAAAAGCTTGATGCACACGAGGTTGAAGCGGATCCAACCAAGCAGAAAAGGCGTCCAAAAGCACACCATGCCACGCATAGACAGCAGTCGAAGCTAGCACAAAAGGACCCGTATTATACGGAGACACGAGATTGTCCGACCAAAACACACGCAGAGCAGCACGGCGTTCCTCCGCAACTGGAGCCGAAGTGCGAGCAAAGACCGCTGTGGGTTTGCGATGTTGAAAGGTTTCCAATTCAAATGCCTCGAGGGTGAATGACTCTCCAAAAAAACTTTCCATGTGATTGCGAAAAATGGAGGGAAGGCTGGTGGGGCGGCTGACACCCAATTTGTGTGCACACAACGCTCTCCACGTCGAAACAAGCGGAGTCAAATCGGAGAGCACCACAGGGAAATCCGCGGACATCGGCCGGTACGCCGGCATGAATGCAGTAGAGGTGGTAGCGGACGCGGGAAGCATGCTATCATCTCGAGTCCCACTACACAAAGGCAGCAACTCCGGTTGCTGCATGCAAAGCGTGTCCGCCACCGAAATAACTTCATGGACCGCCGATGCAGACAAAATAGCTCGGGAGGGGCGGCGAACGTAGGAAAAATCACCTACAACATCGCGATGACCGCCGAGGCGCGTATCCTTCGCAAGGTCCCAGTCCCGCGGACGCTTAGCAAACGCATCGCAAGCCAGCATTTCTACAGGAGAAGAAGCAGAGAAGGCTAAGTCTAGATTCTCGTCGGTGGTGAGACCAAATAACCAACAACCCAGTGATTGTGAAGAAAGCGTGACAACAACACACAGCAGTGTGGAGGCCGCGTCCAGCACCCGCTTACTGTGTAATGCCGCTGACGCCAAGTTTAAAGGAGGGGAAGCCGTGGGCGGTAGCTTGCTCCTAGAGATAGATGAAGGTAGGTTCTGTCGTTGACACGCTTGTCCACGACCACGTTGAGATGGGAAAGTTGCTTGTTATTGCTGAGAGACGATCAGCAAGGGTCTGAGGTGAAGTGGGGATCCAACTTCACCTCAGGGGGTACGCAGACTAGACAAATCCTAAGAGGGTAGGTGTCTGAAGGGTATACCTCCTGGGACCGACCCACATCCTATCCACAATAAGATGTACCCTATTTAAGCTAGCAGCCACACTCCTTAACAACACAGTGATGACTACTGAGAATCACATCGCGAACGACGGAAACAATCTGAATCAAAATGGGGTTCGGTCGCGTTGGGCACGCAAAGGTCGGGGTGACTATTGCAACAATAGAAGAAGCTCACACCACCCAAACACGCGCTAGCGTACCACTGCGTACGATGTAGAACAAAACATAAAAAACATGTAGCGGCCCGTAGGCGGCATGATATCAAAGCACAGATCCAGATGGGGCAACAGCCAGCTGTGCCACAGCGCCTGGTGTTCGCGACGTAACGCCATCATCCGTGGAAGGGTTGGTCAAACCACGAGTACGGTGTTTTTGTAAGCACCAAGAATCACAAGGAGCATCCAAAACCGTGGAGTAACACAATACTCCGGGAGAGAAAGCTTTCGAAGGGCCGGGGGTGTCCAAAATCGAACAATGTACTGGCCTGTTACCAAACTACTAATCTGCCCAAGCCACCAAACAAAGTCCATCCAAAGCTTTGTACCAAATGTGGGCTCCGACAGGCAAAACAGAAACAGAGAAGCGAGCCAACCAAATGTCACGCGAAACCAACTCGTACCTAGGAGCAATGAAACGTTCGGCCTGATTCCAAGCAAGTTCTCGGTCGGCCGAAGCTATCCGAGCATTACGATAAGCTCGGTTTCCTTGTACGCGCTGACTAGCGTTACCAGACCAGTAAAGCAGAATGTGTTTTCTGTATTCCTGCAAATCAGACTCCCTTTCCCACGACGGTGTCAACAAACCAATCCAATGAGTCAGGTACAAGACAGCTACCACACCACCGCGTACACGTACAATTTGGTGTCCTGAAATATTCTCAACATCCAGACGACTAGACTCCGCTAAAATATCATCAGCAGTCAAACTATACGGGGGAGACTTGTTACGCACAACTATGAGTACACCCCCCCCCTCCCTCTCCCGCTTGCCACCCCGCCCCCTCCTATAGCCGCCCCTCCCCTCCCGCTGTCCGGCCCTCGCCCTCCGCTGGCCGCCTCACGGCACTTCCGAGGAATCAGAGTCGAAAATAGTTCACCTGATAGCAATGGCGCGAAGGGCCGGTTGAGTTTGATGAGCAAAAGTTTAACACTTGCAAACGAAGGAGCCAGGGTGCAACATATGAAACATAACTCACATGAATCCAAAGACGGTGCGGAAGATTCCCTCGGTGCCAGGGTTTCCTCTCAAGTCCACCAGGAACTCCGCCACGCGACCCCAGCTGCTGTTTGCTGCGACACCAGTGCCGCGCCTGATGCACATGATGATGAGAAGACGGCGGCGCCTACTTCTGTCTCTCGCAGCATTGACCAGGAGAGAGATTGTGTCACGTTGTTCCTCTTCACGAGCCCAATCTAGTGCCGTCATACCACCATTGCCGATGATTGTTTCGTCTGCCCCGCCTCTCAGCAGAACATCCACTACCTTTGCATTTTCGGAGGAATCGAAACCATTGTGTACGGCGATGATCAGTAACGTATCTCCATTCTTGTCCTTCGCATTTGGGTCAGCACCGCACTCCAAGCATCCTTGTATCACACCCGTGTCCCTCGCGTCTCTGGCATCAATACATCCGCCCGAACAGTGACATTCTAGCAAACATCCGATGTCCTTGGGATCAGCCCCCGGCCGCAACAGGATCTCCATGGCTCCCCTGTCTTGCACCAGAGTGAGCGGCCTCCATCCGAGGCCGACATCAGCGTTAATAACGCCGGGTTTGAGCTCGGCAATGGTCCATACCGCCTCGTGGAATTCCTCCGCATCATCAAACCAGTCGCTGTGGCGAAGTACAAATCTCATCGCGAACGGCACATCGACGTTTGCATCCGTGAACGGCACAGCTTCGTCTTCGTTGTCGACATGTGCTTGCAGCAAGATCCGAATAAGGAACGCATTTATCCCTTCCTCGTGGTCTGTCCACACTGCGTGCATGAGAGGCGATTCTTGTAACGTATACTTGTTGTGATCGAGGTCGACCCGTGCACCTTTTAGGAGAAGCACCATTGTCAGCGTCTCAAGGCGATAAGATGCAGCAAGGGTCAACGGAGTCTCATAGCGTTCCACTTCGTGACAATCGTAGCCCGTTCTATTCTTAACGAAATGTTCGTTCGGATCCGCACCAGAGTAAACCAGCTTACAAGCTAGCTTTTCCTCCCCTCGGTTGATGGCTTCACGCAGACCCATAGCGCTTGTCGGGGCCACAGCCGTGTAGTGGTTCAGATGATGTTCAGATCTGCATTCGCTCACGCGCGCTGATTGGCCAATTTCGACAGCACCAGATCCTTCCATATTTACTTGCTAATTCGGATGGCAAACACGCAAGCAACACATTCCCGTTTTTCCGCCTCGTGGCACGCGATCACCCCCTCGGGCGCCTCTGTTATACAAAGGTGGGTGTTTCCATGCGTGTACTCTCAATGTCTTCCTTTCGCCGCCTTGGTATTGACGTCGTTGAAAGCATCCAATCGCCTTGGTATTGACCGTGCTACGAATACACTACAGCACGTTCGCCCATCTGTCTCGGGCTAAAGCAGAGCATGATCCGGTAAGCAGTTGAGCTATGCAGAAGGCTTGATCGTATTACATTGCAATACGCTTGACCGTGCTACACTGCAGCACGTTCTCCCCTCTTCATTGGTATTTTGGCGCTGGAATCGTGGCATGAAACACGTGAATGCAAACCCCCTAATCCGCGAGAGTGCCCCATGAATTTCTCTGCCGCTCGCATCTCGATAGGGCGCGGCGTCGGGGGTACGGGTAAACTCTTTCGCCCCTGGACTCGTGGAAACGCCCATCTTCGGCGGCATGCCCCTCGACACTCTGGTCGCCTTTGCTGGAGCAACGCAGCTCGTCCCGAGGCGCTGCGCGTCCGAGCAGGTGAGACGCGTACAGCTGGCGGTAATGCATTCCCCCGCATATACAGCAGCAACAGTACAGGCTAGCTAGATGTACAAATGACAGTTCAGTCTTGGGGTCCTCCTGTACTGTAGCTCATTTGTTTTTCATTTTTTTTATCTGCAAATGAAGTGTACTACTGTATAGTCATGGGCTGGGTGAAACCAGCCAAAAAAAGGCGGACACGGCGCCGCCGCGAAGAAAAAAAAGGTGTAGTGCGGCTTCGCTGGCGTCGGTCGCGAACATCTTAAACGTTCACTCTTGGATATTGCTTCGCCGCGCTAGGGGACGGAGAAGACGTCAGAATAATCCGCAACCTACCGTAGGGCAGAAGATACATCACCCCCTACACCGATTTTTCATACATTCACTCGTATGCACTAGAGAGAGTGGTGTTGCCGAAGTTTAGGCGCCGTTGGAACCGCGTCATAGAGAGGTTTACAAGAATGTACCGGTTAGGTTATCCACTATTCCTCTTCGTCGGGGAGTAGTCGAGGTTGAGGAATCGGTCCAGGGCGGATCATATGTCATGTCACCCCCGGTGAACAATGAACCACCTACGGTACAAACCTCTTATCGTGGGCGCTTGGTTTTTCTTCGCGTAGACACAGATTGCCAAGGTGGTGCTATTCTTGGCCTCGGAAGACGCTACCATGGTCACCGGCTCCACCTACACGATGGACGGCGGTTGGGCCATGAAAGCCTAGTGGTTTGCTGGGCAAGCATGGAAGCAGGGCGGCGAGGGAAATCGATCATTCGCCCGAAGCTACTCTTCCATGTTCATATCCAGCAAGCAAACTCGTCATAGTTGAGACCGAGATATAGAGAGCAGGGCGGCGGTCGCGTGGTTGTACTTGTTGGTGGGCTCGAATCCCTCGCAGTCAGGACGTGGTGATTTTTCCCGTAGATTGTCTCCTTTCGCACACGGTGAGCTGGGCCTACGCTGCTAACGTTTCATACAAGTTAATCCTAGTGTAGGCTCCGAGTCGACGGTTCGTACAAATCTACATCTAGGGCGGCCGGGAAAATGAAAAAGTGTTCCACTAACGGTATTGGTGTGGCAATCCCCGAGGATCTGGGAAGATCAGCAGAGCCTTTTGGGAAGGGGTTCTTGTCCCTGAAAAATCTATGGTAGTGCGTTGACGTACACAGATCGATGACGGCGGAAAACGGAGGTTGGCGGGGAGAAATCGGGTTTCTTCTGCTCCTCTACTGGGGAACTCACGCGTTTGTGAACCAATTCGTTCTCTGGCTTGGCACAACGTATAGGAGTGAACGTGCTGGGAGATTCGAGCCGTCGGATACTCACTTGTGGTTTGGATTGTTGGATGCCTCGTCGTTGGGTCGCGCATTGCTTCCGAGCATGGTTCTTTGGTACCGTGGTGGGGTTGAATATCAAAGGCGCGTTTTATCTGCGACCGTTGGTTGAAGATATACTTCGTGTTCCTGAAACTTTACGTTCGAGCGTCAGGAACTCGAGAATCTGTCAGAAAGCGAGCACGATGGTTGTACGTAGGAACGGAGACGCTATTGCCTGGTGACACTTCGAGTTTGATCGGATAGGGGTAAGAACAAAAGGGGGAGACTCGAATATTTGTCGAGATGTTGAGCAATTTGGAAAGTCTGGTTCAACGTTGATTGCAGAAGTGAACTTCAGCACATGTGTGTCAGAAATTGCGAGTTGGTGCGGACCTTATAATCGCAGACCAACAAGAAATTTCACTTAAATGGGTTTGGGCTGTGCACTACTTTGAGTGCCGAGGGTATGAACGCCCCAATGTCTGACCCTTCCAATCCATTCTGAAGTTGTAAACCTTAGTCTCCCCGGCCTAACCTTACTTTGGTCACCCCCTTATTCCGATTCCCCCACCGTGTCGCAAAAGTCGATCTGGACCTATGTCCCACGGCTCGCGACACCTCGATTCATAAATGTACGGGCATGCGCAACCATTCGTGATTTTTTCTCATAAGTCTTCAATGGTTCGCCGTCGTCTTGTCCTCGTCGCTATTTTTGGAAGAATCTCTGAACCTCAGCTTGGCACCTATCATCACATCGATGTTTCGCGATATCTTGAGTATGGCTTGATAAGGCATATCGCGCGCCCAACACCCTCGCCGAAGTTCACCCCCGTCCGTGCGCAGCAGCAGACACAAAAAGTAAGTGCGCGACCATGTGTTTCCTCGTCTTCACCACTTTGCCGTCTTGCTGTCGCTCTCCTTTTGATGTATGGAACCATATTGAAAAAACAATGAACTTCATCGAACTGCTTTCCCTTCCCACACAATGCTTGGACGACTTCGCTCCTCCACAAGCCATCTGCGACGACGGTATCTCATCCGCACGGGTATTCGCTCGATACGCTGTGAAATTTAATTATATGTTTCTCGATGATGAACGACCGAAATTGGTATGTCTTGAACGTTGTTGTGAGATGCAGTACACACACAGCCAAATATTCGTTGAGTTTGTCGTATGCATAGCCAAGCGAGGCGTTGGCGAGCTCAGAAATCCAGCGAGCACAGTGAGCTAAGGCGCAAAGGGGCGGAAGCTCGCTGTCGAGTCCTCCTCGGCTAGTAAGGGGGGCCCGCAGGGGCCCCGCCGGAGGAAACCAAATTGGAGCGATTTCGCTTCACTTCCCATCAAAATGTCCGGAAAATAGGCCTCCGATTCCGCGACGGTATAGTCTACAGCCAACTGCTTGAAAACGCATGCTGGTAATCTGCACAATGATCTCGGGAAACGCTTCTCGGTTCATCATCGAAGTATTGCTTTAGAGCTCCGCGGTATTGCACACAACAGAACAATTCAATCAGCAAGCTTGCCGCTGAATAGTCAAGCTCTCACAATACGAGATCTATGGATAGTAGCTCCCCTAAATGCACGCATTTCGTGGCCTCCTTCGCGGTCTACAGCTGCGCGTGCTGTTTGGTGTTGAGCATGGGGGGTTCCGTGTGCTTCGATTAATAGTATCGATATCGAAATATCGAAATATCGAAAAGTTCAAATGTTTTCGATACCCGATGTCGATACGATAAGTCCATTCTGTGCTCTTCTTACATAGCAGAAGACGTGGACACGACGCGTACATTACAAACCGAAATGTTCGTCCTTGTCTGCCCTCAATAGCAAATAGAGTACCCTCGATTTGCTTTTCCTGCTTAACATACATGTCCAGTGACGCGCAACCGACATGATAAAGACCAACACACGTCACAAATGATTGAAAGCATCGGACATAGACCTGCCGCTAAAAAGGGGTAGCGGAGGTAGCACGGACGTGTCGACACGACGCCTTCTTTGAAACCAACGGTGACACACACGCTCAATCACGCGCAATCGCCATGAAAAGACACTGACAGCATAGCATAGACGCGCAGCACACGTCGGCCGTTGTTGCAGACCTACGGCAAGCCAATTAGGGTTAGCGCAGGTACGCTACTATCTACAGCAGCAGCAGCACGCTTGATACAGCACACAGCAGGTCACGACCTCCTTTCTCAGCGAATTTTGTGCTGTACATGAAAGATGCCGCGTGTTGAACAACAAACCGGCGTGCGCATCCATGTTTCGTGGAGCACCACAGCTGTGTGGGAATATTGTGCCGCAAAGAAATTTGCCAGGTACCGACAACTTCTTCGAGTCAAAACGTCGCAACGAAATTCCTTTCAGCTCTGCTTCAACAAAAAAGCAAAACTTCCGGTCACGTGCGAAGTTCTTGAAAATTTCACCACACCCAGACCAACACACTAAGAAACACCAGCCATTCCTTGGCGAAAAGAGCTTGCACAGTCCCACGCCAACCAGCTGCTATTGCCCCGAACATCAGAACGAAGACGAACTCCACCCCCAGAATGAAAGCGAGGCCGGTATTACCCCGCACTAGCGCCACTGCGGCAGCCCTAACACTCCAAGATGGGTCCTTCTGCAGCTTTCCACCTCCTCCCTGCGAGTACATCGACTTTTCCGAGTACCTAAACACGCGGCAGGTGGAAGTTGACGGCAGAATGTTAGAGCGGGGCCAGTGGGAGCGCGAGATGTATAATGGCTGAGCGCCGTTTCACAAGATGAAAGAGTTGGCAGGAGGTTCTGATCCTCTCCTCGACAACAAACGGGGCGGCAAACCGACCGAACCTCAAGCCCTTTCTTGTGTGGTCGAACAACGAGGAAAATACATGGAAGTTAGATTGGAGAGGGACGATTCGCGCTTGTTGTGTACCTACAAACGTGTGTGGCTTCGCGACAAGTCAGAAAGCAGGGCAATGTCAACCAGGTACGTCCGGCCCACTTAACTCTAGTAGGAAACTCCGTGGAGAAAGTACAACGCTGCATTTCCCGCTCTTTTTTCACGGTTTCAGCGTTTCGTGATCGTTGGCTATGCAGAGACGCACATATATGTGTCCAATTCTAAGCGTTGTCGAGTCCTGTTGGCCCTCCACACTACGGGTCTCCCACCCTTCTACAGTTTTCCCGAATAACCATGGGACACGCATGGGTGACCCATGGGAACCCATGGGAACCCATGAGCCGCCCATGGACTCCCCGTTAGGCCCATGGGTCACCCATGGGTCACCGATGGGCATGCCCATGGGTAGCCCGTGAGCAGCCCGTGGGCGGCCCATGGCCAACCCATGGGAAGCCCATGGGCGGCCAATGGCAGCCCTTCACCCGAACCAGTGTACTCCTAAACAATAGACTATCTGCTTTGGAACGGGCCCTCTAGCGGCTAATAACCCTAACGCTAACCCTAACCCTAACCCCAAGCCCACACGATACGTGCTAGGTTGGCGCTGGTGGCTAAGTTCTAGGTTGATATGCCGGTGGCGAAGTGCTTGATTGAAGCGCCCACGGTGGGCGCTTCATGGGCCGCCCATGGCGGCCCATGGGTGTCCCATGGGCAGTTTAGCAACTGTCAGTAGCGTGGGAGATTGGCACACTACTGGGGGGGGCGAGGCACCTCGTTGATTTTATCAACAAGTTACAGATGTGGAAACCTCTAGGGCGGGGAGCAAAATCGCAGGAAAAAACAACCCACCAAAAAAAGGCAGCACAGAGGAAAATCAGTGCCCCTGCAAGCGGTGTGTTTTGATTTATTCTGAATCGGACCAGCTTGGAGCAAGAATGTTTTGTTCTTGCGGTGCACAAGAAGATATTTTTGGAGCTACATTGGGGAAAAATAGTTGTTTCTTCGGGTTTAGTGCGCCGCCCTCAGAAAGGGGGGTAGGATCACATACGCGTTGTGTCGTCACCGATTTAAAAACTGTAGTGCTCAGACAATGTTGGCATCATCGCTGCATGACCGTCTTCTCAGCAGGCAAGAAAAAAACAAGCAGACATGGCACTCCAACACAGCAGTTTTCGGGCGTCAGCACAATTCCAAATGACCTAAGGCGATGCCCAACCATGTCTGTACACACCTTGACACGGCCCCCAAGAGTGCGCGACGTGTCCCGGTATCCCTCCTCGTCATCGGTAACGTCAGCCTTACTGGTGCTTCTGCCCTTCTCTGACGACGCGGAGGGCGGTCGACGGAGTGGGAACCGGTCGGCCACACCCAGGAGATGGCATGAGCGGCCTCTACTTGCAACAGCAATCGGAAGGTGGCCTGTAGGTTGTGCGGCTCCTCTCCCGTATCCCCTTTGGCCTTTTTCTCAAGGAGGAGACACCCCATGGCGGTGAGGTGCGTGGTTGCCGCCATCGCCTGCCCTTTCTTGCCGGTGAGTCGATAGGCGGCAGTCGTGTCCGCGCCGGCATCCACGAGCAACCGAACAATCCTCGCAGAACAGTGGCCGCAGGTGATGTTTTCTAGCAAGGGTGTCAGGCCGAA
This sequence comes from Ectocarpus siliculosus, assembly GCA_000310025.1. NCBI lineage: Eukaryota > Phaeophyceae > Ectocarpales > Ectocarpaceae > Ectocarpus > Ectocarpus siliculosus. Next base: position 1,322,379 of record FN649750.1, on the reverse strand, counting down.
TCGATTGAGCTTGTTTACATAAGCGCTTCGACTCGCGGAGTGTTTCCCCTCGTGCTGCCGCAGCAGGAACTTCACGGATGCTTCGTATCCTTGTGCGGCGGCGGCGGCTAGGGCACTGCCCTGGTCGACCACTCCGGCGTGCGCCAGCATGGCCACGATACCCACGTGCCGCCCCGTCACTGCCAGGCAGAGCGCGTCGACACCGCGGCTTTCACCGCCGCAGCGCTCGATTCCCAGCCGCTGGAGCAACTCGCGTACCACCGCCGAGTGCCCGAAGTTCGCTGCCACGTCCAACGGGAGGAAACACACTCCGCCTGTTGATGGTAACACGTTGCCCAACAACGGGTCCGCATTCGCGTGAATCAGCCGGATCACCGCGCTGGTGTGCCCGAAACTAGCCGCGGTGCAGAGGGGCGTCGACCCGTTGGTCCTGCGGCTCTCGATCTCCGCGCCTGCCTCGATCAGCACTCTCATTACCTCCGAGTTCCCGCATGTCGCAGCGAGATGAAGCGGTGTGGCGCCGTTGACATCAGCCGCCTCGAGGTTGGCACCCGCCTTCACCAACATCTTGGTCACAGCCGAGTGCCCTACTATAGCCGACTTTTGAAGAGCGTCGCTACCGACGTCATCCATGATGGACATATTGGCCCCATGATTCAGCAGGATCCTGACAACTCGCGGGTGGCCGTTTGTGGTGGCCAGCATGAGCGGGGTGCAGCCCGCCGAGTCTCCTTGGTTGACATCAATCGGGTCTCGGCTCGACAGCAAGGCTAGTGCGCGCTCAGCGGAGCCGTCCATCGCGGCCAAATGAAGCTCATTCATAGGGCCTCGAGGCCAACCCTGTGTGGGAGGTGGTGGGGGCATCTTGGCTTGCTGCCGAGTGCAGTGGCCGGTGTGTTTGGAACATATCCACGGATGGATGTGGAACGTGGAAACGCTCGCTGGCGTCTGTTTGAGACGTGAGAGGGTAAGGTTCTGGAAGTCTCCGACCGGTTCCCAATCAGAACCTTTAATTCAGCCGCTGCTGTAGTCCCTCTCCATCTCGTGTGCGTTCGTCGTTGGTATCCCTCACAGCCATCCCTCACACAGGCTCGTGTGCTCTTTAGAAACGGTGGCATGGTCGCCATGAAGCCCCGGCAGGAGGGACAGCAGTACCGGGGCGTGTCAACGGTGGAAGCAAGAGGGGTATTGGTAGCAGTCGCCCGAAGGTGGGTTGAGACAAGGAGCTACAGGACGGCTGTGCGTTTCTCTCACTCTTTGCGCTGACCCATTGCTGTGCTGTACCTGGGCACCCACCGTATGCCCGCGTGCTATCTGTCAACTTTGCCGGACTTGAGGTTGTCCGAAATAGGTTTGCCAACGTATCACTTTTATGGGCACCGACGTAGTACTCCCGAAAAGTTTCGTGTGTGCAAAAGTATGGTACTGCTTTCGCAGCAAGTCGCTGGGTGCTGCTGCCATCAGCGCTGGGCGCAAGCACAGGGGGCGGGGGCCATCCGTGCGTACAAATCTACGTGCATAGAACTCGTATGGATGTGTCTGGTGAGTGTTTATTTCCCTCTTGGCTGCAAGGGACAAGATTTGTGAGCGTTATGTGCTTGGTCATAAACATAATTGTTGATTACAAAGCTTTAAATGCACGGGGGCAGATACATGTTTCGGTGCAGGCATACGGAATGCGCGACGCAACACCCCAAATACGAGCGTGCGACTGAGAATATGCTGCGGTTGTGACTGTTTCTCGTGCACATGGCCCACCGACTCTGGCTTGGGTTGTACCCGAGTTCCTCGCAAGGGACTAGAACATCACTACACCCATAGACTCGTCAGATACAGAACCACACTCGTGACGTGCCCGTCTCGCGATAGCATTTGTACCGCTGCTGCAGGCTGTACGTTCCAAGACTGAGTAGCACTAGTGCATAGCAGCAGCAATGTCCTTCTGCGCAAAGCAGATGAAAAACTTGATACATGATCCAATTTCGCCGCATTAGCCAATCGCCCTGTACCAAACTAATTGCTGTGCGGTGTGTCCAAGCTCGCACTAACCTTATGGTCCACGAACTCCTCGGCAATGGCACTGTACTAGCTGTGTGGGAGCACACCAGTCCTCTCACACGACAATGCGCCGGTAACTTGAGGCTGAAACTTCAAGAAGTAAGGAGCAAATATTCCGGAGTACACCACTAACTCCTACACTGAAGGTAATGACCAAATTTCCTCCTCAAACGAGTTTCAACGGTAGCTGGGCGAAGAGAATTTGTACCATGCCCCTACCAGTACCTGAGTTGCCGGGCATCCGCGGATCTCCACTCCAGGGGATAATGCCTCAACATGGAAACCCCGGGGTTGTCAAGTTACTCGATCTCGCGGAAAGGCCTCACAATAGACAACGGTGGCGTCATCCAGAAATCCTATCATTTGCGGCGTCTTAATTCAACGATGGATTTTTGAGAGAGTCGGCCGAGGGGCTATGATTCAGCGCTGATACAGAACACGCTGGCACTTATGTAATAGCCCAGTAGTGAAGAAAATGAGCCTAAAAATAAACATATGATGAACTTGAGCACATTGTGTGAGCTCGGGTAAGAACCCCTAGAAACTACTAAGAACCCACCCCAGCCTCGGCCGAAACTAGAGGTTCTCAAGTGCGGGCGCGTTCTGTGCACGATATTTAGCCAATAGGCTCTGCCTTTGTGTGATGTGCGGATACCCAGCGCCAGCGTTGTGTCCTTCGCGGTGTGCCTGCACACTTACCGTAAGAGTCGGAGAGATGGCACCCCCGTGTTAGCGTTTTCGTTTAGCCTATTTCTCCACAAGCAGGAGGATGCGAACACCAACCGATACCTCTCAGGAAAGTCCTCAACGAGATGTTTCCAAAACTACCCTTTTCGCCACTGGTACCCCCCTGGTTGTTGTGAAATACGCTACAAAAAAACGCTAACACGGGGGTGCCATCTCTCCGACTCTTACGGTAGTCCTTCACCCACCCACACTTTGTCGGCGGGACATCCCTTCGACGCGCTCAGGTGTCTCCAGTCCACGGAGATCGCCGGAGCCGCGGCGCCCCTCCGAGTTATGGCGAGACAGGAACTGCAACAGAACCTTGTCTCCGTCATCGCGGTTCTGGTGCTGCTGGTTGGATACTCGCTGAACATCGACAAGAGTGTGAGCTTCTATCCTAGGTTGGATAGGTTTGTATCGTTCGTGAGCTAAACTGGGGTTCTGCCAATGCGGTACCTGTTCGTCTGCTCAGATATCACCCCACCACCAACAATAGTGTGTTGGATACGTCTTATACCATATGATATTGACGTGTTTTCTTTTGTACTCTCCTTTTTATTATCGGAGGGTTAGCGTAGGTAGGAAGCTTCATCTGCAAACACGTCCGTCGAATCCACCACACATCGAACTTTGCTTTTCGTGTTCGCACCCCTCGTACTTCGATCCCCGGGTATCAAGAGTGCACTCTACCTATAACAGTTGGGTCCAAGACAATCCTAGCCACTCTTCGAGTATGATCTAAGTTGTCCGACGAACAGGGCTACTCCATGAAAGTGTTTGGTTTGCCTTTACGTTGACATGTCCATCCCACCACGTGATAAAGCTTATTGTTCTCGTTGCGATGGCGCGCTCAGGTGGCGACTTTAGCGCTAGCCTTGTTGGTGCTTTGTTCGCTGCTGGCGGGCGTCTTGATCAAGGTCATTTCTCGGAGGTGAGCGTTGGTGGATGCTCACCCGGGCAAGAGTCAACCCCAGGTGTCTTTTTCCGCCTCACGAGCAAACCTTTCCATCGTGGACAGTTAGCCTTTCTGATACAAGTTTATTTTGCCGATTGTTTCTTCCTCCCGTTCGGGAGGGCGTCCAGACCAAACCAATAACTTGGCCAGCTCTCAAGCCCGTGACAATGGGGTTGCCAACATTGCAGTTGGAAAAAACATCTACAAGGTTTTCGTTGTATAGGAGCTGAGTGTTACCCACGGGAAAGATATCGAGTGTCATGCGTAGGGCATCTGGCGACCGAAGAACCTGGCTTGAGAACCAGCTCAGGAAATACGGTTTGACTCACCCCTTGGCGCCCAACCATCATCGTCTCTTTGTCCCTGTTCACCTGCCACTAGTACACAGGGAGTTAACGAGCGAAGCGTACGCCCGTTATATCTGTCTCTCGTTGTTGATCCTTCTTCTTTGTGCGTGAAGGTGCGAAGCGTTCGAGTTGCAGGACCGGGTCTCGGAGGCTTGCGAGGCGTTCATCGAGAACTCGCCACCCGATGAGGGCGAAGATAGCGCCAAACCTGAAGGTGATCTAACTCTTGGCATCCGCCACCATACTTGTACGTGGACACATCCATCGTCTTCCCGCTACAGTGGTGGTTCCGATATATCGTGGTAAAATTTCCCTAGCACAACAACCTAGCCTACTTACTTTATTGCCATTTGGGGACCTTTCCCCAATAGCCTAGGTCCAGATATTACGCGGTGATTCTTGTCTGTCACTACACCGCGATATATCGGGACCACATGCAGCATTGAGTGTTTCTTCGCTGGCGCGGCTCCTCGAAGCCTAAATCCTCCCTCTCTCCCACTTGCGGCTGGCGTACCTGCGTGTGATTGGTGGTTGGGAGCACACAGAAGTTGGGGCGGTTGTGCTATCTAGAAAAGCACTGAGGACGCCGGGAGGCTGGGGGGTGGTCGATCACCCGCCTTGAGCTCGTGAGCACGCCTTGATTAACAGCAGGTCTCTTTCTCAGCAGCGTAAACGTTTAGTATGAAACTTGGATGTTTCGCAATAGACTCGCTTTCCCTTCGCCTACCTTAACGGGGTTCGCCAGGACATGCACTCGTACCCCATTGGATTATGCGTGTTGATGCCTGAAGCACTCCCCCCTGGCTTTTGTTGAGAATTTGTGCTGCCCACCATGCAAATGCGAGCGAGAAGCGCCGCCACAATAACAACAACAACTACAACAACAACAGCGACAGTCAGCCCAATCATACCAACGACAACACTGATAATAGCAGCAATAACCCATTGCGCGTAAAGCAGGAACCGCGACAGACCCACCCATGCGCGAGTCGTCTGGGCCGAGCGCCGGCCTGCAGCAAGGGAGCGCGTTGGCATCGGTTGTGTCAGTGTTCCGGAACGAACTGTGGCAACGCGTCCCAAAGCTGCTGCTTGTGGAGGTGAGAGAGGAACCGAGAATATTCCACTATCAGATAGACCCGTCAGCCCTCCTCGGTTGGCCCCAGCCCTGCCTGCTGCACGCTTGCTATTTTTCTTGGAGGCACAGGGAGAAGGGGGGAGAAACACAATCCTGTCTTGGCCTTCTCCTGTGTATTCTCGTCTGGTGCGCCAACCAACCACCGAATTGGTCATTTGGCACGCAGCATAGATGGGACGACACGCAAACTTGACGACCCGGCCGCGGTTATTGGTGCCTGGAACGGTGCGTGTTTTTTGGGAAATCTGTTTTTTGGGTCTGAGAGAAACGAGTCTCATGGGGGCTCGTGTTCTGTTTCCTCGCCGCAATTGAAAGTTGAGGCGGAATATGGAACGGTGTAGTGGCTACGGCTTCGTGTCGGGACTGGTACATTATTGGAAACAGTTAACTAGGTCAGTCTTTCTATCAAATGGCACGCCAACCGCTACCTGAGTTATGTTTTCAATAACTTAACCACCCGACTTTGCGATTGTCGGGATCTTTTCAGCATTTTCGGCGAGAAACTCCCTCTTTGCCAGCGTGGGTTGCCCTCAGACAACTTGCCTGAGATGTGGACTAAGGCAACCGATCACAAATCAACCACGCTTGGGCAAGTCGGATGTGCTACCGCCTGTGTCTCTTCGTCAGGCGTCGGTCTTGACTGGTAGTTCCTCAAGCACCTAAGCTAATCCTCCGGTCCATCTCGACATAATTCGATGCTCACCCCCTCCTTTATAGGCTTCGCAGTTTTGGTGACCTGACCCTTTTCTATCTCGCACTCCTACATTTGTTCGTAAGTGTATCCATTCCGTTGTAGCCTTATTGAATGCTCTCAATGGCAGCGCTTACGAACAGATGTTGTTTGGGGGAAACGCTCTAGAGTTCCGGCTTGTTCTTGAAACCACGCTTCTGAGGGGTTCTAGCGTACGCTTTTTGGCATCCGCGAGGTACCGTTCAGATTGGTGACAGTCCGGCTGGACGAAGTTTTGCCGCATCCCATGCATGTTTGCCCACGGGGAGGTTGAACAATAATGTTCTATATTTTCGTAATATATTTCTTATCCAGGGGGACATTGTCGCTCTTATGGGAGGAGACAAGGCACCGTGTTTGGCCGAAGTGCTGCGCTTTGAAGCGGAGGATGATACCATCCCGCCAGGCAAGATTGGAATTGCCTCTTACATTTGATTGATTTCATTCGGTTATTTTATTTCCTTGTTACAAGTGTGGATCTGTGAGTTGTAGCTTATTTAGGCTTCGTCCATGGGTTCATCCGGTGACTCCAAGATTTCACCATCCCGGCAACCCTGCAGTCTTTTTCGTTTCGATGAAAAAGTAATTGTTTCCATGGTTAATTCTTCTGTCCCTGCAGGCACATTCGTTTGATTTGACCACTCCGTTCTTGTCAATTTCCGATTATCCTACGTCGTTGGTGGTGCTTCTTCCTGCCGCAGCAATTGCCCGCCGCTGTTGTGATTTTGTTTTCCCCCCACCATTGTATGGGGGAGAAAGTCATGCAGTGATATTCTGTTTGAACCAGCTACCTATGTGTACTGCGATCATTCCCGTTGTGTGCACTTATCTTTCTGTGATACTGCAAGTCCAGAAGTCCCGGGCAACCCCTGTCGTGCATGTGGCGGTATATGAGACGTGTTATTCGATGTTTTCCTACTTGCGAAAGACCGTTTAGCATTATGTGGCCACGAGCAGTTCGTTGTTCTCACGAACCGAGACCAATGTGAGAACAACACTATCGGCGGCGACGACGACATTGACAACGACCAAGACCACAACAATTTCAACAGCAACCATAGCAACACCATTGGCGACAACAACAGCTACAATGAACTGACGAAACTTACAGGAGTATCGGTGGACGGTGCGAGCGCTACAGATTGCTCGGCAGCCACAGGCAAGCCGGGTCGGCGTCCTTGGGTGTTCCACGGGACAGGAGTCAAGGTAACCCGGGTTTGCTGGCATGCTATCCATGCCATATTGTTGTTGTTGTTACTGTTGCTGCTGCTGCTGCTGCTGCTGTTGCTATTGTTCATGGTGGTGGTGTTGGGTGTCGGTGCTGCAGCAATTACAGCTGCAAGTGCTGGTGTTTTTGCCGGGCATTTTAGTGCCTCATTTTGATTGCCCAAGCTGCTGCCACAAGATTCAGAGTCAGTACGTGGTGTGGATTGGGAAAGCAACATCGTACAGACGATAACTGCTCTACTGCTGTTTCCGATACGGACGGGAAACGAGGATGGTTGCCTTTCGGCGGTTTCCATCACCATCCAATAAAGCATTGCGGCAACAAGTGTGAGCCCTGAGTGAATTGCATCGTGTACGATGCGGTTCTTTAGGAAGAGGTCAATTGGCCAAAAAAGATTTTTGTTGTCGACCACCGCCCTGCATGGCATACGGGAGGCATATCTATCCGGAACCGCATACGGTGCACGTCCGCCGTTATACTTTTTACATGCTTCTCCGAAGGAAATCACGAAATATCAAGACCTGTTGGTTCGCGTTCACAAGAAGAAAATCCAGCATGCCCGCCATCCTCTCTGCCAGGTTGTCAGAGGACAGGATATCCACGTGCGACCTGTAGCTCGCGAGCACTTCAGCCGGAAGACCATGGTGCCGGCCACCTCGCCGGCCCTGCTCCTGCTGTGCGGCGACATGCGGTGCTACCGCCTGCTAGAAACCCCGCTCGATGCTCACCTCAAGGTCAGTCATCAGTGTGTCGTCAATCTAGACTTCTTCGTAGTCCTTATTGCCCGCTCTAGTGCCTTACCACCCAGCCGACCTCGCAAGCCCGGTCGATGGGTGTTTTGTGTCGTTGTGCGGCCATAGTCTGGGTGCCATCCCCCGCTGAGGTCCTTGTGGGCGTCGATCTCTAGTCCCGGGCACCTTTGTTGTGTCAGGCCTTGTCTGTTTGTGACGAGAATGGTAACCATCGTGCCCGATTTCTATCGAAATCGGTGAGTTGTTGCTGTTACTGCTGTTGTTGTTGCTGTTGCTGTTGCTGCTGCTGCTGCTGTCGTGTCGTGTTGTTGGCGCGTGTTGTTGTCTGTATGTTCAAACGTCGTTCGACACCAGAAACCTCTTGGCCCAAGCGAATCCCAAAATACGGAGTACATATTTGAAATTGAACATTTGGCAGGATGTGCTTCAGAGAGAGTTTTGTTTGCTGAAAAAGCAGCAGCACGCTCTTTATACCGTTTGCGCAAGAATAGGACCTTGCTAATTCTATGTTGTACCGGTCAATTTAAAGAAATTTTGAGGTCTTTCTGCATCGTTCGCAGAGTGAAATTCACATTTTGCGGACGCATACACGCACATTGGCAAGAGGGATCGAATGCGGTACACATGTATTCACCTGGCGACGAGCATATCAACCGCCGCAGAGACCAGCACAGCGTAGAGAAGGTGTGATACATATAGATGTGCGGCAGGAGCACCACTTGCCCACCGTCACACTCTCAATCATCTCAAGCCTGCAGAACTTCCACGTCGGAAGTGAGCGGGGTACATTACGACCAGGCACCAGAAAACAGTTGAGATGAACTTGACTTTGTAGCAAGAGAGACACAGCAACAACAGCTGGCCGACAGCCGCGGGTCAAGCGACCTGAGCCAATCCTGGGCAACCATCTTGAAGTTTCTCGCGATCTGTGCCCGTGTTGCAAGGGCGTGAGCGATGCGACCGTCGGATGGTTTGTGAAAGTGACCTGTACGCATGTTGTGTCGTGTGTGTATTATTGCGCAGCAAGCTGCTGGCATTCTGTCTCTGGACGGAGCAGTGGTACAGCAGGTAGATGTTGGAACTCGCAGCAGCAACAGCCCGCTAGAGGCAGATTTTTGCCGCATGACCGTGCCCACGGCGCAGGTCGTGTTGGCTCGGCCCCTCCTGTGTTTGATACCTGGCTTCGGATCTGTGGAGCTCCAACATGGTCGGAGTGTCCGTTCGAGGTGTTCAGTGTTGGTCCTGGCAATTTTTGCTAGCACATTTCGCTTGCTAGTTTTCATGTATGGCCGAACTTGGCGATATTGTTTGGCAAAGTTTGTGTCGGAGGAACTTTTTATACCCCGACCTGGTCGCTATCGGCCATGTGTCGTTCTGCGCAAAAAGTCCTTTGTTTCAACATACTACCAACGAACAAGTTCATCGAGTGAGCTATTTGCGCTAGTTCCTCGTCAATTCATGCTGCGTACAGGACACATGCATCATGCGTCGAATCGGGTTGCTTCTGAAGTATTTCCCACCGCGTCTCCTTCACCCCAGTAAACCCGATAGTTTTGGTCGTGCTTCTGTGAGGCTCGGAACGGTTGCACCTTCTCGAAAGAGATACCACGTGGTCAGTGGAAACATAACTTCCATAAGTAAAAAAGGACTACGCCAACCCCCGCCCTTTGATCGGTCTCAGCTGTCGCTCTCTCCGCCGCCGGCGGTGGCGACGGCTGCGATTCGCCGGACTTCCCTGCTACGCGAGCGCGTCAGGGCGGCCGGCCGGAGGTGCTACAGCGCGGTGCTGGTCATGTCTTTGCTAGCGGCAGCGATCGGGGGCCTTCGATTGTTGCTGGCCGACGGTTCGAGGGGCGACTGGGCGCTCTACCTGTTCGTGGTTCCAGGCCAGGTATGTGTGATTGGCCGTTGGCATTCACCAACAAGCTGTCCGAACTCTACCCAGCGCGTTCACGGCATCGGTACGGTTCTCCGCTCGCGGAGAAGCCCTCTGCAGTATTCTCTTCGTCGTTATGCGACACCACGCGTCAAGCATGGTGGGGAAGTCATTCGATAGTTGTTTGGCGCAGGTGTATACACACTAGTGCACAACTGCCACATGCAGTGGCTGCTGTCATGTGTTAACGATGTTTCTCAGATCAGAGAGAAGGAGAGCATGAAAGACGGAAACATTGCGGAGCTCAAGGAGTTGGTGCAACCCGACGTGGATCCAAACATGCCTAGATAGCCCCGGTGACTGGGTGAATACAATAGGTGGTGTCAAGGACACCAATATTGATTTCGCGATGAAATGTGTATTCGTCGCCGCCGGCAGGTCCACCCACGTGTGCTGTGCACGGCATGAACCGTGTCTATAATATATGTCGCTTGCAGCATCTATTGAGTCAACAAGCCCGGGGTGTGTCCACGCAACGCAGCAGTCTGCGAAGGGTGTGCAGACGGGATGGGCGTTTTCATCCTGGTTATTTTGGCCCCGGCGGGCGGGCGAGTTCCTGCCCTCATTGTCCGTGCAGCATTGGCTGTACGCAGCTACATCAGGCCATTGTAATTCTGGTGTTTTCGACCATGCACTGATTGGCTGTGCAGTGGGGGTGACTCTCATTCTCCCCCTTAGCATCCTGTGTTAACGTTGGCAGTCTGTCTTCGGAGAAGTTACCGCACAATGGGGGTCCCACAGTTGTGCCGATGTACGTCAGCCAAGCTGATCGCCGAAAAAGCAAGAACCAGCATTGCTGCTTAGAATATGGGAATTTTTCATCTTGCTACGCCGTTTGACCGAAACAAGATAGCGGCCAATTTTCGGTCAGCGTTACACGTCTGTGCCCTCCCTATCCTATCCCTACTCCAGGTGTCTCTATCCCCAACCCTATCCTAATCACCGATTGTCTCTGACCCTGACTCTTTCCCTTTCGCGCTCGGTTGGACTCCACGTTCTACGGATCCGGACCCTGCGTGTCAGGTCGCCGTGTGCCTCCTCCCCATGTCTCTGCCAATCTACGTCGCCGCCGGGGAAGCGGTGGCGACGGCCCGCGTTCTGGCCTTCCTTGAGCTAACGCTAAGGCGTAACAGGTTTGACCGCTCACGGGGGGTATATGTTATGATCGTCAATCCGAGCGAAGGAATCCTAACCATGTCGGGGGTTCTATCGGAGTGCGGACTTAAAAAGGTACACACTTGGTTGGTGGTGATGCTGTGAGCGCACGTGGCCTGTTGTATTCTGAGCCCATCGGGGTGTTGGTGGTCACTGCCGCGTTGTTACTGGTGTGTGTTCTCTTCATTTTGATTAGTCATGAAGATCGTTGGCTGAGGTCAACACCTAGGAAGCTATGTAGTACATCCCATCCGTGAAACGGCCTGTGGTGGCTACAGTAGCTCTGTGACGTGAGGCGTTTTCACTGCCTGCCGTGGTGAGTGAATTCCGATGAAGATGCACGTTCCACAACGAGCAATCTCTCGCTTGGATTGTTGACATCGACTCAGCGCGCTCTTATCTTGACGAAACACCGGGGATGACTCTGTGACGATACTATGCCGCGGCCAGACGGAGCGGCAGTGCAGAACCGTTTTCCCTTTCAAGGAACGTACATCTCACTCAACATTTCGTATCGCCATATATGAGCTGTCTTCCGCCGCCCCCAACCCCCCCCGGGCTCACCGTGGTTTTACTGGAAATCATCAGGGAGGCGAAAGGGAGCGCCGCCGCAGGTGCCGCTGCTGCAGGTGCGACGAAATCTCAATCATCAGGAGAGCCGGACCCGGACGAGATCGTGGACGAGTTCGACCAGATGGACGCCGAGGAACGCGAAGAGGTGTTCTCCGGAACGTCACACACCGTGTCGTGGCGGAAGGCTCGGGCTTACCTTTGTGCCGTCCTAACCGCGAGGTGATGTACAGTCGAAAGCGACATTATGTGTTTTTTTGCTTTACCCCGTGCCGTTTCCATGTCGGTGGTTTTGAAGAGACCGGGTGCGTTTCCATGGCTCTCCACAGGCAAGCCTCGAAATGAGTCTGGAGGTAGTGATTGAAGGCTCAGAAGCTCCCACCAACCCTTCGTGCAAAAGTTTGGAATACAATACGGTATGTTGCATGTTTCACTGTCTCGGGCCCAGATGCCATGGGGGTATTCGAATAGCGCGGTGATACATGCTTTTCCGTGCAACGCCAGAGAGCTATTAGAGCCTTGACGTAGTCGTGCCTCGCTCGTAGCAAGATGTTCAGCTGTGGGAGACCATTTCTAGTAGCCGAAGCTTTCGGAGAGGGAGGCGCGGATCGGCTGCTTTGCATCAACGGACGCCGGCCTGTCTATCTCAAGGCCAGAAGTGTCTGTCCTCGGAGCTTGCCCTCTGCTACACGGAACTACGCGCGCGCGCTTATTTCTACCCCCCCCGTTTTCAGGTGGCGATGCGGGACCAAGAGTCGAATGTGCCGCCACCGTCGTTCACAGGATGCGGTGACGCCGGCATCGGTATCGCCGGCAGCGGCACCCGCCACGAACGCTGTGCGCCCAGCGGATTCCTCCGGCCCGGAGCCCAGCGACATAGAAGCCGGGCGCGCCGCAGCGGAAGCGGCTCGAAGGTCAGCCGAGCCCAGTCCCGGAGAGCCTGCTGCGAGAAGCAGCGACCACGGCGGGGTGCCCTCGATCGATGTCATGGCTGGAAGCAGGGAGCAGGGTTTCATTCCGTTCGCCTCATGGCGGCGGCGGCGGCGGTCTAGTGGTGCGGGGTCGGGATGGAATAGTAGTGGTTCGATGGGCTGGAGTGTGGGGCGGTGGCGCAACCTGTGTATTGGCGGCGGGGCGGCGGCTGTCGGGGAACAACAGGATGACGTCGATGCCGGTGGGGGCGGTGAGTGAAAGTTATTCCGTCCTGTTCGTTCGTATTTCTCCGGGTGGCTGAGGTACTAGATGAATGGTCGATGACTAATTTCCTAGAGTTTCCACCTCGCCGACCTAGCCCCCAAACTAAGCCACTGGCGACGAACGGCAGCGGAAACCTACCTTTCGTGTGCTGTGGTGGTTGTCTTTTGCATTGCGGAACGTTCTCGCCTCTGTTCGATACCCCGCACGAACCGATCCCTAGACGTGGCGGCGCCACTGCGCGCTTGTAGGGTACGCAAGGAAACACTTGAAGGGAATGAGGGACACGGTTCCTAGGAGAATGTGCTCAGGAACGGCGAACATCCGTCAACCGTGCTTGATTCTCGGCAATTTTGTACATTGTTAACCTTGGGCCTAGTTTCGTCTCACGAACGTCGCCGATGCTGTACTTGCACTACTCTCCTCAGAGGGACAACAACGCCAGATGCTACGGCAGCAGCGGCGACAGCGGCGCCGAAAGCAGTGGTGTCAAGATAGCTTCTTGCCCGTGCCGATGTTGGGGTGCGGTCTGGTCGAGCGCCTCGGTGCTGTCACCACGCTATGCATGCTGGACGAGGACACGGTGTGCGAGCCAACCTCGGCCATCAAGGAGGTTTTCCTGGTAGACTCCAAGGTGTGTACGTTGGCAGTATTGTTGCTGTTGGTGGTGGTGGTGTTAATGTTGTTGTTTTCCGGGATCTGCTGCTGTAGCTGACGCTGTTGTGCGGCAGTCTGTGAGGTTTTACTTTGCCGCTGCGGTTGTCAACTCCCGCTGCGAGAGCCTGTTCTGACCTCTAGGCGCACCTCCCACGCACGAACAAACGACTCTGTTCCGTCGCCACGAACACTATCGCACTACGTTTTGCGCTGATTCCTGGAGAGACACGCGCGGGCAGGACAATGACACCGGTGGCTGTAGCAGAACCACCGTAAGAGGCGGAGAGATGGCACCTCCCCTTCGACCGACTTGCAAAACTCAACTGTCTCACAACCAAGGGGCTGCCGAGAAATCCCGATACGTCGACGGAAAGCCGTCAACGAGATGTTGCCAAACCCAACATTTTTGGTACTGGCACAAGCTTGGCTGTGGAGCAATCGAGCTTGGAAGATCGGTCCAGGGTGTGCTATATTGTATCACCTACGGTATCCTCGTCCTTGGCGTGCCTTTCTGCTCACATTTCGTAGAGAACATGTACGGGCTTTCGAAATAATTTATACTTAGCAATGTTTCAAACCGGTTTGGCATTGGTTTGGACTTTTGTCAAGCAGGTCAACGACGCCGGTGTCAGCACCGGGACCGTCCTCGACATGCACACCCAGCAGGGCAAGAAAGGGGTTCGCTTCGAAGACCCGCACTGGTGGACACACCTCCCCGCCCTCAAGCCTATCGGCCTTACCTGCTTGCTTGCCGAGAAGAATCCGGAGGTAGGAGTTAAGATTCCTCTCACAAAGTTTTGAACTAAGGTTGCTCTTAAAACTCCCTGCCCCCCGGTTTTGTACAACGGCATGCTTAGATTTTCTGCTTCTGGTTTTTGTGAGATTTTTTGTAAAACCGCCTTTTGCAGAGCCGTTTCGGCTTTCAATGGGCCTCTGGTGTCACTCCTGTGCTTCTTCAGGGAGATCAGATTTTGCACGCTGAAGATTAGGAGGGGGGTATACTGGACAGATATCGGGACATTTGTTTCATTACGCATATACCGACAGCGGTAGCGACAATGGTAACGAAAAGGATAGCGGCGAAAATGACAACAGGACCAGCAGCAAACACCAACATCTAGCGTCATCGTTTATGGTAGCAAGACAGCACAACAGCATCCGTGTTAATCCTGCAACGCATGTGAGAGAATGCCATCGAAAGTGAAGCATGTAACAACCAACGTGAGTCGTCTGTCTCTACTCGAGAGCCAAAACCTTGTTGCGTAGGGTTTGTCTCTGTTCCGTCCTCGCTCATCTGCGCGTTCATTAGATTCCGTTAAACGTTTTTTAGGTATGATGTTGTTGGTGTTGTTGTTTGGCGTGTCGTTGTTTCTCGGGGGAGCCTCAACCAAGCAAGACCGTGTCGTCCCAACATAGAGGTTTGCAAAATCGAATTTGTTCAATAAGCCTCGGGTTGTATTGTCTACGCCTCTGCCTACGCCTTTAATAACCTGCCCTTTCCTTCTGCATCGATTTCTGGTACAGCAACCTCGGCAGCAAACCAAGAGGAGATCCGTTCTCAGCAGCCCTGTACTCGCCGAAGGCCGTTCTCTTCAGTCCACCCAAGCGTGAGATATCCCACATACGTATTTTCATGCACATACGTCTGTTTTTTTTTTGTCGGATTTGTGGGAGGTAAGGTATCCTTTCCAACGTTGAGACGGCCATGTATCCGTTTGGGTCTGCAGCACCAGCATTCTCTCTTGCAGTGTAGGTGAGCGCCGATCGGTGTTTCCTGCGGTGCTTGAGAGCCACCGGCTGGGGAAGGAAGCCTTGAACTATTCCTATCGAGCAAGGGGATAGATGTAGACATATTGTACAATCGTTGCCGGGTAATTAAATCCCACAGCTGGCGAGAATGTCAGGGGCCACATGGGGGAGGACCGTTTGCCTTGGAAATGAGCGAAATATGATCGCTTCGACATCTTGTTCTTTAGAAGCTCTTCGAACCGTCCCCGTTTCTTTTCTCTGGACCAGTACATTTTTTCTTTGAACAGAGCGAAAGCACAAACACACACTTATCTTAACCCCCCACATCGCGCCCAACATTCTACTCTATTTCGGGGTATCATTGGGCTGTGACGCAGCTCGCAGACCCAGAACTCCCCCTGTCCGGCGTTGTTGGACCACGTGCGGGACGACCAGCCGATGGAACACCTCGCGGATCTGTCCGAGGCGATCGGTTTCTGCGCTGCGGACAGGTGCGGCAGGGAGAACCCAAGCTCATATGTGTCTCAATAAGTAAGTATGCGTGTGGGCATTCGGTGTGGGAATGAGAGAAACCCCGGCTGATTGTACACCAAAGTGATTATGTATGTGGACAGCGTGGTGGCTGTGTGTGGAGAAATCGCGGCTGATTGTGCACCAAGGTGAGGATGCATGCGGGCAGTTTGTGGTGGCTCTGCGTGGAAACGACTAACGAGGAGCGAGTCCCTTCACCCCTGTCGAAAAGGGAACCACAAGGGATGCGGGTGACGGGCATCGAGTAGGCCATAGCTTGTCCCGGTTTCTAGCCCGAAGTCCCAGACAACGACTCCGAATCTAGACGATCTCGCGGGTCGGTCCGTATGCCCGCCGGACGATGTCCCGCCACTTCGGCGGCGGCTGGGGTGTCACCGGTGAGGCGGTGGTTTGGAAGAGAAGGTGGCACACGCCTGTCACCAACTTAAGGCACTCACAAAGTTGGCGGGTTTGCGCTTGGCGGGGTCCTTCCGCCTCGGTCTCCACTCTGTTCTTGTCCCGGAATCGGGCATCAAAGCCATCTGCGATTCTTACATCACGTGCGCATGCAGCAGTTTGCCCACGTGTTGGTGACGTTTCAGTGGTGCGGGTGTAGATAAATGTTTGATGTAAAAGCGTCTATTTCAAGCAGTCAATGTGTGTGTCTCACGAACGCTTTAGGCCCCCCGCACACGGTTCGGTAAATCCTTGGGATGTTCTCCACCGTCCTCCATCTGGGGCGTAGTGTTCGACGTTGTGAAAACTCTGAGTTTTTCCATGGACTCCTCCAACACACCCTTGCTTTCTATTTCTAAACTCTACCCCATTTTTAGTTTTTGCCGTTTTGCGGTTTGTTCGATTCGAAGGGGGATGTTTCGCGAGAGGCGGCGCATCCACGTCATCAACCCCAAGCTGGCGGCAAGCAGGGCGACGGAAGACACGCACGCGCAAGGCGAGACAATGAGAAGAACATGAGAAGGAGGCAATTCTCTTTTTTGTCTCCCTTCGTGACAAGCGCCCTTCCCACTGAGTAAAGTACAACTGCTAACGTAAAATGTGAACAGTAAATAACGGTTCCACTGGGATTCACGATCTCATTATTTGGTCGAGCAAATGAAGGCGACGCACCGATGCTGAAACATGTTGTAGCCAGTTTCATTCACTGCCAAGGGCAAACTGGTGTCTGTTCGTTCCCCTCGTCTTTTAAGCTGGCAGCGTCATGGGCATCAGGGTCGGGATAGATTAGACAACACGGCCCTTCGATCGAACGACGTTCTTCGAAGTATTCATGTTTTCTGCCTTGATGATCGCTGTCCACTGTGCCTTGCGCGTTGTACCAGGGCAAGACGAATCCCGAAGACGGGGCACGATTCAGCCGCACCTGACGAGCGTCATGGCTCAAGAAAGACGGTCGGGCGCTCTGCAACTACTCAGTCAAGGTGATGCCGCGCGTGTGGTGATTTTTCACAACTGGGCAACTATAGAATGAATGTGCCTCATGAATATAAGAGTTTGGAACGGCGGTGGTGTGATGACATACACCGCAAAAATTCCATCTGGAAGTTGTCCGCGCACAGCTGTTTGCCCGGATTTCCTCGAGTCGTTGTCTGGGAATTAAACAATGGACGTTTGTCGTGTAGCGCAGGCGGCCATTGTATTCCAAACCTCGTCCAACAACCTTTCTGAATGGCTCATGAGTTGCGTGTGTCGTTGTCTTGTCGTTCAAAACACCGTCGTCGGTTCATGTCCGCCGGTCTCCGGAGGATCGCTTTCGTTTCCGGAATGTGGCTTAGTTTAGCCAACACGCGCATGTCTGTTAAAGGTAGCCCTTCTGGCATGCTCTTGTCCTGATCTCCCGACGGTGTGTTGAGTCATGGCTCCAGAGGTGACCGGTCCGTTACTCATGTTTTGTACAATACAGCACATCAGAATATCTCGGAATCGGGGCAACCCACATTCTCATCAATTCAACACGTCGCTTGACGCATTCTAAACCTGCACCACATGGCAGGGAACCCATCCATTGTGCTGGGCATGTGTCGAGACTACTGGGATGGGAGCGCCATTTCGAACCTGCCGGCCACCCTCCGCAAGACCATCCTCGGCATGCACCAGCAGTGGAGCTTGGTAAGCGATGCGGTGCATCACTAGTTCAGCAGTGGTCCCACAATATCGCGGTATGGTGACAGATAAAACTCAGCCATGTCATACTGGGACCTGCGCTATTGGCGGAAGGTCCCGGATCGCAAAATAGGAGTGGACTAGGTTCTTGTGGCAAGGAAGCAAGGCCGCTTTTTGTCGGGAACGGCGCTATTCGGGATATACCGGAACTACTACTGTACCCTCCTACGGTGGGTCCGTCGGGTCTCGATCCCAGCCTCGTCGGCGAAACCCGGTAGAGGGCTTGCTCTCCTGCCCCAGCTTTGTTGGTAGGCCCTCCATTCGCAGCTACGAAACCTCGTTCTACAATTATTTGGATTCTGGACGCATTCTCTCTAGAAATGTTTTTCCCAGCATTTCTAACGTGGTGGTTGTAAATCTGCACAGTTCTGGTGGTTTATGAAGCAGGCGTCAGCGTACGCTCCAGATGGCGGCGTACTCGTACTTGTTCATGGATTAACTGTTGTTTCTGTCGCTGCTGACCGTACTGCCTATGCCTCGACATACCTGCGTTGCTACCTACTCTTCAGCCAGTGACCGTACCACTTTGTATTCGTTGTTTCCCGTCGGTTTTGCTCTTTTTCGTTCCTGCCAACGCTGCAACAATCCCTACCACTTCACGACCTTATCGATCTGCCAACGTTGCACCTTTTCCCCTGACAAACGTTGCGGGTCTGCTGTCCAAAGTACTATGTGCAGAGAGATCTAGACCTCCCACGCGACCCTGACTTGCAGCCTTCAGCGATTTCCCAGACCATCTAAAACATCCGGACAACACCTCATTCATGCTGCGAGATCTCTGTGTGCGCATTCTCCCCCGTCACCCGTGTACGTTTCTTGCCCCTTCTTTCGCTGTCGAACGCCGCTCTGCCCACCCGACGAAACGCCTCGCCCGTTTGCAGGAAGACCTCGACGTCGTTGCGTTCGCCTACGTCCCCGTGCCCTACACGGTGAACCCTTTCATCTCGTCCTTCAACAAGCACCCGGACTACCTCATCCACCTCAGCCAGAGCCAAGCCTCCTCATCCGGAAAAGGGCGAAGCAGCATCGGCGGCGGCGGCGGCGGTGGCGGCTCGCGGGCGGGAGCGAGTCCGGTCATCAGCCCGCTCCCATCCAGCTCACCACGTGAGTGGAGCATTGGAATGTTTTCCCTTCCCGTGAAAAATGTTTTTTCCGGCTGTGAAGAAGTCTTCGTCCCGTGGTAGAGCTCTTTTTTCCATGAACGAAAGCGCCGATCTCCCTGAGGCATTAATGGGTTCATCAAGATTCCTCTTCGTTGACACCATTTGAATTACTTCTCGGTTTCATTCGGTTTTGGAGTCGTCATGCTATCTCTCAACTTGCGGCCAATGGCGAAGCAGACGGAAGGCAACGCCAGGTGCCTGGCATAGCTCTGGGCCGGTTTGCCCCCGAAAGTATGGTCAGCACGTCGGGTGTGTTTTTCACTCTTGCTTGTGGGTACGCCTCACCAACCGTTTGGGACCAACGTTTTTCACTTTTAGAGGCGACCTACAGTATGTCCAGGCCTAGGTTCGGGTTTTGGCTCTGCTGCTGTCTTTTTCCCTGTCGGATGTTAACTCCTGTTAAGGCTGTCGCATGTTGACGCCGGGGTGTGCATCTCATATCACTGTGCATGCCTGCTGTCATTCATTCGTCGCTGCAACCTCTCTATATGAACGCATTTCACATCACTGCTGTGCATGCCCGCTGTCAATCTTCGCTGCCCTGTCTCCGTTTGAACACACCTCCTCGTGTCACTGCATGCCTGCGTCCAATCGTCCCTGCCCTCTCTCTGCTTGAAAACAGGGTTTCGAGGCGCTGACGGTAAGCTTGGCATCATACCTGAGACATGTAACACTCGACAAGAAGGCCACCACAATGCTGGAGACGATGACGTAAGCAGCGGCACTACCAACGACGATGACCCAAACAACATCAGGGGGGCCGAAGGTCTCGACAGCTTCTCGCCGCCATTCCGAGAGGGGGACGACGCGACAAAAGGGAGGGTGCAAGGATTTCGAGGACCAACGGATAGGGGAGGTTCGCCACCAGCTGGAGCAGTAGCTGCCGAAACCACCAGCGACAATGCCGAGCCGTCAGCAGAAGAAGGGCAGCAGTCATCGGTTACCGGTGCTGCTCGGCAAAGCTCATCGGCCAATTCATCACCGTGAGGGACAGACCTCTCACTTCTTGATGTCACATGTTGTATTTTTTTGTTGTATTTCTGTATTTTCCGCTCTATTCCGTGCATGAATGTTACACATTGTGGTCTATTCATCCCGGTCTCCGTTGGGCGTTTCTGAACGTTGTTTGCGCTTCCCGTTCTTGTTTTGTCCCCTCTGTTGCTTTGGCCTTCCCCTTCTGTTTGATTTTGTCCCTTGAGGTTTCAGTGCTGTTTGTTTTTCTGGAACATGCCCCCAGCACATTCGCTTGTCCTTGAGGGAAACCAGCTCCCGTTGCACTGGTTGGAGCTACGAAATATGACGTCGCTCACTGCTGACCGGATGACGGAGAGAATGGCTACAGCGTATTGCACCGCTCTCTCCGTCATCTAGGGCTGCATTGTTGTGTTCCTACTTTATCTTTGACTTGCTACTATCACCGGGCCTACGTGATTGGCAGCGTGACTTGGCTGTTTCGGGATCAGCATCGTACTTGGAAGAGGCTGAGCCCCGAATCGAGAACGTCAGTGGTCTAAACCTTCGGAGAGTAGATTCCTGTAATTTTGACTCCTGTTCGATCAAGCGGTCGCACGATGCCGATATCAATGTATCCACTTTGAATTTCGTAGTTACATTCTTGTTCTCGCTATTCTGTTGCTCCTGTTCTACCTTGGTTGATTTTTTCTTCGCACAGGGTGCGCTCCAAACTGAGGAAAGCCATCGCCGAAGAACCGGGATCGGGATCGGGATCGGAGAGGGGTTGTTCTCAGGGTGAGGACGGCGAACCACAAGGCAAGAACAATGACGATTTGCCTTTGTAGTTCTTTCACGACAGGAGAACGAAACCACCGCGGGCCAAAGTTGTTAGCGAAAGTTCTTGGAACGTTATTTGAAACGAAACAGAATCGTACTGCCATGGGAGATCACACTGGCGAGGTTGATTTCATCACGGCACGCTGAGCGATGGCCATGGGTAGCGCGATTGGATGAACTGGAGAAAACCGTGCCGACCATTTCTCGCGTCCGTGAGCCGCCACCATCCCTCACCAGAGAAGCATGACATTTTGCCCTTGACATGAAGACTTCATCGCTATTTTTACTTCACTAGTGACTCTGCTGCACCTTTTTACATCCAGGAACCAACCGCAGCTCTGGGGTAGCTCGGGTACTGACGAGGGGCGCATCCGACGGCTGCATCGATAGCGGTTCCAGCAACCGCGGCAAAAATAAGAGACGTCCGGCCTCTCTTAGGAAGATCATTCAACCCATGGAGTCAGCCACCAGTGTTGCCGCCGCCTGTGAGGCGACGGTGGCGGACTTGAACCAGCAACAACAGGTGTGTTTGTGTGCGGTATCCTGATACTCTCGTGCAATGTGTTTATTTGGTCGACGCCAGCGTGTCAGATAGATGGTTGGCTGTACACATTGGCGACAAAAGCTAAAGTTTGATGGCCATTCGCTGAATCAAGCAACTGCTTGATTGGTGACGTATCTTCCTTTGCACTTCCACTTGTCCATCTGCACACAGTGCAGCTCAATATTGTCTCTTGATGCCGAGGACGTAGGACGGTTGTAAACCACAAAGCAATGCATCTCAGGTGGTCTCGGACTTTTGAGTCCAGTTTCGCTTTCCCATTCGTTCGCTTGAAACGCGTGTTATCTTCTGTCCCTGAACGCATCAACAGGGTACACACAGCGGCAGCAGAATACCCAGCATTAGCAGCACCTCATTTCGTCGCGGAACCTTTGAAGCTGTTCCGGAGGACGAAGCTTTTCGTAGCGGTGGTGGCGACAGGGGTGTTGCTGTTGTATCTGGGGAGGATGGTTCGTCTGGCCCAGCCGAGAACGAGGTAACCTTCCTGTTCCAGGATGACTCGACGAACAACGCTTCTGCTGCGGGGACAAAGGAAACGGAAGGAGGTGGGTGCGCGAGATGATGGCGAGGTGATCCGGGTGGAATTCACGGCGTCGAGCATGGATCGCTGGACTTGGGACTTGAGAATCCGATGTCCTCTGTGGAATGAGAACCTCCAAAGCGCGCGTAACCCCACTCCAATCTCTTGCTAAAAAAAAAGGCTATCAGGAGGTGATAGCTCGAACGCGTTGCCCTCATATCCACGTGCATGACAGCAAGCGGAAGACGCCATTTTTTTTCACGAGGTCATTAATGTTTCGCTATGATATTGGCACTTTTGAATGGCTCCCAGGCACTGTAAGAAATAGAACACTACAGTAGCATCCGCGCTTCTAGTCTTTTTTGTGCGTTTATCCTGTCGAAACGTACTTCGACCCCGCTCACCGCGTGCGGATTGTACCCCCTCGCCCACCAGAAAACAGGTGAGTTCTCGAAAATGCCCGGTGTAAAACCGACGACAAATGTTTGATGAATGAGAAAGGATCGCGTGAGAGAGACAAGCACACAGCGAACAACATGAAAAACCTCGCCATCCTTTGCTGGACGCTCCCGATTTTGCCGGGACGAAACAGCAGCTGCAGAAGCAGGCACTGCGCTGGCGGCGCTAGGGCTTGTATCGGCGACAACGGCGACCACCGCCATCATCACCACCACCACCACGAGCAGCGGTGGCGGTGGCGGTGACGGTGGGGGGGGCGGGGCCAAGAGGGGAGGGCTTCCGAGGAGGAAGAAGCTCTACAGCATGGACGACTACGGGGTCAACATCGCTCACCGCGCTGAGCTGCACACGTCAAAAGTCAGTGCCGTCATGGACTTTCCGCAATCTAGAGCTTGGTGATACAGCGTTAGACCGTCGCCGATTCGATGGATATTTTTTCTCCATTCCTTGGTTCTGCCGTAGCTGCATCCGGTTCCTCCGTTTTCGGTTTCATTCCCCGCCCGTTTGCTGGTGCCCCTGAATCATCTCATACTATTCCGTAACCAGTGCAAACCCGTTCCATTGGCTGCTTCGAATCCGTACCGCTTCCTACTGGTGTGATGCGCCAATTTCACGACAGGTCCCGGTTGTTCCCGCCAGTGGAGACAAGAAGATGGCCGAAGCCCTGTGGAACCTCGCCCATGACCAGGTTGGCCACTCTCGTCACGTTGAGGCTTTATGAAGTATAGCAATGTTCCTAGAAAGAAGCAATGACGAGACCAGCCCTTTCGGTCCACAAACACAACGGCTTGCGCGCTCCATGTCACGTGTGATATTTTACACTATTGCATGGCTCCTCGCGAGATGAACCATTAAGGTGCTTTCGGCGGCTCCGCGCCAGGGCCAAGTTTCCGGCGAGGGTGGGGGGAGAGTTTCGAATTTCTTTTCTGCATTCCGTGCTCAAGAGGTTCCGTCGTACTGAAAGTGCGGAGTCTCACCGGCACGCCATTGTAAGCGCGCCGGAAGCTCACCTGGGCGGCCAGGTGTGACAAGGCCGTGGGTGCATGAACACCGAGCAGGCATGTCTCACACAAAAAAGTGTCTCCCCCACATTTTCCCACCCTTCTCTGTGTTGATGCCCTTTCCTTCCCCTTTAGTGAACGCCTTGAAGTGTAATAATCCCGATTGCCTACATCCCGGTCTCTGCGTAGATGTCCATTATTTTCCTTCAAGTGGACCCCCTCGTGTTCTGTTGTTGTTGTTGTCTTCACATTATAAAGCGTTCCGTTCTCTCTGCCGGTACTAGTCTAACACTGACGGGGCCGATTCCCGTGGTCACAGGCCAACTCTCGAAGTGTGTACTCCCGAAATACCTATTTATCGGGTGAACAACAATGTTGTTTCGTTTTCTATTCCTGGAGATGATGATCTCCTCGTGCACAAGCTGCTGAAAACTTCCGTTACCCCTACCTCCAGGGTAATACGAACGGGGACAGTATTCCGGAATCAATTTCTTCTGGAAATCATGCCAATTCGATGGTCGATCGACGAGGCAACCACCATTCATGCGCTTCGTTCTTCGCTAGGTCTTTCTGGGAATGGCGGCATCTTTCGTGCCCCCGAAGCGTGACATCGTGGCGCTAATCGAAGACGTGGAGGCGGCAGGAGTGCGGTTCGTGTACTTTTCCCCTCGCAACATGAGGCGCAGCAAGGTGTGTTCCGCCTTGGAAATTTCGTTCTCAGATTGATACGGCGTGTGTGCGTTTAGGCTCTTGTGTTTTGTCGTATAACTTCAAATCAGCGCTTACAGCATTGGTGCCGTGTACGCTAGCCCGTGGTTACATAGAAGGGTCCCTCTCCCTGAGACACCCCTCGTGCGGTTCGTTTTGCGCGAGATGAGTGCAGCACTCTCTTTCGCAGGCGTACACACGACCTATTGTTGCGTTCGATGTGTCCAACGGCCTTTGGTCAATATCTCCTCCTTTCAGGACGGTGGTGTACAAGGGAAAATTGTTTTCTCTTTTGTTGTTGCAGACTGTGAGGCAATAAATTTTGTGCGTACGTTTGCGTTGTTTCATTGGTGGCAAACTAACAACAGCATGACATGACCACATAAGTGCGAAGAAGTTGTTATATTTTCCTGGGCACCATGAGCACTTCTCCCGTACTTGGGGCGACGAAGATAAACACGGAAATGTGTGCACATTTTTCGTCGGGGAGTGGGGCTCTTCGTGTGCCAGAACGCCCTACGAGACATGTCAAGTTGAATCTTGCAAGGTGACCATATGTAAGATGTGGCCGATTGTGGGCAGGAAGGTTTCGTATTTTTTTCGCTATCAAGGTGCTCGTCGACAACATGCGATTGAGATTGGCTAGAGACGGTGTGTCTTTCTTGAACGTTGAAATCCAACACGTTGTGAGACCAACAACTGAGGCACACCCAACTGCATTGCGACTGTTTTGCAGGCCCTTGCCGAGAGCATGGGGATCGAGACCGACTGGAACTGTGCGATTTCGCTTCGCCCGCTGGAGGACTCTTCGCAGCCAGACCCTCACAGGATGAAGTCGTCCTATGCAGACTGGGACGTCAAGGTAGAGCACACCGGCAACAGGCTACCTGCTGCAGCAATCGCAGCAGCAGCCGCGGCAGCAGCAGCAGCGCTTGTAACATTCTGCTCCTTTGCACTAGCCCTGAACTAGTACCGCAGGTCACTGTGGCCGTTGCCTTTCCAATTGGGATATCGAAGAAGGCACGTTTCGTAGTCGGTGCAAGTTGCACGGCGCCTGCTGCTTCGTTTGTCTTCGTTCCCGACCGTGCCTTTCACCCCGGCCCTTTGCCTCTGAACTAGCCCGAAGTCTTTCGCTAGCCCAGTCCGCAGCAGCATTTTATCCTGGTGGCAATTACAATGTGGAGGCGATTTGTTTGAAAGGTGGTCAAAAGATTTCTTAGGGCCGTTCAGCATTGGGTTGTTCTCCGATGCGTTCTCCTATCCCTTCTCTTTTCAGTGTTGCACACAACTCTCGCCCTCGGTGTTGTGGTCTGATTTCCTTCCCTCGATCGCCTTGACACCCTGCGGCAGGCTCGTCTGCCGCACGGCATCGCCGACATCCGAGACCACATCGAATCCGTGGACAATGTGCCGCTCCTGGTCTCGCTCTTCACTGACGCCACCCCAGAGACGATCAAGGACATGCTTGCCATTTACCAAGAGAACGACGAGTGCACGCTGGCTGTTGGCATGTCGCACAGGTGCGTGTATGTTCTGATTTTGGCGACAACGGCGTTACGTATGGGTGACCGCTGAGAAGCGGGGACAACCCCCAGGATGTGAAATATATGGGAATAGCTCAAGAATGTGTATGAAGTGGAGACGTCTCAGGGATGTGCGTTCAGTTTGTTGGCGCCGGCAGGGCTGGCGGACTGTCCAATGGAGAAAAAAATTCGTCAGCGTCAGCGAGCAGCATTCTCGCAGCTCTCGAGCGGAAACCGGCTTTGCTTCGACGGAGATCTGTGTATTGTTTTTCCGGTAGACGGGGTGACGACGATGACGTGCGCCTTGCGCGTGGGCGTGCGATGCTCGGCTCGTCCTGGACGTTGCTATATGGCGTGGGAATTTTTGCTGCCATCGTTGTTGATCTTCTTTCGGTTGCAAAAGGATGCGATATTGAGTTCAGCTATTCGCATTACCATGGTGGTTTTTCGCGGTGCACTGAAAGATTTTTGGTAGTACGGGGCCCCTCGAACGAGAGAAGGAGATCAACCCTGCCACTCTTGTTTCCAAATATTGTGTTCACAGAAGATTATAGGGTGCCGGAGAGATTAGCGCAAATAGACAAGGAGCAGGTGGACATAGACAACGAGGAGGTGGGAAAATAGATAAACCGGAGAGTGAGAGTGTTCCGTGACGCGATTGCCGGCATTGTTTTCTTCTCAGGGCTCCGTCAAACATTGTTTCGTCCATGCTTAACACCCAGGTAATTGGCCGCCAGCAATATCCATGAAAGAGTCGATTGCGTGGCGGATTAAATCTCCACCCCCGAAACCTGTCCCAAGTCTCCCCCTCACACCAAGTCCAACAGGTTTGGGCCTCTCTCGAACCACGTTTGTCGCCTTCGCCCGACGTGGGTTCTCTTGCTGTTCTTGCAAGTTCCTCGCCATGCGACGAAACTCTACCAATCCCGCCGCCACTTTTGTTGCAGGGCCGTGAACGCGGATCTATTCCGGGCGGCGGACCTATCCTTCTCGGTGGAGAACCTCCCGCTAAACCAGCCCCTCTCGAGCCTCCCGGCTGCGAGCTCGTCCCGTTTCTCTGCGATCGATTCCGCTTTCAACAGCTCGATCGTGGGGCTCCATACTGCCCTACCACTGGGCGACGTGGTAAGTTGTTGAGAGCGTCGGTTTCGGTATGGGTCAGCAACGCCTCAAGGTTGTTGTACATGTTTGTTCGATGATTTCGTTTCGTCCATGATTGCTTCGAGAACTGCTGCGCCTGGGGCAGCACGAGGCGCTCACCCGTTAGCTACGTAGTGAGTGGGCGGCTGGGTGCGAAGCGGAGATCTGCCTCGAAACCCTCCCGTCGCAGATGCTCACCACTAGTTTGACCAACGCTGTTGTACGAATTATTTCTCGATCGAGTGTTGGCCGCACGACCCCAGTTACCACGCGCTAACAAGGTCTGCGCGTAGGTAGAAAGAGTCAGCACCCAGAAAAAAATGAATAAATATGACTTGGGGAGAAATTGGTAAGGTTCCTTACGACGTGTTGGGCTGCTTGGAGGCATGGGCTGGCGTGGGGGCTGTTGTCGATTACAGTATGGTATCTTGTGTTCGCGGATGTTGTTCTCACGTCAAAATTCAGACTAGACCTACACATCCAGTGCCCCTTTTCTTCGGATTCGGTCCGAATCAGCGAGAGGCGATCTCATTTGTCGTGCTAACGCCGCACACGCACCTGCAGGAGCGTTTTCTTCGTAACGCCGTAGTGTCCGCGCTTTCTGCCCTTGGATCGCAGATGCGCAGAGGGGGTGCTATCGTCGGCCTGGACGACGTGGGCAGTATCATCATCGACCTCATTCGTGAGGGGAGATGCCTGCTAACCAACACGTACCAGGTCAGACCCTACATTGTCGAACCGTGCCGTCGTTTGCACGCCATATTCGTGAATTATATTTTCTTTTCAAAGGTCGTAGGTTGTGTTTCGGTGAAGCGTTTGTTTATTCCCTTTCGGCGGATAGTTGTCGTCCTTTGCAATTGCTCGCTAGACTGGGATTTTCGAAATTTGAGAAACAGCCGCGCCTCGTGTCGGTCTCACCTTGCTTCGCCCGACCTAAACTCACCGACGCTAAATCGTACGTACAGCTTATCTAGCTTCTTCACCGACAGTGTGCCTTTCGACCTGTTTATTCCCGTCCCCCTCTCTGAATCCCCCTAGCCTTGAAGATATTGTTCAGTAGGCCCTGCGTCAATCTGGCTCTCAGAACCCCGCAGCTTTGTGCGTGTTCCAGACTGGCGTAGGCCAGCCACACGAGGATGGTCGGACGATGCTTAACCGCTAGGTGGCGGCGCGACAGAGAGAGAGCGTTATGCAAAATTTCGGAAGTTTTTCACGGGTGCTTCTCCCGCCACGGCTGTGCTCGCGCCAGCGCGTGTCGGCCCGTGTCTCTCTGCCAAACCGTTGTAGTCCTGATATTGCCAATCCCCTCTCCTACGTGGCGTTGCGTGGCAGGCTCTGTCGTTTTTGCTCCTCGGCTCGTTTGCCGTCGCTCTGCTCGTGCTTGTCGCGGCTGCTGCCCCTATCTCGGAGCCCATGGTCCTTGGCGGGGGGCATCTCATTTGGAGCCTGTGGCTGGTGAGGGTGTTGTTAACGTCGTTGTTGCTTCTCGATGTTGGTGACTGTTGTTGCTGCTGCTGCTGCTGCTGCTGCTGCTGCTGCTGCTGCTGTTTCTGGAGTAGTTTTGTCGGTCGATGTTTCCTGTTCGAAAGGTTGTTTCACGCTTAATGGCGTGGTTCGTAGCCAGGAGTTTACGACAATGAGTAGCCTTGTTTCGGTGATATTGGCACCCCTCCTTCCGTTTTGACGATGTTCACTTGACATGGTTAATTTGCTGATCCTTTCTCTACCAGCTACGCACACATATTTCACCCGTTGCCCTCCCTTGATCTGTTTCCTACGTACGGTAAATGGTGCCACGTGGACGATAGTCATGAATACCAACCACACCGGTTTTTCTTTCGCTTGCGATCGCTTCTATCCCCAAACGATTTGTTTCACCATCCCAACTTGGTGCTTGCATTCTGTGAGGTAGGTTGCCATCCGTGAATCCTTTGGTTTTGCCCGTGACCCTTTCGGTTCGTTGATTGACCGAAACTGCCTTGATTCGTCTCAGGTCTCGTCTTCTAAACCCTTCACCTTTCTCCGGAACTGCGTTTCTTGCTGACCTCCTCAAATGGTTCTCTGGCGACAGTCCATATGTTGCGTTTTCACCCATTAGTCTTGTAGACTCGGCCATATTCATGATATTGATTACTTTCACAGAAATCCAGATGGTTTGCTGTCTCAGTGATGCTTTCGTCTCTTACCGTTAAACTGGTCGTAGTCTGTGAGCGGCGGCGTATTCATGATATTGATTACTTTCACAGAATCCAGATGGTTTGCTGTCTCAGTGATGCTTTCGTCTCTTACCGTTAAACTGGTCGTAGTCTGTGAGCGGCGGCGTATGTGTGTCCGGCTTTTACCTTATCACGCGAGACCGTGTCGAGGCAGATAAAGTAGCAATTTCGAGCGAGAACAATGCATGGGATTTTAGCGAAGTCCATGCAATAAGTATAGTAATGCATGAAATGGCAGTGAAACCCATACAATGCTTGTGACGATACGTGAAATGGCCGTAAACATCAAACATTTAAACATACTTGAAACCCAGGTGGCTCCTCTGCTGGCCACGTCCTTCCTGGCCTCTCCGTCGGATGGTTCCCTGATGAAGCGGACCCCAGAAAAGAATGACCCCAAGGTGATGACAACTGTTCGCGCGATACTACCGCCCCGGGTTGAGGACGATTCGCGGGTGTGGTGATATCTTGCTCAAGTACATTTGGGGTGTCTTGCGTGTGACATGTCATCCCATGTAGAAGTGAGCTTCATGCCATCACGTTCAGAGTATGCAATCGGAGGTGCTGTTTGCTAATTCTAGTTTCCGAGACCGTCCCTCGCTTCTCAAAGGAGGGGTCATCGCAACCAGGACTACCGTAAGAGACGGGGGGATGGCACCCCCCTTAGACCGATTGCTTCACTATCAAAATTTCGACGATATCCAAATGGTGGTTTTGGAAACATCTCGTCGAGGGTGTCCCGTAGAATTATCGGGCTCTCCCAGCACCCCTTGGTTGAGGAGAAGCTTTTGAACGTCGGTCTAGGGGGGTGCCATATCTCCGCTCCTTCATGTGTTGTCCGGATTTTTCAACCCACGTACGTATGACCGCGGCGCTTGGAGTTGTTTCTCAACGTATGCTCGAGCCTTTTCCATGGAAGAGGTTTTATTCGGGGGCAACAAAAATATCTCCTCTGCGGGACGTAGAATGCCTCACATTTTGATGCGAGGAGCCTCCATCGTATATGCAAACTCTTTGTCTCGCATACATGAATTTCTCCTCATCAAGAACAACTGCAATCTCTGTGGATCCTCCATAAGCCAGGTCGGGTGTATTTTTGCTCCGCGTCAATATCATTCTCTCATTGCAGCGACCTTCTTGCCCAATTTTCTTCGCGGGTTCGTCTTTTTTTCTGAAAATACTCGACCAGGTCGTTCCGATCGCTGGGAGGCTGGTGGTTCACCTCCTGCTTCGAACTTTCCCAACGGTTTTTATCTGCGTCGGCTTGTACGTGGTCCTCGTCGCACAGTTCATCATCGCCAACGACGCCGAGTTGGTTTCCTCATGTGGCAACGGCGAGGTACACACAGATTATGGTGGATATCACCTCCTTCTTCGAATTACACAAATTTGGACCCCACTCCCCCCCAAGTCCTGAGAGAGTAACATACAAATTGGTGGATTAGGGAACCCCTTGCCCGCGTCAAAAAGTATACCCAGTAATTGGTCGATGGAACGGCACTGGTTGACAGGGTGATTCATCACGGTCAGATACGCAGCTTACTGAATCATGGGCTGCAGGCGAAGTGCATGGCATAATCTAATCACTTCGTTGTGCTGGATTTTTGTGGGTTATGGTCTCGCTACCATCGCCCAGTACGGTTCGGGTTAGCTTCCAGAATGTTTAGCCCGAAACCAATAGAGGCGACAGTAGTCTTGTGTTTTGCCCTTGGCCTCTCACACGGAGTGAATATTGTTGCGAATTGTACCTTCAACTCCAGCACGGCTTGAGCTGGCTCTATCACGCAGCGGCGACCGCCAACAGAAGGAGAGGAAGTGTTGTGCGTGAGCTTCACCCCCCGCACCTCCACCCTGAACGACCTCTGACGCTGACTCACTGCGTATGGAAGAAAAGTGTTGACATGGTCTTGGTCGTGTAGATCGCCTTCGATACGCCAGACGGCAGTAGCAGCTCATCTACCCAATGAACGGGGTTGATTGGACAGCTTCGGTGGTAATATCGTGACTCTATGCCCACGCTTTGTCTTTTCTGCTGTGTATCCCCAAGCAAACAAACTGGAGCACCAACACTAAGAACAAAGACTGAAATCCATTCTCCTGTCCACCACCGATAGGCGTCGGACGCCCACAGGGACTGGGTAGATATTGTGTGGTGCCTCGCGCGGGACAACGCACGAGGGGAAAAGGCTAGGGAGGCGTCCGAGCAGGCGGTTGACCTCGTCACCCTTGAACTAGTCCTCTGCCTCATCGCCCAGTCGGCCAGCTTCATGTACAGGCAAGTTGTTGCCTAGGTGGGGCGTAGTTCTCCCGGAAGCCATTGCTCTGTCTTGTTGTCCGCGCTTCATGTACGTTTGTGATTCGGGGTCATGATGACCGTATGCCTCCTCCGGCGATCGGCCTAGTTCGTGGGTTCGACAACGGCCTGCCTTCATACCGTGCCCTGACCGATGTTTGTCGTTTCAAGCTTGGCGGATCTAGTGTCAGTTACGTGCAGTAGAATGTATATATCAATCTTGCAGCCGTTCAACTCGTGGTTCAGGTGGCCTTAGGCTGTGGCCCTCTGCCCGATGGCGCTCATGGCTGAGTATCGTTCTATAATACAATGGCCGCCTTCTCATATTGTGGGACTGCTTGGTGTTTCACAGGACACGCTGTCATGACCGTGCCCGACTTGCTGTTCGACCACTCCCAACCCTACAACCGCAGTTATGATCATGCGTGTTAAGCGTGTTGTCGTCTTGGTTGGAGAAGGTTGGAATCAGTCGTAGAGAGACTGTGACATCGAATTCGCACCTCCCCCCCCGCTATACTCGTATTTGAACCGCTACGTGCAATATCGTCCCCCTATTTGGAAATTGCAGCCTGCGCGAGGATATCTTTGTCCTTCTAGCTTACTATTCAGTTCTCGTGTGCATGATCGTTACCGCCTCTCGCCCGACGGGTCGGGACTTGTTTCAACAGGACAGCTAGTATTCGGAAAGAACCGCCATGGAAGAACTGGGTTTGGAACAATTGCGTTATCTTTATCCTCTGTCTGCAGGTGAGAGAATTGGTGTGGCAGCGACGGTCTAATTGATGGGTCATCGTAAATCGAGGCACGAGTTTGCCGGCCGTGCTAGGTCGTGAAATGAAAATACCTTGTGATATAAACATGGAACAACCACCAGCAACCGCAACACAACGCGGTTGGGGCATTTGTGTCAGCCCCGCTGCGGCTGCTTCGCAAATTGGTTCGTTTCGTAAGCTCACGCCGATTCAACACATGTGGGTAAGTGGCTGTGTGCGTATACCGACTGTAGGTGCTTTTTCGTGATGCCGCTTCGCTTCCAGGATGACCCGCTGCTGCTGCTGCTGTTGTTGGTCCTCGAACTTAGTAATAGACAGAATACGTTCTCATCAAGGCGACCTCAGAATCACTGCCGACAGCAACATTACCAGCAGCGGTAGAAGGCTTCATCGCTACACTGGCCGTTTTCTTTCTTTAGATTTCAATCTCTTGTCGTCATTCAAGGTTTCTTCCAGACCTACATCGGGCGAGGGCCCGAGTCACTGGCTACTACTTAGTGATGCGCAGGACTATCCAGCGCAACCTTTTTCCCGCCCGGAACCACCACACGTACCGTCCAGGTCTTCCATCTTTGGGCGGCGGGGGCTGCTCGTGGATCGCTGCAGCTATTGTTCAAGAGCCGATGGGAGCCCCTCGTCGCCGGATTCTTTTGCCCCTTTGCTGTGCTGGGCATCGCAGAACTCCTGAAGCGCAGAGACGCTCGAGTGTTTGACCGCTACGTCACGCTGCTACGGCTGGAGTTCGACACGCGGCTAGGGATGCATTCCCCGAGATAGCAAACAAGGTGTTACTGGTACAAGCACATCTGAGGCATTGACATGTCCCGGGGCTTAGCCCCGACGTCGTCTCAAGCTCACCCCCGTCCCCGCTGCGCACGGGAATGTTTTCTGCAAAGACCTACTGCTACGTGGTAGTTCAACGGCTGCTTTGCTGTAAACGGTATGGACGCCATGCAGACGGCGGTAGAGACGCTTGTAGATAGAACAGGCAGAGGTTTGCTTCCGGAGAAGCATGAGGGAGTGGGGACAAAGTATTTGCAAATATCATACAATACCACACCTTTGGTGCTGTGATGTCGACTAGGATTGTCTCTCCACGACCGTTGTGTTGATGGAATTTTGTGGCTTTGTCATGATTACAATACAACACCCCCCTACGGGTGTGCGGTCGGTTTTTGCACGCTGTCATCTTTGCGGTTTTGGATGTTGTAGAAGGGCGAGATGAGGGATGGTCAGGGTCGAGGTACTAAATACTGCAAGGGTAACCGTTTATCAAGGTATTCCCAAACCCACCATCCATGGGTCAAGCCTTGTGCCTTGTATATACAGTCTAAGCCACCCACCCAAAGCACTGCTGTGGACCTGCGGTTAGGCCATGGCCTCGCATGAACAAGATCAACGTTGAGCATGATCCATCCCGTGCCGCTCCTCCCTTTTCTAGCCGAAAGATGCATAATTTGTACGTATCCAGAACACTGATTGTTGGGAACAATGCTGCAGTGTATGTAGACTATAATAGTGTCCTCCTGTTGAGTGTAGATCATTTCTCCGTGCAGCCATTGCATCGGAGAGATACATGTCGCGATAGTCAACAGCAAACAAACTGATGGCTGTGTTGATCTGGAATCATGATCAAAGGTGGAAGCCTTGGTAGGATACAATACGTTGGGTACGCGACGGAGGTGTCGGGTTGCTTGCCGTGCCGTCGCCGCTCAAGAGGGGTACAAAAAACTAGCCGCAACAAGATACCCGCCAAGCCTCTGGGCAGCCCGATGCCTGTTGTCTGTAGGCGGTCTACTGCTGTAGGTCTGGTCGGAACCGCTTACTCAAGAGCTACTGCCGAATAGTAGCCAGTCGCAGTCGTTAGTGGAAGCACTTCAGGGTGAGGGCATGCCAGTGCTGGTGCTACGTAAATGCATTTTCGATCGTTCATGTAAGGCAGCTTGGCGGCAAATTCTGCTTCGTTTGCCATCGACACCACGTCCGGTGCTCCTTGCTGTCACAGACAACCGACCGGGCCACGTAAGAAAAAGCAGGCTCCATCTCTGCCGTACTCCCTGAGCACACACTGCTGGGTGCAGACAAGCTTTATATCGCGTAATTTGCTAGTAATAAATCCCCGCCCTCCTGTCCGACCTTTCTCCAAGGTAGAAAGATACGAATGTTTAGTACAGTGGATTATCGGCACACGCGCCCTGCGAGATTCTCTGGAGCTATAAAAGCTTCCCCAACCCACCCCAAGACACCCTTCCCTCCGCACTCGAAGAATTCAGCCCCAATACATTTCCCACGCAAACGCTGACTGGACCTGG
The DNA here is from genome assembly GCA_000310025.1 of Ectocarpus siliculosus. NCBI lineage: Eukaryota > Phaeophyceae > Ectocarpales > Ectocarpaceae > Ectocarpus > Ectocarpus siliculosus. The sequence goes on along the minus strand of FN649750.1, from coordinate 1,288,035 downwards.
TCTAAGAGGAATGGGCAAGAGGTTCAACAACACCTTGTGAGCGCCTCATAAAAAGACATGGCAACGGATCTGCTCCTAATGGGTGGACTATGTATAGTCAGTCTAAGTCTACACGTATTTCTTCAGGCTGGGATACTGTATGGTGAAACGGGGTGTTTAGACGACGGGTAAACACTTGCCCGAAATATGGGTTGGCCCGCTCTCTCTTGGGGTAGAATCTCAAGCGTCTTAAGCAGAGCGACACAAGGGTGTGGGTTACCTCGCCCATGATGATGGTGCTGTTTTTGTTGCACGTATGCCTGCCGAGCTTCCATTTCTTCCTCCAGCACGCAGAGGCGTGGGGGAAATTGGGTGTTTGTTCGTGGACTGCTGTGGACGGGGATGTTGGAAGTAGGGAGCAGCAAGGTTCGAAATCAAGATCTGAATTTGAGTCAACACTGCTGCTTGCGAAGACCGGATTGATAGGCCCTCTCTGCTATTCCACTCTGTATCTACTTTATTTTTTTTATTGACAGTATTTATTTGTCATCGAAGAACTATGTAGACCATAGATATAATACAGCACCGTGGCGCCACGCTCATGGCCGTTTGCCCCCCGCATGTAATTTTGCTTACCACCACGTTCAGGCATGCCCCGAGGAACTCACGCGCCCGGTTGAGCACCACCACTAGACTATACTCTACGCTATCCAACCTCCTCATCGATATTATAGACTAATAAAAGCCACCGAATCAACCGAACTGGAGATTTCTTCTGTATTTTTGTGTTCCTGTCGACATGTGTGCCAACAGCAGGGGCCTACAGCAGTAGACTACTGTTATTCTGTGTACAGGCAAGAACACGCATGCCAGTTGAGGTTCTACTATATTTGTATATGCAACCAACAATGGTTACAACAACAACCACGATGCCCCGAGGAACTCACGCACCCGGTTGAGCACCACCACCAGACTATACTCTACGCTATCCAACCTCCTCATCATCCATATAATAAGCCACCGAACCAACCGAACTGGAGATTTCTTCTGTATTTTTGTGTTCCTGTCGACATGTGTGCCAACAGCCCTACAGCAGTAGACTACTATTATTCTGTGTACAGGCAAGAACACGCATGCCAGCTGAGGTTCTACTTTTTATATGCAACCAACAATGGTTACAACAACAACCACGATCTTGCTCACATATTTCCACATCTTTCGAGGCACAATTTCTGAGAACTTCGCTGACCGAGCGCTCCGTGTGATACCGTGGGCTTCGTGAGAGGACTCTGCAAACGACACAAAAAACAATGTGTGTGCGCCAGAGGGGGCCCGAACACGCGGTACAAACACAAGAGTGGCAGGCGGAAGGTTCCTTAAGTGCGACATACTACGAGCCAACTTAGCAAGCGTGCAATCACGAGACATCTCCTAGAAAAAAAAAAAACGAAAAATAATCAATCCGAGATACAGCGGAAAAGTCAAAACTCAGAAATTATCAAAAGTTGATGGGCAAACTTGTAGTAACTCTCCGATACGTACGACACCCAACAAGTCACAGCCGTATGCATACTACAGATGACACACACACCACCTAGCATACCCGTACGTTCTTGATTCAATGAATGAATACCGGGAGGGACCGACGACCGCTGGGTATATCTCCTGCAAATCGGTTGGAGTACAGTATGCAAAGTACGTTTGTTCTACATGTATGCGTGCCTCCTGTAGGAGATCTCGGAGATCTGGGAGATCTGGCGGGGTCGGCGGGGCCGGCGGCTAGCGGGCGGTGGGGCGGTGGGGAAATTTGAAATGATTCTTCACAGTTTTCCCGTCCCGCCGCCTTTCTTCAAAGTCTTCAGGTTCTTCTTGCGCCTCACCAGACCCGCTCACGCACACACACCACTGTCTCACACACACGTCGTTCTCCGCTCTAAGCCACAACCTCGCGAGCACTCTCTGCTACCCCTTCTCTCTGCGGCAGTCACACACGTTCAAGAGAAGGTGTGCCCGGAATACCACTTGCTTGGTGCCGACAAGTCGTTAAAGATGGCGCCCAACGCCGCCACAGCTGCTGTAACTGGAGATGCCCAAGCTACGAACGCAGGTACGGAGGAAGCAAAAACTGCTATGGACGCAGTGGCCATGTTGTACGACAGCAGCTTCATCCTGCTTTGCACGATTTGTGTTGAACCATATCTAGGTTTGATTCCAAATGTTGTGATAGGATGTGGTGACAGATGATGTATGATGACGGATGACGGAGGACGTGCAACACACGCAACGCAAACCGTACATCAACCGGCTCTTTGGCTGATTTGATTTTTCGAATCAACGCCAACGGTGCCGATCGAAATAGCCTGTTGCATTGCTCGCGTGTGTGGCTGCTGCGTAGCACTATGTGACTGTTTTCTCCAGACTGTCGAGGTCCCTCAGGCACGACTCGGTGCCGCGTCCCTCCTCGCCGCGTTTCTTCGGCCCTTCGCCTGAAAAATGTTCTGCAGACGGTTCCAAGGGTTCCGCGTGGGCGAGACTTCACGGCAGGATCAATGAAGTGGCCGACAACTTCTTCTATCGCCTGGGGTACTGGGTGGCCACGCACCCGAAACGGACCCTTCTCATCAGCCTTGTCTTTGTGATCGCCTGCTGCTTCGGGTTCGCCAACTTCAGGATCGAGGCCGATGGTGAGGAGAGGTAGAAATATCATGACACACACAATGTATCCTTGGTGCAGGGGGTAGCAAGCATAGCACCATTTATTGATGAAAGAAAAAAAATACACGCACAGAAAGACTACCCTTCCCACAGTCTACTATTTACTTCGTATTTGACAGCCCGAACGGCGTCGGGGTAATGTTGGCGATGCTTTTAGCTAACTCGGTATTGTCATGCCGCACTGACGAACAATTTAAGTTACGTGCGGCATCCAATATGCTGTTCGTGGTTCGTCTGTCATGGTCACTCAGACTTGCGCGACGCCACCGTTAGAATGTAACGAAAAAGGTAAAAAATGACTCTTCTGAGGAGTGTTATGGGAGGTTGCCTACCGTAAAACCGTATGTTGTACTGTAAATATGTGTAGATATGTGATCGATCGTGCTTGAACAGAATGACGTCATGCAAGATTCGGACTTTATGCCGAGGAACGCACCCGTCTTGCTCAGTGTGCCTGTGTGCGCGCGATCGGGTTAATCGTGTGCGCTTGGGATCTGTGTGCGTTGGCTTGGGTTGCGTTGGAAGACACGGGAGGGCAATAATCAAGACAAAACAAAAGAGAGAGAGCAACAACAACCTGCATCTGGGTCGGACAAGAGAGTTCACAGCATAAAGGTTCAAGGGTCTCACTACACGCGGCGAGACCCTCAAACATATGTAGGCGATCGCTGAAAACACCGATTTCACAAAAAAAAAACGCCGAAGAAATATCCCTTGGAACCCGATTTGGTCCCCTGCGCCAAGAACCCTGTCTCCGCGGTGCGGCCGATCCGTGCCAAGACGCGCATCATACGGTACTCGGCGATGACTACCAGGCAAAACCCACACAGATACACCTCTCGCGATGCATTTAAGGACTTCCATTTTCCACTACCCAGCCGAATTGATAGCACTACTGCTGTGCTGTTCTGGAGCATAATTTCTCCCCGCAATGTTTTCGTATCTATCGCCTACGGTCGTGTTTACATGACTGCTGTCCATTCTCGCTGACTCTCGACGTTCGTCACGTGCACGATGCCGACACCGACTACGCCAACAACAACGCTGACGACGACGACGACGATAGGGGAGGACCTCTGGGTGCCAGCAGACTCCTTGGCCAAGGATCAGCAGGACATCATCATTCAAGATTTCGATGACGGTGAGATTCGCCCACTCTGCAGTCAAGCAACCTGTCTGACCGGCCCTTGTCCCCTACACAAGTCAACGCCGGGAATGGGAACCATTTGATCTACTTGAGTACCTCGGTTGACCCACGTATTAGTACAGGCCACGAGCATCTCACGCTTTTGTGTGTCGCCTCATGTGCATTTATGTTCCCAGTCTTGCGTCTGGTGGTTGGCGGTAGTCAACTCTACCGTCCACTTCCGCCCGTTGCTTGCCTAGCCAACAAGGAAACGCTGACCTAATTCGACCCAGTGATACCGACGTCAGTGTGTGCTGTGCTGTTCTGTTTCATAACATGCGTGTACCCCCTCTCACGGAACATATTCCATATCTTGCAGTCTGTGCTTCCGACTTGTGCCCCACCCATCGTCTTGACTGCTGTCTATTACCGAACCTCGGCTCGGGTGGTAACCTGCCCAATACAATCTCTGAATGCAATGCGTCTTGCCTTTCAGACGGTGAGTACGCCGCCTTTCTGGTGGAGAGCCCGTCTGGCAGCGTGCTGACAAAGGAATCGGTCGATGCGATCTGGGAGCTGGATGCCATCGTCATGGCCGTCGAGGTAGAAACAGCCCTGGAAATTGTTGACGTTGATGTTATTGCCGTCGCGTACCATTGCTGTTGCTGTTGTCGTCGCGGTTGCCGTCGTCAGTGCAATGGTGTTTTCTGTCTTGAATGCTGTTTTGAAATGGTCGCAATGTGCCATATACATATACGCACCACGCGTTTTTCAGGTGGCAACGAACACGCTGACTTTACTTGCCTCATATTCCCCCTCTCGTGTTTGTGTGTTGAAGGCTGGTGGCAACACATACGTCGACGTGTGCCCAAAAGAACTGGACGGTGTGACGTGCGAACCGCCGTTCCGTGGGATCACTCGCTTCTGGGGAGATTTCGACACGTACGAGGTAACTATCGCAGAACCATTTCTTGATCGGGCATCGGGCGGATTTCTGATACCTTCTACTGTGTTTGTGATGCCCGCAACATTGTGTCTCCAAAGACTTAGGCACGTTGTTTTCGAACTCTGACGTGCCCTTGAAAGCGAACAAAATATTGCTCTGACAAGCATAACGCAGTGTTCTTGCCGTAGCATAACGTCTTCTTGTGGGGGGCACGTGGTTGCTGCGAAGGTAGGCTGTACCCATCTCTCTCGTCCTTTTCCAGCCACGCGGAAACAGGCCATAGCACTAGAAGCGTATCTTTCACCAGTGCTATCTGCCGCTCTACGAATTGCGCGCTATGCTGCGTCTTTCAGCGCACGCACGTAGAGAATCTTCAGCCCCCTTGCACTTTCCACCGCCTTCCTTCATCCCCAACACGCCGTTGTCTGCGTGCCCATCTTCCGCAACCCATTCATAAGGCCTCCGTAACAAGCGATGCGGATATTCTTGCCGCCGTGAACGTGGCCACCTTCCCGGACGGATCGACGGTTAACCAGCTGGCCCTCTTCGGCAACGGGATCACCTACGACGCTGATGGCAACATCTCCGGAGCAAGTGCGACCATGCAGGTGATCGACCGCGTCCTGTCGTCATGATGATGCTTACTGACAAGTGTTGGATCAGGTTGGGTGGAATTGATACAAGCCAATGTTGTTCAGGTTGGACAGATGTAACGTGGGAAAGACACCCCCGAAAACGATACCCCGTTGTTGATCAAGTATGGTGTAGCAAGGATAGCCACCCTTTGTACGAAGTGGAACGTGTGTCTGGTCAAGACTGTGTTACGTCATGTTGGATGTGCAGGGTGGAACAGGTATTCCCTGTTCGGAACTGAAACGTGCGGTTGATCAAGACAGACGAGGACGACGACGATGACGATACGGGCATCTAATGACGTTACTACAACTGTGTTTTGTATCAGCGAGGTCGTCTGGTCCGGCGTCGTCTTCGACTGATTAACTACCTTCAGATTGGCTAGTTTAGCACTTGTCCACGCCACGGGGATGGCCTCCGTCCGCTCCCCCCCTATTCTTTCCTGCATACCGTGCTCTACCAACCAACTCCAACAGCAATAGATCTTCGTGATGAGTTGTACGTTTCTTCTAACCGTGTAGTTTCACGGCATTTTTTCAAACCGCGGCTTCGCAGGCGTATGCGCTCGGGTCTGACCCTGATGAGGACACCGACCTCAACGATGACGTTTTCGACTGGAACGGGGCGTTTCAGGTAGCAACTGGCTGGTAAACTGACGAGAACTCGCTCTCAAGACGCTCCGTGGAACGCACAGCGCCTATCTAGTTGGGTTTTGCAGCCCACTCTTTCATGTACTATCGTGAGCCGGTAGATTTTGTACACTTGTAGGCTCTACTCCCGATGGACGACACGCTGCCGGTGATCAATTTTCGAAAGTGGCTCCGACCAAATGGAAAGATACCGATGATAGGCTCACCTCGTCTTGTTTCACAACCTGGACTCACTGTCGCCTTGAATATGGTATATGTTTGAAGCGGTTTTGTCCAACGGGCTACTGTTTGTTTTCCTACTTGGATGTTAATATACTGTTTTGTTTTTTCAGGACGCCATGGAGGAAGTCACGGACGATTTCGATGTTGTCGACGTATACTACCTCACCAGCCGGTCTACCGACGATGCCCTCGAGGAGTCCGTGACCGGCGAAATCTTTCTCTTCATCACCACCTGTGAGAGAATCACCAAGGCTTACAAATTTCCTTGATAAAAACGACTCAGACATGATGCAGCCGAGTTTCTTCGCCGACATCGTGCGCTTCCAGTAATTTTTTAGCCGAGAGGGCTACAGATATTCCGTCGGTATTGCAACCGATATTTCGTGTGTGATATCCTCAGGCGTGTTCTTCGAGATATTTGTTGACCATCCGCTACAAGTGTAGCGGATGCATCGTCACTGTGATCCTCGCCGTTATGGTTGTGGTGTTTCTCAACACCTCTCCTCTCCGTGCCTCGCGTTGCAGACGTTCTGATGGTCGCGTTCGTGTCGGTTGCGATCGGCCGGTGCTGCACCGGACCCGTCAAGCAACGAAGCTGGTTGGGGATTGGCGGCGTCATGCTCGTCATCGCCGCAGGCATGGCGGCCTACGGGCTCAACAGCGGCTTCGGTGAGTCAGCGCCCACCATCGAAAGCTTGTTGAACACTTTCCCGCCTCTGTGGACGAAATCGGTAGGGCGAAGTGGTGCCCCCCAAAAAAGGGCCCAGTCGTTTGTGCTTGCATGTGCTCTTGTTCTTGGCTCCTCTCCGACCCTTCTGACCCATCCGTGTGCCTCTCTTTGGGTCTGCCCGTGTACTGTCTGCCTGCCTGCCTGTCTGTGCATGTACGTCCGGACCTTCTTCCACCGAACGATGACGACGACGACGACGACGACGACATCCTCGCAGACATCCCCTTCACGTCGCTTTCGCAGATCCTCCCGTTCATCCTCGTCGGTATCGGCGTGGACGACATGGTAAGTGTACAGACAGGTGGCCGGATAGGCCCAAATTCTGTGGAAGGGGGGAGAATTGCTCTTGTGTGCTTCGGTTTTTGTCAGAGGCTTTTCGTTCTACCTATGTTGGCGGTGTCACGTGTACCGTACCCACCGGTGTCCCCTTATGCCCTGCATCCTCGCTGTGTCACCGTGCTAAACTAGAACCCAAGTTGGTCTCTCACCTTCACGGTACGTGCTATTGTGCCTGTTGTCGCTCTTGCACCTACGTCCACCACTGTCCCCTTCTCCCTCATTGGTCCGATCTTGTTCGCCTCTCTGTGTTTGTGTCTCCCTCTCTCTCTCTCATCGCCCCTGCCCTACCTCTTCCCACAGTTTGTCATCGTCGCGGCGTATGACCACACCGACCCCTCGCTTGCCGTGGAGGAAAGGGTCGCCCTTGGAGTCAAGCGCTGCGGGGTGTCGGTCACCTGTGAGTTGGACTCCCTTTTGCCATATATGTTTGTATGTATTTGGCACGTAGTTGCTATTCCAACGATCTCGTGCAGTTTTTCCAACGGTAGGGTGCGACCGCCCTCGACTTTGCACAGTTGTCCACAAGCAGAAACATTTCCCTGCGGCGTTCAGCATCATAGTACGGCTACCCCACGCGAGTGTACTTGGTCTCCAGAGCAAAACCGCCTTCCTTTGTTGTTCCCAAGACATATGTCAAAGCTTGGGCAGTGCTTCTTTGACGGGTGTCGACAACCAAACGTGAACGCCGCGTGTTCAATATTTGTGCGACGGCGCTCTTATTCGCTGCTTCTTGATGATTTTGGACCTGCCTCATGAATTGGAGCCGCTTTCCCGCTCTTTTTTTTTCGCAGACACGTCGTTGACGAACTTCTTCGCCTTCCTGCTGGGCAGCTTGACGTCCCTTCCTGCGGTGGAGTACTTCTGCCTCTACGCCGCCACTGCCATCTTGTTTGACTTCTTCCTCCAGGCAAGAAAGAACAATCGTGGGAGGAGCCACACACTCTGTGCCGTGGGAAGCACAGTCCACATGAAGTATGTGCAAGCATGCCTGTCTTCTCTCGGCCCGCGTCTACAATCACGACGTTTCTTCTCCCTCATCATTTCCTATTTGCTTCTTTTCTCCATACGGAACTAGCGATCTACGCCACGAAACACACGTGCTTCTACCAAATTTTGGTTCGTACGTCCATGAAGGAATATATCGTGAAGCCTCTGTCCCCATGCTTGCTTTCTGCCCCCCCACGCAAACTGCTTCATGTGGAGTGTCGAGCTGTTAAAGAGAAGGTCTTTGTTGGATCGCTATTGTACGTACGTCTGACTCTTGAGCCCGTGTCCCGGTCCCGCTCCGAACTACTTCTTGTCCAGATGACAGCTTTCGTGGCGCTTCTGACCATGGACGCCAACCGCCAAAAGGCCGGCAAGATCGACTGGTGCTGCTGCTTCACCAGCAAGAAGTACCTCCAGGAGCAAGAGCGGCAGCACCAGGTAGGCGTGCGTGGACATATGGAGATGGCCTTGGGCCCGTTTCAGGGGTTAGAAGAGTGGCGGGCCCATCTGTGGAGCCTCCTGGCTGCGTGTGTCTGTCATCACCTAGTGGGTGGCTGGTTCACGTTAGGCTGTCGACTGGTTTACATAGGGCTGTCGAAATATTTTGTTCAAAATCTGTTCCGACTTCTCGCTTCTCCTGATCCTGGTTCCAGTGTGATGACGGGTGACATCGTCCCGTATCCTACGTATGTGTATTCGTCCAATCTATATTCTGGGGCCAGTCTACAGTCTGCGCATACAACATATTTAGCTGGCGTATGAGCTGGGGTCACACAGGACGAAGGAGGTTGACACAGGAAAGTTCTTCGTTTTTTTTTCCCGTCGTTCTACAACAGAGTCCATGCGAAGGAACAGCTGGCGTTCTGACCTCCCTGCTTTGTGCCGCTTTCCTTGGCTTCCCTCCTCCCATCGTCTCCATTCGGTTTAGGACGGTATCCAAAGAGGAGTCACGCTGCCTGCCAGCAACGGCGAGGGCGCCAACATCGGCCAAAGGGATCTCAACCTCAAGGCTGAGGTGCACCAGCTATCGCCGATCGGCAGGTTCGTCGTCTCGGATATCCGCCTTTCCCCCCTAACCCCAATCGCGACTTGTGTTGTTTTTAGTTCGCCATGCCGCCCGTCACTCTGCACTGTTTCTCTCGTCTTTGTCACTGCCGGCTGGTTGCACACAGCTTTCGGCTAATTGCTATGCTGACACGTCAGCATGTTGTGTCCTGTTTCTCACCTTTGCTTCGAGCACATTAGTCTGAACGCGACTCGTCCCCCGGTATACCTTTGATCTCGCCGCAAATTCAACCAACAACTAACAATAAATATAAATGGTCGACAGCACAACACACCAGTCCAACCCCGCCCCTCGTTGTAAACTTGCTTTCCTCAATGCGTGGTTTGTTGTCCTTTTTTACGTCACTCGTAGGTTCATGAAGGACAAGTACTCCCCTTCCCTTCTGTCCGCGAAGGGGAAGATCGTGGTGCTACTCGGCTCGGCAGCGCTTCTGGCCGCCGGCATCTATGGTGTCACGCAGGTACTGTGTGTGTCGATCATCGACCGTTGTGATGGATTGATCGGTGGAAATGCCCAAGTTTGCGACGGATCCAGTTTTTTCTCTTTGGTGTATGCTGGGGCCATACCTTCGATACCTCTTGTGCGCCAAAGGTCCGAAATGCGCGCCACACCTCATGTGTTGTATCAACTGCGTGTTTGCTCCTTCCGGTGTTGGCTTGCTGCTTCCGGTGTTGGCTTGTAGCACACGAGGTAGCGCAAAGAGTATCCCATCCGAACTGTAGCACCCTTTTGGAACCCTTTTCACAAACATCGTAATTCGTGGGAAGGTTTATCGTGTGTGTTCATTTCTTTCGGGTCCTGTTCATTTCTTCCGAATCCTGAGAAACTATATTACCATGTTCACCACTTTGTGTCCCTTGCCAGAGATAATCCAATTGCTACGGCTAGCACTTGACCTGGTTTGTGTCGATGTTTGCTGCTTATCTTGTTTTGGTGCCCCCTTGCAACCTACAGGCGACGCAAGGCTTCGACGTCCTCGATCTTGCTCCAGACGGCCACTACTCAATAGCATGTGAGCGCTCGCCTACAGTGTACCAGTTGCTCCTGGGTGTTCCTTTCGCTGTTTCTTTTCGCCGGCTCCCAGTGCTTGCGAAGCGTTTTGTGTGTGTATTCTGCTGCAGCCGCTACGTGTGCCGCACAACGGCCGAACCGTCACCTCGTCCACTTTTTCCATTCCGGTATACCGTTTGCCGTATCTCGACAGACACGGACCGGGCGAGGTTGTACGACTTCGATATCCAAGAATGGTACCTCCCGATGAACGTCTACACCCAAGACGTTGACTATCCCGACGTTACGGTTCAGGTGAGAGTAGGGGGAGTGGATCTCCCGATTCACGAGCACCGCAAAGCCAACAGTTAGCAAAGAACTAGAAAAGTTCATTTGTCAAAGAGAGGGAAGAGAAGGAGTCGGTTTTCCATTCTGCTCGGCTCGTGAACCACGCTGTAGATATATATAATGTTTTTTTTTTTTGTGGCTTACCGCACACAGGCGGAAATGCAGTCCGTCGATGCGGAAATGATCGAGACTAAGAACGTCGACGGACCGCTGGATTCGTGGCTCGCCTCCTTCATCGTGTGGGCAGAGGCCAACACCACCTACAGGTGTGTTTGTGTGTATTAATAACATCGGAACGTTCTTTGGTTCCGCTTACAAAGTCAGTAATTAAGGCGCGGAGGCCTAAATGGGTAATTCACACACGGAACCTTACCGAGGTCAGAACAACGAAACTTGATGTCTCCCCAATCTTCAAGCTAACATTTTGGATTTCTCCAGTACAGAATCAAGTGGCACGGCTCGCGCACAAGAAAGGGCAATAATTTGTTCACGTTGACGGCGGCGGCGAGCGCATGACTGTTGAGGGGTATTGATTTGAGGTGGTGAGGGCAGCGACAGGCTAGCGACCGAGTTTGGAATGGGTCGAGGCACTCGTCGTTAGTCGACCTGTGGCAACATATACCGCACGAAAACAAAACCGGCTGCTGCCACCTTTGATCCTCACTTCTGTTATATCACTTTGGCATCGACAGTGCAAACGTGGGTACGTCTGGGGGCTACCCGGTGTACGACGATCGGGATACCTTCTACACCGCTCTCTCCGCCTTCCTGGCTGACGAGGATAACGCCAGATTCGTGCCAGACGTGGTCTTCGACGACGAGGGACTCATCAAGGTACAGGACTACCGTAGGGCTCTGTGAGGCTGCATTAGGGTGGGCAAAAAGTCGGGGCTCTGTGAAGTAGACCTCCCGATGGCGAACTGTTGTCTGTTCACCGTCGCCGGTTCTCTCGGTGTGTATGCTTCTTGTGCTTGCCGATGAAATCGAGAGCCTGTGAGAGGGGGAAAAAAATAGAAGCTCTGATGTTTCTAGCACCTGTCTGCTTATATGTGAACATGGGAGACCGCCGCTGTCGACGATAACTTCAACGGGTACAACTTGGGCTCAAGGAGTACTTAGATTGGCAAATCTCCACGTCGTTGTTTTCATCCTTCGAAAAGTTAACGCGCAAAGCCGCCGCCCAAACCTTTTGTGATGGGATGCATGCATTCGGGTTGTGGACCTGCGTCTGATACCCTCCCCTCCTTCCCCTCCCCTGAATCAATCGGGCTTATTGCACCCCCCTGTGTCTCAGATAAGTCGATCGGATATGTACCTGGTCAACCTCGTCGACACGGAGAACAACGTGGACGCCCTCAGGGATACGAGAGAAGTCGCCGACCAATCAACGCTCGACCCTCAGCCGTTCGCATACTCCGGGGTACGTGCAGCGGGTTGTGCAATGGGTTGATGTCGTATAGACCGTGTGCATGATTGTGTGCGAAAAAAGCACGGAAACATAGGGCGAGGCCAAAAATCAATCTGCTCGGATTATTCGATCGAAACATGTCTCACGATCTTAGGGGAAGAGGTCGTGTCCACTTCTTTCCTGCTACTGTAACCAGCAGTGACACCGTTCGCCCCGGTAGTCTAGTTCATATCCTCGCAACCTCTAGCACCCAGAGTCAGGGGTCCGAATCCGGCGTAAGCAGGCTTTTCTCGCGTAGTGAGTTGTTCTCTCGCTTCCGTTCCTGGTTGTGGAAAGGGCTAGTTCGTATCGCTTTGAAGGAAGAGAGTGCTGCACCCCTGTCGCGAAAAAAAATCGAAGGCAAACGCCGCAGGAGGAGAGGGTAGAGAACCTTGGGGGAGGAACCCTTCTGTGTGACAACGGGTTGGAGCTCGTACTCGTCAGAAGTGATGTGTGCGAGCGCTGATCTATAGTGATGCACAATAAACCAGTGGCAGCAGCCAACAACCATAGACCAGCACCCCCAACGTTGACAGTGAACCACCATCGGCTGGCTCTCCAACAGGTGTTCGTCTTTTCGGAGCAGTTCGTGGTGATCTACAACGAGCTGCTGTCGAGCTTCGGCCTCGCCTTGTTGGCGGTGCTCGCCCTGAGCCTTTTCGTGCTGGGCAAGGTCACCATCGTCCTCCTCGTCTGTCTAACGTTGGTGGGTCCTCGGAGGGAGTAGTGGTTGGCTTGGAGGTTGGAGTGCGAAAGGACTCGGCTTGACTCGTGTTATCTGAATTGGGTGAAACAGCACGATGTATTTTGTGTGGGTCCCGGAGTCAACGTTGTGGGTCATCGCCATCCCACGGACTCTACTCCCACGAGAACAACATTTGCTTGGAGCCATTCCGACTGGTTGGGGGGTTGGTCGTGCTGTGTGTCTTCCACCACATAGCTTTCATCGTCACTTGGGTATCATCAAACGTCAAGGCTAGACTGGTGTTTGAAATATTGCTGTGAATGCCATTCTTTGTGTCTCAGGTAGTGATCGACGTGGAACTGCTGGGCTTCGTCTACCACTGGAATTTGGACGTGAACAGCATCACTGTGATTGGTAAGTGTTCGCCTGTGGTCTCTCCCGCACTCGTTCGATATATTGATGGTTGCCGCTGACGTTGGATTTTCTGTTTTCGCTGCTGCTGTTGTAAGAACAACCCGCCCGCGCGACACTTTCACTTCCCGCGTTCCCTCACTACTGGCATATTGAGCACAAACAACGCAGTGGCAAGCAAGTGGGCGTACTCGTGTTGGGGGAATCGTCGCGCGGGCTCTCCGATGTCTCGACCGCAGACTGAAACTGACCTTGGTACTGCTGTTTGTTGTGCCTACCCATCTGTTGGATCTACTTCGCTGCCTCCTTTCACCCCCGCAGAGCTGATCATGGCCGTCGGGTTGGTGGTGGACTACATGGTCCATATCGTGCACTACTTCCTCCACCAGGTAAGTGGTATAACGGGTAGGCCGTGTACCGCCAGGCAGCGTCGCTCTTGGTGCAATAAGTCAGTAATAGTGTCTGCCTCTTCACTGCGGAAGACGCAGCCTCGCTCATGACGTTTCGTGACTTCCACGACGAGTTTCGTGGCTCTGGCCTGCCAGATGTGCGACAAGAATCCACACGAGAACCCAGACACTAGAACCCAACCACGAGACCCCCCTTCTCCGCGCTTGCACCAATCGAACTTTAGGCCATAATAACGTTTGCAAAAGCCTTCAGATCGATACCTAAGCGCATATCCAAGCGCCACGACCACTGACGCCTACCACCTTATCCCTTTCCCATCTTCAACCCGGTGTTATGGGGTTGCGAACGATTAATTTGGCATTGAGAACCCTCCCGCCCACACACTCGCCGCTTTGCTCTCTCTCGCTCCATTTCTGTTTTCAGGACCCCAGGATCCCGAAGGACGCGCGAATCGCCGAAGCACTGGGCGAGATCGGGCCCTCCGTTATGGTGGGAGCGGCGACAACATTCTTGGGAATCATGCCCCTGGCGTTCGCTAACAACGTGATTTTCCGCGTGTTCTTCAAGATGTTCCTCGTCATTATTTCTTTCGGGGTAAGTTGCTCTTGTTTTTGCGCAGCCTATGCATACAACGTTTTTGTTGCCCTCCGTCAAAATGTTGGCATGCCATACCTCTCATCACGGGTTTACGCTTTCAGAGGGAAATTTGTGGGTAGTCCCGTCCCATCTATTGTGACGCCTGTGTACACACCTTTCGGTGAACAAGATTGCCGTGTCAGCCGTGTGTTACACGAGGGGAAGGCCACACGAGAGCTTTTGTTTTCTTCGAAGTATGTACTTCTATGGTTTTGTGGCATCACGGCAATCATGGTATGAAAAAGTGGGGCGTGTTACGTAATGACTTGGGTACGCCAAGGTGCGAAGATCGTATATTCGTATGCATGCTTCGCCTCGCCTCCCATGCTTGATGTTTTGTACCCATCTTTCTCAAATCCCCTTCTGCACACTTGACGTTCGTTCTTTGACTTTCTTCATTTCTCTCACCTCCCCCTCTTGTTAACGCCACCTGCCTGCACAGTTTTTCCACGGTGTGGTATTCATTCCGGTCATGCTGTCGATATTGCCCGACCGCCTGGTTTCCAACTCCGCGCACGGAGAGGGTACGGCATCTATCACAAGACACGACGGAAGCAAGAAGGTACAACCTACCACTGTATGGTGATTTTTGTTGTTGGCTGTGGCCGCTGCCTTGCAAACAATGTTGGTTTTGCTGCCGCTGTTGGATACTCCTTTTTTTTCGTCGATACGTGGCTGCTGTGCTGGCGTTGCTCCCAACCCCTCACATGCTACCGTCGCGGGATGAGATTGATGACAACCGGATTCTTCCCCGTCCCCGAATTTGAACATCTTCAGGAGGCGTCGGCGGTGGTGGTGGATGGAGCGACGTCCGCTTGAAACCGCCGGCACCCGGAGCACGCTACCGTGGGCACGAAGCCCTAACCGCGTGTGCTCGAGCCGAAGCCGAGGGTATTCGTTTTGCGAATCGTATTTTTCCCTGTAACCTGAAACGGGGGGACAAGCGGAAGAAGCGCGGAAACGCTGCTCTACCGCACGGCACGTGTTTCGACATTCCTGAAGCGCGAGAGGCCTGCGTTGTTCCCCTGCCGTTGGATGGAGTATGTGCGGTGAACGCGTGGATGCATACATGTGATCTGATGCAACCCCTCGTTTTTGGGAAAACCTCCCGCACTTGCTTTCGCGTGTCGGCCACCACCACGCAACAAACGGTGGTGGTGTAGTCTAGCCGCGTTTTGAGAAGCACCATGTACGCTGGCCACGCGTAGGGCAGCGAGTTTGGTGGGTCGTTTGTGTTTCTACTGGTTTGCTGTTATGGTCGTCCACATGTGTGTTTCGAATCGAGTGTTGGTGAGTGCACCTCTGGTACAGGGCGGTGAAGATCCTCTGCCGTCCGTGCTGTGAGTTTGCTGTAGTATTGTTTTTTACTTTTGGCTTGACTTTGGGCTGTGTTATTATCGCAACTCATCTTTAAGGGGCAATCGTTTTACCCTTTATATACTACATTCTTTGATGATGGTTTGCTTGTGATAGGAGGAGATGCGGGGTTTTGTGACGGCGTGGTGTTGTTGAAGGTATTGTTCTAAATTTCCGTGCGTTCGTGCCGTGTGCTTGTTGTCTGTGGCCTTTCACGTCTCTCCGAGGAGGAGAATCAACATGTTCAAAGGAAGTAGCTTTTGTCGCAGCGCGCGCTAGGCACGCGCGGTTCCAGTGTCTTTTGAGGAATGACGGTATCGCTTCCGCGCGCAAAGGGGTGTGCAATGAGAGTTGCGTGGTACGCTGCTAGTGGCTCCTGTTAATCGCGTCGCACGTGGCACTTAGGGCCATTTAAAATATGGCTTTTGAGTATTTTCGAAATTGTCTACTTCCAAACGATTTCCAAGTCATCGAAGATTTGCAAGACGTTTTGACATCGCCTCGAAACTTTTAAACACCCAAACTTCGGAAAAGCGGCTCTGACTCGGAAGGGGTCGGTGACCAACCCAACGTTTTTCAGGTTGCCCTGTTGCCGTGCCCGTCGGGGAGCGTTTTGGTGGGACGTTCACGCTGCGCAACCTAACCACTGTCATGCAAGGCAACATCCCATTTTGGCAGCACAACGTCGATGAACCTAGAACCTGGCTGCTGCACGGAGGTTGACTTAGGCAACACAACCCGGTAAGTACAACCTTTTAGGCGGTTGTTATGTGGTGGTTGCGGCGGTTGTTATGTGGTTGCGGCGGTTGTTATGTGGTTGCGGCGGTTGTTATGTGGTTGCGGCGGAAGTTATGTGGTGGTCGCACTGTCGCTTTGACGTGCAACATCTAGGGGATGGATTCTTGCTTACGTCCGTGTTGCTCACGTGGACGGTGCTCGGATCTCTCCGAGATTGAGGTCGCTCGTGGTTTCCTCGAGCTCGATACACTTCGCAGAATAAACTCAAGCACAGTCTACGGATCCATCCCCTCGTGGGAACGATATTCTGTGTCACGCTGCGGGTGCAGTCGTGAGCAACCACTGCTGTTTGTTGTCCCTGTTCAGCGTACGGCATTTGCAACCCAAGTTTCACCCTCACCAGGGTGGGTTGGTTTTGGTGGGAAAGGCACACGTCCAAGTCTCGCCAATTTTGGAGGGGTCTTTCGCTGAAGATCCGGGGCAGGCTGGTTTAGCATGGAGCCACGAACACTCGGAGCACACTGCGGGCGGGCGATTGGCAACATTCACGAAAGAGTGCATGCCGTAAGAACTGATTTTTCACTGGCACTCTCTATTCGTCGAACGCACGTAATATCGTTGGCACTAGCGGTGTCCGCCACTGTTGTCGCACTCGCCAAGGGTGTTTCTCTAGGGGTATCCACCCTGAGGAATAATCTTTCAAGGTGTTTCCGCCAATCTCGTGTAGTCTATTTGTGTTTTGTCGGCAAATGGGTGTTGCCATTCGTGGGTGAGTGCCAAGTTAAAATCACACGCAGGTCATCCGCCCTGTCTGTCTCCTTGCGCACGCTATTGGTAACCCCCAGTAATCTTTCAAGCGGCGGACACGCTTGCGGTGTCCGCCGCTCGCGTGCCGTGTGACAACTGTGAGCGTCAGGGGTGTCCGCCCCCGTGGCGTCTGTTTTTGATTTTCCGTCGCACGTGGTGTCCGCCGCGTTCGTTTGTTTGAGTCAATGCAGCATTTCATCGCACTCTTGGTGTTCACCAGTAGGATTTTCGCGATACAGTTCTTCTCACACGAACAGTTACCGCCGTCCGTGGATGACGTTTTCACGTTGGGTGTCCGCCATGAAGTATTCCTTGTCACCCTCGCATTCTCCGCCGCTTGCGTGTCGTTGACCAAGCGTTAGTGCCCGGGGTGTCTGCTCCTGGGACGTCATTGTTGACGGTATTGGTGTCCGCCAAGTCGTTGTCGTTGTTGGTGTCTAAATAAAACCGCACGCGGGGTGTCCGCCCTGTATGTGTCGTTGTGTACACTTTTGGTGACCACAAGTATTTCTTCCGTACAGGACACGCTCGCGGTGTCCGCCGCTTGCGTGTCGTATGACCAATTGTTGGCGCCCGGGGTGTCTGCCCCCGGGACGTCTGATTTTAAGTTGTAGGCACGCATGGTGTCTGCCACAATGCATGGCGAAAACGAATCAGAACGTTAAGTCAAGGTAGTCAAGCAAAGTACGGGATGGGAATTCGGAACTCTCGCTCCCACGGGAAAAACACTGCGGGTGCCATCGGCCCGGGAAGGGGAACTCCAGCACTCGCTACCGTCCTTCTCCTACCTGCAAAGGCGATCGCTCCTCCTCCAAGCTCGCTACCCTCTCTTGTCGGTCCCACTTAACCCAAGTGGGTTGCGCACCGGCAAGGGTTGGTTCCTCTGCGACGTCTTCCAGCACTCCCTTCTCCTCCTGCTCATCCTCCGCCGCATCCGTTGCTGTACCTCGCGACTAAGGCAGGGGGCGCACGAGCAGGCGGCGGGGCAAAGACGGGCAGAGGTTAGAGGGGTGCCGCTGGGTATGTGCCTTCTCACACCGGGGCCGTATGCATGTCGTGCCCGACCACGAGAAGACGCACTTGTTGACCGGAGTGTTACTGGTGGTGATAGACTGAGCGATCGTGGGCGACTGAGGGGGCACGGGTGCGGTCGGGCGGCGGGTGTAAGAGCGGTTTTCCCGTGTGTCGTGACGTTGGGCTTGTTGCCGGCGACAGCCGATTTTCTGCTGCTGCTGTCGAGCTACTACTGTAGGCGCCCCTGAAGTGGGTCTCCCACACTTCCTACAGTTTTCCCGAACGACTCATGGGCATAGCCCGTGGGCAGCCCGTGGGCAGCCCGTGGGTAGCCCATGGGCGGCCAATGAGAGCCCTTCAACCGAACCAGTGTACTCCTAAACAACAGATTATCTGCCTTGGGACAGGCACTAAAGCGGCTAATAACCCTTATGCTAATCGTAACCCTAACCCCAAGCCCTCACGATACGTGCTAGGTTGGCGCTGGTGGCGAAGTTCTAGGTTGAAGTGCCCATGGTGGGCACTTCATGGGTCGCCCATGGACCGCCCATGGGCCCATGGGTCACCCATGGGCAGCCCATGGGCGGCCCATGAAGTGCCCATGGGGGCCCACGGGTGACCCATGGGTCACCCATGGGTGTCTCATGGGCGGTTTAACTTAACTGTCAGTAGTGTGAGAGATTTCCTGAAGTAGACCCACCATCGAGCTGGCAGTGCCCTCCGCAGTTAAGAACAACTTCCTTATGAACTGTGGGATCTGGAATGCTCCTACCGTGTTGCGAGGGGGCGGAGCGAGAGTGAAACATTGCCGGAAACATTGCCGAATTGCCCTAGCTTCGGTGGTAAGGCTGCGGACTAAATCAGCCCAGTCGAGGTTGGCATCTTGCTTTTAACCCGGCGAAGACGTCGGCCTCACGGCCTTTGAACTCTGCGAAGTGCCTATGTAGAAGAGTACCCACAGAGATTCACAGAGATTCGGAAGAATTCCCCGAAGAACAGGCCAACTTTGTCTTGTGCTGCCGGCGAGGCTGTCGCCATGCCCTCCTTGACGAAGACTTCCAGGACGCATCCGAAGGTTAGTGAAGAAATGCACGTCGAGCAGCGCTATGGAGAACGAAGGTGAGGAGCGGATGCAGACTTTGGTGCGGTTGAGCCATCATCCGGATGATATATCAAAGTGGCCACCCGTTCATGACCTACTGGGGGAAACATAGCGCCTGGCAGAAGGAACAAAATCCGGACACATAGGCCTACCTCTCCCCCCCCCCAGACGGGGGGGAAATTCGAAAATTTTCCAAGAATCGTCGAAAAGTTACCATGAGGTTTAGATGGATTGCAAACATGCCTCGCTCTCGTTACTCCTTCCGCATCTGTCGTCAGAAGCCGGCCCACGCCCAGCCGTGCAATAGGAACACACGTACGGTGGCGGCCCATTCCTACAAAAGTGCAGTACATTCGGCCAGAGCTCGAAATGAGCGAAGCAGCTCAGCTAACTATCCGACAACACCACCTGCCTTGCAAACTTGCCTTTGCCGCTTCTAGCACGGCACAACAGGGAACATAGTCTCGCAAATCTACTCGTAGCCTTGATCTTGTAGGGTTACGTCTGACTTGATCAATCTAACCCTACCCCTACCCCTAACCCTACCCTAACGCCAAAGCGCCGACGCCTCAGAGGAAAACCCGGGGATACATGGGTATATGCCCCCCCCCCAAAACAAATTACCCCGATTTTCGATTAGTAGGCCTACAGTATCTATGTGTCTTGAAAGTTTTTCGCACAGACCCTTGGTTCATTTTGGTAAATGAAAGAAAAAAAGGATATTTGATCACCTGGCCCAATTTTTCCCACGAGCGGCCCTCCAGCTTCTTCTGGGCCTTTTTCAGCCGACGAGAGTTAGTTGTAAATGGGCAATGCCCCCAGAATCCTCGACAGCAACTGTTGGTGAAACCTGGGGAGCGGCGCGAGGGGCTGGGGTGCTGCAGGTGCTGCTGGGGCAGTGGTATGGGCGGCACGGGCGGCATGGGGAGCACGACCGACTGGCTTGTTGTGCGGGTTTCTGGTCTCTCCTGGATTGTCCGGAACTCGTTTGCTTGGCGACTGCCCCGCTTAACTTGTTGTTCAGGTTGCTACCCATGTTTGTTGTTGTTGTTGCTCCTGCTGATACTGCTGCAATGGGCGGCGGCGGCAGCGGCGACGGCGGCGGCAGTTGCTCCGTAGATCCGCAGAGGCGGCGGAATTAACCTGTTGGCGTTGTGGCCTTGCTGCGCCCGTGGCTACGCTGCTGCTGGGCGTTGTTCTGCGGGGTGTTCGGCGCGGGTCTTTTGACGGCGGCACGGGTCTGTTGGTCGATGCCCGTCGTCGCGTTGGCTTGTACGGCTGCCGCAGGACCCGGCGCGCCGTGCGCGCGAGCCTCGTGGTGAGCTGTTTGATGTTGTTGCTGCTGCCTTCCACCCCAAAATCGTATCATTCCTACAAATGGCACCCCGTGACTCCTCGGATATCATCACACAGTACTTGTAGTACGCATTGGCTCGCCTCGCGCCCAGCGAGAGCATACAAACGCTTTGGCAACGTGGTGCTGTAATTCCTTTTCCCCCGCATCCCCTGCTCTCGAATCCCAACACGCCAACACGCCCGGTAACAGACCCGGTAACCATGGGTGACGATCTTCCCGGTATGCAACTCCCCGATCTGGGAGATCCGGGAGATCTGAGAAAAATTAATGTTCTCTTCCATGAGCATGTTTCTTAAGGAATAATGAAATGTTTGGCCCGCAGCTTTTCGTTCGATGAAAATGTATATCTTCAGGTTCGCAGCCCACACAAAGCACGCGTGCGTGTTCTTTCTCCGCTCAAATTGCAAGCGGGTGAGCACCTCTCTCTGCAACCTTCACCCACGTTCAAGAAGAGAAGGTGTGCGACGAGGAAAACGAAACGTGTGTGGTACCGAGCTTTCGAGATGCCCCCCGACGGCCCCAGTGCAACCGCCGGAGTTGCCCGGGCTGGCAACGCAGGTAGGCACGAAAGGGAGCAAAAACGTTCGCGATGTACTACATATATCTATCATGTTGTTTGATATGGTAGCAGCTATGCTGCAGTGCACGCTTGCTTTGGGTCGGACCAGGTGATCAGAGGGGGGTCTCCAATGTTCGTAGGTGATGGTGATGAGCAACACGTGCGCAGTCTATACAATCGACCGACTCTGGACGGGA
The DNA here is from genome assembly GCA_000310025.1 of Ectocarpus siliculosus. Taxonomy (NCBI): domain Eukaryota; class Phaeophyceae; order Ectocarpales; family Ectocarpaceae; genus Ectocarpus; species Ectocarpus siliculosus. The sequence continues at coordinate 1,266,584 of FN649750.1, read as the reverse complement.
AACATCAGAACGGCGGCGAAAATGTAGCCCTGCCAAATATTATTTTTTACAGTTCGAACACATGCCGCAGTGCTCGAGTGGGGGTGCTGCGTAGATACTCATGCGACCGCTGTCTCGAGATTGTCCAGCTCCCTCAGACACGACTCGGTACTGCGTCCCTCTTCGCCACGTTGCCCCACCTCCCCCCCCTTGCACAACAAAATGCTGCAGACGGTTCGAAAGTTTCCGCATGGTCGATATTCCACGGCAGGATCAACAAAGTGGCCGACACCTTATTCTACCGCCTGGGCTACTGGGTGGCCACGCACCCCAAGCGGACCCTTCTCATCAGCCTTGTCTTTGTGATCGCATGCTGCTTCGGGTTCGCCAACTTCAGGGTCGAGGCCGATGGTGAGGAGCGGGGAGCGAGAAAAATCACGATGATACCCTGGGTGCAGCCGTGCATCCTGTAGAAGAAAGTATCCTCCAAGACCAGCTGATGAAGACGGCCTAACTGGCGGCGGGGTAACATTTGGAATGTTGGGTGTAGACGTGTAGACCACAGGTCCGGACGCCGGAGGCTTCGCCCCCCCCGCCCTGTCGAGGGTGTAGCCGTCCGCGTCCTTCGTGCAGGGTGAGAGTTACAAGCAGTGCATTGTAGGTTTCTGCTGACAGATGCACACGAAGTTTTCCGTACAAGGCGGAGAGATCGCACCGATCGGGGAGTTGCTGGAGGTCGCACCGGGGGGTACGCAAAGAAAACCAAGAACGGCATTGATGACCGGGTCGGTGAGATCGCGCACGCACCTCGCCGACACCAAAATCCAAGATTGAGCTCTTTTGAGCTGCGGGAAAAGCGGCACCAGAAAGGGTCTGCCGTAAATTAAGAACTACCAGTAGGCTCGAATTTTGAAGAATATAAAAAAAAGGGGCAAGAAATACACCTCAGGGATGAGCCCCAAACTCTATGGTATGTAGCAGCCTTGTGCCCGACAGGAGGAGGTTGCGACGAAAAAATAAGAAACTGAACCTCGACCAGATTTGACTTTTCTTATCTCCGGGCCCGGTGTGTACATGTGCGTACCTTGTAATGCGGGGACGGTGTCAGCGGAGCGCCACTCCCATGTGTATGTACGTACGGTCCGGGTTCACGCGGGATATCAATTATTTTCATGCGTTTGGTATGGGGGCTGTCAACCGTACACACACTCAATATCAAGCGCACGACACAGACAAAACGCACCCTACCCCACCTTCGCAACGATTTATAATCTGCTGCGTACGTACTGGTTTTCGTAGAAGAAGACCGAAACGAGAGCTGGATACAGCCTGATGCCTTACGTACCAGTGCCCCAGATGGAATCCACATCGTTTTTGTCCTTGCTACAGGCATCGCCAAACTCGCATTCAAACCCATGACCACCCGCTGCATGGAAAGCTGCTACGTACCAGCCTGCGCTGCCGTTGCAGGTTCTCCCAGCCAGCAACAACAATACCTAGACCGCACCAAGCCGCACACGTCTTCTTGTAGATACACCGGTAACAAATGTTGCGCGGCGGAGAGATGGCACCAACCGGGGAGATGGTCCCGGTCGGGGGGAGGGCACCTGTAGGCCCGCTGCGTGTATTTCATTGCATATCGCACCGGTCGGACAGATGGCACCGGGGTGCGAAAAAGAACAAGGAAAATACATGCACAACACCGATCGCGCCGTTGGAAGGCTTTTGCACCGGAATGGATGCCGGAAGCGGCTTTTCTGGCAGCGGCAAAAGTGCCGTGAAGAAGGCCCTTGTACTCGGCAATGAGTACCAAGCAGACCCCATACAGAATAAACCTCTTGGGATAAGCAGTGCCCTTCACGACCCGACATGAAAGCACTGCTGCGTTTGCTGTGCTTGCTGTTTTTTTCTCCCCGCATTTTTTTCTTCGTGCCTATCGCCTACGTTCGTGATGTACATGACTGTCCATTCTCGCATGCCCTCCTCGTCCATCACGTTGACTACGCCAACGATGACGACGACGATGACTACGACGACGACGACGACAGGGGAAGACCTCTGGGTGCCAGCAGATTCCTTGACCAACGATCAGCGGGACATCATCCTTGGGGACTTCGATGGCGGTGAGATAAACCTTCATGGGAGTCAAGCAACCTGTCTGTCCGCTCCCTGTTCTTTGAAGAAACCAACGCCGGAAACGATCACCGAATGCTCTACTTGAGTACCTCGGTGACCTCACGCATTGAGGCCACGACCATCTCATGATGCTTCTTGTGTCTCGCCTCATTTTCCGTTGTGTTCCTAGTCAATCGCCTCGTGGTTGGCGGTACTCAACTGTGACGCCCACTTCCGCCAGTTATTGGCCTAGCCAACAAGGAAACTCTGATGCAATTCGACCCCGTGATGCCGACGTTTGCGGTGACTCCGTGCTGTTCTGTGTGAGAGCATTCACGTACCCCCTCTCACGAAACATGCTCCACATCTTGGAATCTATGCTTACGCCTTGTGCCTCACCCATCGTCTTTAGTACTGTCCTGCCTGTGCTCGCGCGCTAACCCGCCCAATACTATCTTTGAACGCAATGCGTTGTGCCTTTCAGGCGGTGAGTTTGCCTCCTTTCTGGTGGAGAGCCCGTCTGAAACGGGCAGCGTGCTGACTAAGGAATCGGTAGATGCGGTATGGGAGCTGGATGCGATCGTCATGGCCGTCAAGGTAGAACCAGTCCTGGAAATTGTTGATGTTGATGTCACTGCCATCGTGTGCCATTGCTGCTGTTGTTGTCGTAGTTGCCGTCGTCAATGCAACGGTGTTTTCTGTCTTGAATGTTGTTTTGAATTGGTCGCAACACCGCACACTAGTAGCATGTGCACACCACGCGCTTTTTCACATTGTAACAAACATGCTGGCCGTGCTCTCCTCATATTCCTCATTTGTTTCGTGTTTTTTGTGTGTTGAAGGTTGATGGCAACACCTACGCCGACGTGTGCTTAAAAGAACTGGACGGTGTGACGTGCGAACAGCCGTTCCGTGGGATCACTCGCTTCTGGGGAGATTTCGCAACCTACGAGGTAAGTATCCCAGAACCGCGTCTTATTCGGGCATCGTGGGGACTTATGTCACTTTCTTTTGCATGCCAGGCACCTTGTTTTGGAACAACCTGTGTTTACTTGAAGTTAAACCTTGTAACTCAAACAGTGGAAAGACAAGAAAAACGGAGTGTTCGCGACGTACCGTACAATCTTGCGGGGGCCACGTGGTTGCCTCGAAGGTGGGTTGCAACCATCTCCCTCGTCGTCCTCCCGCTGCACGTCCACAAACCAGTGCACTACAAGCGATCTGCTCCTCCGCTATCTGCAATCTTGTTGCTTCTTTTAGCACACACACGTAGGTTTTTCAGGCTGCTCTACACCCACGCCTTCCGACCCAACACGCATTTGTTTGCGTGCTTCCCGAACCTATTCATAAGGCCTCCGTATCAAACGATGCGGATGTCCTTGCGGCCGTGAACGCGACCACCTTTCCGGACGGGTCGGCGGTCAACCAGCAGGCCCTCTTCGGCAACGGGATCACCTATGACGATGACGGCAACATCTCCGGAGCAACGGCTATCATTCAGGTAACCGACCGCGTCCTGTCGTGATGATTACGCCTACTGACACACGTGCTGGATCAGGTTGGATATAAAGCGGAAAGGGCACTCCCCAATATCCTGTTGGAACTGGAACGTTCCGCTGGTCAAGAGAGAAATGAGCGACGACGACGACGACCACACAGGCATCGAATGCTGCTGCTAAAACCCCTGGTGTTGCGTATCAGCGATGTCGTTTGGTCCGGCGTCGGTTTGGACTGATTGACTACTTTAGTTTATGTCGACGCGACCGGGATGGCGTATTTTCGCTTTTCTCTCTTCGTTCTCGCGTACTGTGCTCTTATCACTTCGCGTGAACGGCGAGAGTAGTAGTGTCCCAATGCGTCCATCATGATTTTGACGTGTTCCTGCAACCAACTTCACCGCGCTTTGTGACTGCCGGTTCGCAGGCGTACGCGCTCGATTCTGACTCTGATGAGGACGCGGGTATCAATGAGATTGTTTACGACTGGAATGAAGCGTTTCAGGTAAGAACTCACGCAAGAGCTCTGCCATCGAGACGCTCCGTCAATGCGCAGCACCCATCATGAAATTGGTTGCCCACTCTTGTTGAGGATGACCGGATTCCCAAGTCATCCGTCACTGGATGTTCACTTATAATCGGTATCTTCTTTCTTGTGGGCCCCATTTCCCACGGTATACGTCAAATGGCTCTCACCATAATCGATACACCTTCACGCTCTTTTCATGTGGTATCGTGAGCCCGTTTTCTGTACCTCTTGCATGCTCTCTTCGAGATGACCCCAACGCTGCCGGTCGTCATTTCCCGAAAGTGGCTCCGGGCCCAATGGAAAGGCGCATCTCGCCTTGGCTCCAAGCCCCTTTTCTCACTGCCGTAAGGTACATGGAATATGTGCAGGGGTACAAGTTTTATTGTCAAATGATGTTTGTTCTCTTCTGTCTGTCTCTGCGTACTATCCGTCTTCGATGTGTTATTGTTTTTCCGTTTCTTGTCAGGACGCTATGGATGCAGTATCGGAAGATTTCGATGTTTTCGGCGTGTTCTACCTCACCAGCCGGTCAACCGACGACGCCATTTCTGAGTCCGTATCGGGCGAAATATATCTCTTCGTGATCGCCTGTAAGAGGACAGCCCAGTCGCACAAATGGCTTCGTGAAAACGACTCAGACTTGAACAGCCGAGGTTCACTGCAGGCGCCATCCCTCAAAATTACTTCTAAGTCACATCTCGGGCGGGGGGAATAGCTTAACCTTGTGCTGTTTCGTGCTGCACATGTTCCGTCGGCATTGATTGTGTGACAATTTTTTATGCGTTTTTTTTCACAGACGTCGTTTCTTTCAGGCTGCTTTGACCAGTCGTTACATGTGTAGATACCACCGCCACCGTGGTGCTGGGTTACTGCTGCATTGAACAGCGTCATTTTTCCACCCTCCCATTCGTGCCTCGCGTTGCAGACGTCCTGATGATCGCGTTCGTGTCGGTGACGATCGGCCGGTGCTGCCGCGGACATGTCAAGCAACGAAGCTGGTTGGCAATCGGCGGGATCGTGTTCGTCATTGCCGCCGGTGTGGCCGCCTACGGGGTCAACAGCGGCTTCGGTGAGTTAGCGCCCACCATCAAAGGCTCGTTGACACTTTCCCGCCCCTGGAGGACTCGGTTGGGCGAAGTGGTGTAGCAAAGCAACCCCGTTGAGCTCAGACGGCGATGCACGTGGGTGCGGAACAACAAGAGCCACTTCACTTGCCTAACGTGCGTTTGAATGACTTACATTTTTGTTACGGTTTTACTGGGGCTTCACTAGCAGTGGTTGCAGTACTTTTTCGGATTCCGTTGAGGTGGACGCAAGGCCTTGTGGACACGCCGTTGCTTTTGCCGCGGGCCTGTGGGTGGTACCTATGTTCACGACCCTGCCTTGAGTGGTCAGCTGGAGGGCGGTAGAAGTAGCAGCAGCCTGCTTATTTTGTTTGCCCCCCTCCCGACCTCACGACCACCTCTCTCACACTACCGCGTTTCAGGCGTGGAGGCGAGAGAAGCCGGACTATTTGATGTGTACATTGGTGGGTTTTCACCGTGTTCTCACTCTCGTTGCCTCAGTGTCACATCTGAGCTGCTGCGAAAGAGGCCAGGAAACCCGCAATATCAAGACCCCCCCCCCCCCCCCCCCACTGATGGGAAACCAACTATTACCCCGGGGAAAGGGGCCCCAACCCGCTGCCCCGAAGAAAGTTTTCCATGTGAGGAAAAAGCGGGCGTCCAAACTGTTCCCCCCGGGTCTTCCTCTGGACGAATTTTCCACCCCCCGCGCGGCTGGCCGGGGCCCA
>FN649750.1:1220735-1251037 GCA_000310025.1 Ectocarpus siliculosus | reverse complement strand
CCGTCCTACAGGTGGTGGTGTTAGATGGACCGGTGTCAGCCGAGAAAGGCCTACAAAGCTAGCTCCATCCTGTGACCTGCAGAGTAGGGACAAGCGGAAGAAGCGCAGAGCGGCGGTTCTTCCACACACGGCGCGTTTCTATACCCGAACGCCGGGGTTTTTTAATTTCATGAAGCGATAGAGCCCTCTCATAGGATGTGTGTGCGGTGAACATGTGGATGCAAATGTGTGATGCAATGCCTCGTTTAGAAAAATACGTCCCGCACTTGAATCGCATGTTGGCCACCACCAGGAAAGAACGATGGTCATATTGCCGTGTAGGAGAGAAGCACCAAGTACTTTGGTCACACGATGAGCAGGCTTGTATTTCTGCTGTTTTCGGTTACGATCGTCCGTGTGTGTGTCTGTGTTTCGAGTCAAGAGTTACCCAATGTATCTGGTAAACGGTTCCAGAACCTTGTCTGTGTTGTTGTTGTCTTTACAATAAAAACCATGTGGAAATGGTTTATCTTTCCAGACTGTGAGCTTACTCTTCGTTTTATGTTGTTCCACTCTTGTCTGGACTTTGGGCTGTGTATCGTTGCAACTGGTCATCGAGCGGACAATATTTTGTTCGAAAATATGCTACATTTTTGCGAGTGATTTGCTTGTCTTGGGGAGGGATGTGGGGTTGTATATATTTCTACATTTTAGTGCGTGCGTGCCGTGGGCACATGTTGCTTGTGGCCTTAGATGTGTTATGTCTCTCCAGGTGGGTGGAAATTAAACGCTCAACGATCTGTTGTACGAGTAAAGCAAGAGTCGTTTTCGTCGTTGCACCCGCTAGGCATGCCGGGTTTCAGCGTCCTCTTAGCAACGGCGGCATCGCTACCGCGTGCGAAAGGGGCTCATGGTGAGATTGGAGTGATATACCGCAAGTGGTTCACGGTTGATCGCGTCATGCGTGGCGGCGATTGGAAGGAAGAGGTCGAAGAAAAAGGGTCTGTTTCGAGAAAAAAGCCGAAACAAGCATGCCAGTGTTGTCGAAACGCTATACCAGTACCATGAGCTACCGCCCGTAGTGGCAACATCATTCATCCCTCAACTGTCCCCGCCGTCGCCAACACCCAGTACGATCACGACGGTGGACATAGATCATCACCTGACTACACCAGAACACAAAACCCAATTCCAACAACCGCCTACAACCCACTAGCTTGTTGCAGGAGGCAAAGACAGTGAGCGGACGTGCGGTCGGCTTCTGACTACACCAGAACACAAAACCCAATTCCAACAACCGCCTACAACCCACTACCTTGTTGCAGGAGGCAAAGAAAGTGAGCGGACGTGCGGTCGGCTTCCACGACCGCCTTCCGTGAGGCTCGGCTTCGAAGCAACGACTAGATGGTCTCTGGACCAAGCTTGACTGGATGGAGGACATTCTCTATCGGTGACAAGAATACGACAAAGATATGCTTATTCTCGTCACCGGTGGAGAGCGTCTTCCGTTGGATGAATTTTGATCCAATGACCATCTTGTCGTTGCGGTCAAGGTTGAGCCCCACGAGGGAATCGGTCATGGAGGCAGGCGGTAGATGGCCCGCTCAAGTGTCTTTACCTCGTGCAACACTATAATGGTTGTTTGACCGCCTTGGGGTGTTTGTGATGTGAGTTGGTACTTCCCGCCATCGGGAGGGGGTGGAACAGTTGGCCGGCCATTGTCGTCGTCGTCGTCGTTGTTGGGATTGCGGAGGTGGTACTGTTGTTGCAGACCTTTCGTTGATTGGTAGCTCGTGCTGCGCAGGTGGAGTCAACAGAGAACCCTATTATTGTGCCGGAGATGAGAAAACGGAAATACCACTCTCGCGCGATCTTTCGTTGATCGGTATGGTACGTTCTAGCGAGAAACTGGAATCGGCCATCACAGGAAGAGCATCGTCGAAACTCCATGTAGCTGTTTCTGACGCACGGTACTGCTCGGGGTTGTTGACTTCAACATTATTGCTCTGTTGCTACTTTCTGTGTCGTTGATAACAGCGTCGTGGTAGTATCGGTAGGTTAACAACATCCTCCCGAGCGACTACAAGGACTTCGAAATGATGAAGGAGGCGATCAATTCTTAGCTTCATTATTTTTTAGAAAGGGAATTTTCCCTTCCTGTTTGACAACGACCTGAGTCAACAACGTCTGATCAATTTTCAAGGTCACTCGGAGGGCACAAGGTACTCCGACGGGGATTGAACTGCGGCAAACGCGACATGCGGAGGCGAGCATCTCCTTTCGGTGAACACCCACGAAACGATTAATACGATATTGCCGTGTGAAACGCGCGCCGGGTTTCTCCGCTGGGCGCGACTGGTATCCGCTATCCTGTCTCTACCTCAGGTATGCCAGCGGCGTTTTCGGTGGTCGTCAGCATGTGTAGGGGGTATTTCACCTCGTTCAGAGCGTCGTTCAGAGAGAAGAAGTTGGCACCCACGGGGGGCACATCACGGCGAACTTGCCTTCGGAGGTGAGGATCTGTTATTTGCTGCACACAGACTCTCGCGTCTGAATTTATCGTTCAACGCGATTCGATCCCCGTCGGCGCTAAATTCTGCCCTCTGATTGACACGCTCTGGGCGAGGTGCAGCACCCCATTAAACATGCTGACGAGCACTAACAGCACACCGCTACAGCACCCGAAACTACAGACAAGATGCCGGATACCAGGTGTATGCAGCAGAGATCGGAGGCCCGCGTCCACACGGAATGTCGTATTCTCGCCATATGACCAACCAGAGGTGAATGACGCAGACAATGGCCGGAATGAGGGCACACGCCTTGGCAAGACTTACGTAAATGACGTCGTAGCTGGGTATGGGTACGTAAGCAGTCTCCAGGGCGACTCTAACGGCTTCCAAAATATGATAGAGGAGCATTATTGTTTTAGGTTCAGTCTACAGTACCATGCTGTTCGATATCAACCTGAGTTAACTTCTGACCCCAAAAGCCTCTCAGTCCTCTGGCGTTTTAACGAGAAAGGCGCTCAGAGGGCAGACATTAGTGCCGACGGAGGTCGTATTGCGGCAAACAGGACAATCGGAGGCGTGTATCTGAATGTAGCTGAACACACACGATAAGATGATACGACATTGCTTTGTCGCGTGGGCGCGCGCCGGCGATCTCGGATAGACATCCTTGGTAATGCTCATCCTGGCTGTACTTTGAGGTACTGCAGCGGCGCTATCGGTGTTCGTCAGCATGTTGATGGGGGTACTTCACCTCGTCTAGAGCGTCGCTCAGACGGCCGAAGGTATCACCGACGGAAATGGACTTACGGCAAACGGTACGATCGGAGGCAGGTATATGTTCTTAGATGAAAGTTGTCGTGGAACTTCAGCTATAAAATAGATAATCGCCGACGAATGTACTGTTCACCGTGATTCGAGCCTCGTCCGTGCTATGTTCGTTCCTCTGAGCGACGCTCTGGAAGAGGTGAAGTACCTCAATCAACGTCGTGACCAACACCCACAGCGCCGGTGCCGTACGTCAAAGTATAGCCTGGATGAGGAATACCAGGGACGTCCAGCCGAGATCACCGGTGCGCGCCCACACGGAAATATCGTATTCCCGCTTTGGAACCAACGAAAGGTCAAGACACTACATCCGGAATGACAATCAACATGTTGTCACGAGGTTCAACAAGAAGACCGGGTGACAGGCCGAGGGAAGCGGGGTATGGGCAACAAGATCGCAATTCTTGCGTGACAACTCCTCCTGCGTTTGGTTGTAAGGGACGCGTTTTCGGAAGACGGGCGATTCATATGGAACTCGGGGATTCGGTGCGCTGGTGTGACATCAGCCAACTAGAGGGAGTACCAGTGTCCATCAGTCGCACTGAAGACAATGATCGAAACTTATCTTCAAGTCGAGGGGTGCGGTGAAAAGGGCCAATAATTCGTGCCCATACAGCATCGTTTCAGCATCATCACCACCCTGTTCGACACTCCCAGTGATGCAACTGTTCGAAATTCTGCTTTGGGAAACCGGAATTGCCAGTTGTCGTCGGAACCGACGGTGTTGAAGCTTCGGTCTGAGAACGACGGGCAGGCCGTGATGTTTCCCTGGACTCTGTGACTGCATCTATAGATTACTGGGCACACACCAGGGACCATGGCTTCATCAAACCAATGTTTCCACGACCGCGGAGAACGACTAAACAGCGCCTACCAACTACACCAGAACAACGAATTCCAAAACACCCTACAAGCCACCTATTTACAGTTGTTTGTTACAGGATGAAAATGTTGAGTGGGTCACGTGCGGTCGGCTTCCACGACCGCCTTCCGTGAGGCTCGGCTTCGAAGCAACGACTACATGGTCTCTGGACCAAGCTTGATCCGCTGGCGGACACTCTCTACCGGTGACAAGAACACGACAATATTATGCCTACTCTCGTCACCGGTGGAGAATGTCCTCCGTCGGACAATGTTTGATCCAGTGGCCATCTGGTCTTTGCAGTCAAGGCTGAGTCACACGGGGGGAGCGGTCATGGAGGCCGGCCGCAGATGGCCCGCTCAGGTATCATTACCTCCTGCAACACGATAAGGGTTGATTGACCGCCTTGGGGTGTTTGTGATGTGAGATACTTTATCGGGAGGGGGTGGAACAGCTGGCCATTGTCGTCGTCGTGGTCACTTGAGACGCTTTGCAAAATATCCCCGCCACCTCCCCTCGCTCGCATGAACCCATCTTCCTTCAACAGAGAAAACTTCTGTTTGAGAACGCGAAAACCTATGGCGAAAAGGGCTTTCCGTAGGAATTCTGAAGGGTAGTATTATTCTACCTTGTCGTCTCTGTCAGGTAGAGGCAATGGAAGTCCAACTGAAGTTTCGTTGGACGCTTTCAGTCTAACTGGAGCCACCTCGAACGCCACCAGCGACACGCGGGCCAAAGCAGGTAGGCCAGCCAACGTTACTGGTGTCGACGGTAGCATAGGCTGGCCTACCTCCTGTGGCCATCGCGTATCGGTGGTGGTGTGCAGAGCAGTTGGGGTAGGACTTCCTTTCCTCGTACCCGACGGAGGCAAGAAAGAGGCCCCTACAAGTACGCTTTCCTTCAGGTATCTTGTGGGAAAATGGATTTTCGCCAGAGCTTTTTACGCGTTCTAAAACAGGAATTTCGTCAGGTCAGGGAACAGGGCTTTCATGCTAACGAGGACGCGTGGATATTGAGGATAACCTGAAAAGATTTCGCACTGTGCGGGGGGATAAAATCGCACAATACAACGAAAATAACGAAAACAGCAGGTGAGTACTGTCGTGTCGGGGGAAGTCGTAGTGCTATGGCGAAAATACCTTTCGCCAGGAAATCTGAAAGGCAGTAGTATTGGCCTCCTTGGCATCCCTGTCGGGTAGAGGCGATAGATGTCTAACTGGAGCCACCTCGAACGCCACCAGCGACACGTGGGCCAAAGCAGGTAGGCCAGCCAACGTTGCCGGTGTCGACGGTAGCATATGCTGGCCTACCTCCTGTGGCCATCGCGTATCGGTGGTGGTGTGCAGAGCAGTTGCGGTAGGACTTCCTTTCCTCGTACCAGACGGAGACAAGAACGAGGCCCCTACAAGTACACTATGCCTTCAGGTATCTTGTGGGAAAATGGATTTTCGCCAGAGCTTTTTACGCGTTCTAAAACAGGAATTTCGTCAGGTCAGGGAACAGCGCTTTCATGCTAACGAGGACGCGTGGAGGGATTTTTGAGAAGAACCCGAGAAATATTGCGCACGGCGGCTGTGGCGACCAACACTGCGCGGGGGGATAAAATCGTACGACAAGACGGCGAAAACAGCAGCACTCCAGGTCGAAAGCTCAGAGTCGAGACTTGTAGTTGTTTTGAACGAAATATTGGCTGAGCGAGCATGACTACGAAGTTCGTTCTTGACGCACAGGGTCACGTGTGAACTGCCGATGCTTCAAATACCGATATCTCCTATTTATTGAAGTGGGCCGAGCGGGCGGGAGCTCTTCAATTGCAAGGACAAAGAGCACCAAAGAGCCACCTCTACCGTGTGGAGGGAGGGAGGTTTCTCGGTAGAAATCCTGAAGAAACCCAGGGGCCAAATTTCTCAAGGGGTGGGGTGCAATATTGCTCTGTCCACACCTATCTCTATATCTCGTTGCCCCTTAGTGGTTCGATAGGCTCAGTAGCTGTTGGAAAGGAGTCTTTATGTGTGCATGCATCAATGCGATTGAATACCTCTGCTCGGCTGCTACTGACAGCTTATTCATGATCAAGGCTACGTCCACTCGAACATCAAACCCGAAACGCACCCCTGCACGCTCTTGTCTTGGGAATTTCCTTCGCCAGGGATGAGATGGTCTCAGTGTTTGCGCCAATCGCATTGGCTCAGAGGGGAGTATCATGGACCCGAGGGGCGCTCGCTTGGATTTCGCAGGTGAAGGGAGGAGGCTTCCCTTAGTATTCGCCTTCTGCGTGGACCCTGGCGAACAATACAGAGCCGAGGGGTGGTTGCTGTTGATCCAATAGAAAGGGGCGTCTCTTTGTATACTTTCGTAAACAAAGAGACGGCCCCTTCTCCGGAGATTAACAGCGACCATCCCTTGGCCCCGTGATCCACCCTGAAGACGCATACTAAGAGAAGCCTCTTCACCAGTGAAATCTAAGCGACCAACCCTCGGCTTCGTACGAAATATTGCCCCGAGCCAATGCAATTGGCACAACCAAAGAGGCCATACCATCTCCAGCGAAGGACACGCCCAAAGGGGAGAGCGTGCGCGTCTGCCGCCCGAGGTGTTATGTTCGAGCCGACGTATATAGCTTTGATCACGTACGTATGCGTCGATAGAGACCGAGCAGAGGCAAAGGTGGTCAATCGCATTATGCCATGCATAGCAGATTTGAACTGGCCCCGGCGATGAGGCGCCCGCCAATCCCCAGGAGAGAGAGTGCCAACTCTACCATGGGGGGGGGGGAGCGGAGGACGACGTGCTCAGGCCGGGGGCGGGGGGCATGACACTGTTCTGTCCCCATCTACGACTATGCGATTGCAGCTAAAGTGGTTTGACAGACTCAGGATCTGTTGAAAACAAGTCTGCAGGCGTGCACGCATGGGCGCGATTGAAAAACGCCTCTGCTCGGGGCTACTGACAGATATGGGCTCCAAACCCACACTCAAACCGGCACCTGCGCGCTCTTGCCTTTGAATGTCCCTTGAAGGGGGAGTCTCTTTGTTGGCGTCGTTAGCGTTTGTCCCGGCGAACAGCACGGCGCCGAGGGATGCTCGCTTAGACTTCCCTGGTGGCGGCGGCTTGTCTTGTGTTGGTCAGGACCAATGCAAATACGAAAACAACACATTTCACCGGAACCTGAAGAGTCTCAGCGAGCATTCCTCGACTCCCTTCACCGGGACAAACGCTAATGACGCGGACAAAGAGACCCTCTCTTTCCCGGCGAAGAAATGTTTCAAGGCAAGCACGTGTAGGGGTGCCGTTTGGGGATTTTCATTCGAAGTACATATAGTCACGGCCGAACATAGATCGCGGTCATGAATGCATGCATCGCAGAACTTATCTGGCCCTAGCGGGGGGGCGCTCGCCAATCGCCAAGAAAGAGGTGCCGAAGAGCCACCACCTCTACCATAGGGGGGGGGGGGGGTGTTCTCGGGGTCAATTACTAAGGTAACCGCTCAAGGGAGGGGGGCAGGCATAACGCTGCCCTGTCCATGTCTATCAATATCGCCCCGCAGCATAGTGGCAGACTCAGGCGCTGTTGAAGAGGAATCTTCAGTCATGCATGCATCAACGCGATTGAACGTCTCTGCCTGACTGTTACCGACAAAATCTATACGATTGACGCTTACATGGACCCCTAAATCATAATCAAACTGCAAGTGCTGCCTGAAACTTCCGTCGCCGGATAAGGAAGAGTCCCTCTGTTGGCGACGTCAGCGCTTTGTCCCGGCGAACAAGTCAAGGGATGGTCACGGGGAAGTGGCACAGTGACAAGCACCATGGGTTGGGCGACAAGAGAATGTTTCTTCCTGGCGTGTTCCTGGTGTACACACCAGCAAGAAACATGCTCTCGTCGCGCAACTCATGGTGCTTGTCACTGGCCACACCTGGAACGAGCAAAACCGACATGCCGATGTTGCCAGAGTTAACCATTTGACTCCAGGGAGTTTCTAATCTCACCATATCTCCAGAATAGACATCTCGTTGGCATTGAATACCAGACAGGGGCCCGTGTATTACTTCTACCAATAAACCATCTGTGTCTTGTTGCGGTTTTGTTCGTTTGAGCTGTACATAAAATGTTGTTGATTCATCCCAACCACACGCCCTCTTTGACGCGCCGGCAATCGAGTCCAATCGTCCGCGGTGCTCGAGCACCTACACAGGTATCCGATCCAAAAGGTCAAGCAAAGGCTACCTGAACTCATCAGTGGTATCACATGGTACATGCGCATACTCCAGCTTTATCTTGGTGAGGACGCAGCTGGAGCATACATTGCTCTCGTTCGGCGAACGAACGTGAACCCAAAAGAAGTCTCGTAACCGCCACACCACACTGCCACACCGCCTACACCGCGGGGTCTGCCGGAATAGAAACGGCGGCCGCAGCGAACCGTCTAGAAACCGCGTGCAACTCTTCTCTTACCTTGACACGATGCACAAGTACCCTGAGCCAATCCAGCCAACGCAAAGTAGTAATGCTGCAGTTCATGAAGCAGCAACAGCGGCCCTTTTCCTACCCTCTCACTTTTCTTAGCTTTTTTGGCAAACGGAGGTGAAACGAGAAGAACATGCACATTATTTGCAGTGAAAACCCGCATCTCCCACCCACAGCAGGAGATCCGTGATCCAAAAGGCCCTCCTGGGTAAAACAAAAAATTCTATGGTAGAGGTGGATTCGTTGTGTCATAACGCTGGGGAAACTCTACCACCACCGTGCTATGTGGCGCTCGCCGACAGAAATCATTTCATGGGATAGTCGTCATTGAAAGGCTGAGCACAATCTGTGGTTGGCATTCATTTGTAAGTTGTAGCGGGCGGTGCGACGGAGACTACGAGTTCGTACTCTGTTCGTTTTACATGCGCGGCAGCGCGGCGGGATTAGTCGAATAAAGTCCTGCCTCTGGTACCTTTGAGATCTACATAACTCGCGAGTATCATGACTTATGCCTTGTTCCAAGCTCTTCTGAAGTGGTACCAAAGGAAGAGATCCTTCTTGCCGCTGAAAGGCCCTCAACACCACCCACCTCTTGTTGAAGCACGTCATCAGGAACGCGCGTAGTACACATATTGTCTGTACATCATGATGATGATGTCGAAAGATCACAGGACGAGCAGGCGATGTGTAGGGTTTCGTGAGCTACCGCTGTAGTGCATGAACGATCAGCACCGTCGGGCAGCGCACGAGCACTGCTGGTGTCAACGTGCGCCATCACCCGCTTTCGTGTACCAGCAGTGTTTTTTCGGTCATGATCGGGGAGGCGCACGATGGTGTTCCTATTGCCAAGACCTTACTCCCAGATGACGCTCGATCTACAGAATACATGCAACATCTATCTACGTCGCACGATGCCGCCCAGGAGTTGGCAGTGTTAGGACAGTCTACATGTACAGGTTCGAGAACTGCCTGGACTCATACCACTCGAGTGCAGATGGGCTTACCTTGAGAGTGACATCCGCTGAAGAAGCGGCCGCCTTCAGGGGGTGGAAGAGGGAGTGAGTGAGTGAGTGTGTTCTGAACGAATTGGGGGAAAGATCGGCAACGCGGGAAGTGCGGCACGTAACTACGGTAATGTCTGTTTTACACTCTGTCCGTTTTACATGCGGCGGGATTTCATAGTCTAGACTAAGTGGGCAGAGGCAAGCAATCCTGTCCTCGGAGTATTTGTGAGATGAGCTCTACATATCGATGGATTGTGACTCGCCACTAGCCGGGGTAAAGGAAACATCTAGACTATTGCTGAGGTAAGTCGAACCAACGACGCCGTTGTATCAACCTTCGCTCATTGACGTTTCACGATTTATCTTTTCATGGCTACCACGGTTATAATTTCTGTTCAAAGTGATGGGATTGATTGGTGGCGAGATTCACATTCCACCGCGTTGTGTTGAATAAGTTGCCCACGGGTGAGCGTGGAACCGTGTCTGGCTTGCTTGTGAAAATTTCGTAACCGTATGAAGTAAGCGCGGGAGCAATCTAAGACTTCTTCCGAAAGGTGATGTTTTCATAGCCGAGCAAGTGTCTTGTCGTCTGTTGCCTCCACATTTTATCATCGCTAGTTGTTAGGATGTACTTTATTTAGTGTTTGTTCACCATTCCGCTTCCGGGTGATTGGAACAATGAGCTCTCTCGTACCCTTCCATTTACCTTCAGGAATTCTCCCGGGTCTGCTCAGGTGTGTGCGGTTTGATCATGTACATAAATAGGTCGTCATCACGGCGCTACAGTAGCAAGCGTAAGAGACACATTACTTTGGGAGAGGTCCCTCATGCATGGCATTGGTTCTGCTTGGTCAGGGAAGCGTGCTTTTTTAGAGCGATGCCCTTGCTCTTTCGCCGGAGATTTCATAGCAAAAATGTGTAGTATTCGTTAGCCAGTGAAGAACGAGATGGGTGGGAAGGTGTTGTGTGCGTGTTTTCGTCCTATTTATTTTGGCGACAGTCCCCCTATTTTACGTGGTGAGACTTTTCAGCGAACTAGGGTACAATGCGGCCGCAGTGTAGAAAGAATACTACACTTTTCAACGTATTTTTTCGTACAGCTACAACCATCCAGGGTCACAGGAGGGGAAGCGAAAACCAGTGTTTGCCAAAGAAAGAACGCACGCGGGCGGTTGCGAAGCCTCTTCGAGAGCTTTTTGTGTCCGGCAAATGCTTCATGCACCAACCGGGGTCATAAGCGAGGAATCGTCCACATTTCCTCCTGCGGTGCATCCCTTTCAACGTATAACGCGAATTTGGTGCCTCAGTCCCTTCTCGGTGTACTCACGACTCGGCGCGTTCATTGAGAACTTGTGAGCATTGTAGGAGTGGGAAGGGATTCCAAAATGGTGTGGTGCACACAATGGTGAATTTCGCACTGTGGTAATGTCGAGAACGCCGCAGAACCTAACCCCGTCATGCACTACTAACTACTCATGATCGGCCAGATAAATACCAAGCGGTCCTCCCTCCCTTTGAAACCAATAGACATGCTACGATGTAGTCTACCGCAACCACCTTTCGCCAGAGCACAATACCCAATCCTACACAGAACTTTTTCGCCATCTGCGGCAATCAACTATGACCTCTAAACTTGCGGCCTACATGCGTGCCACAAAGTACTCAACGTTACAACGGTGTTCTTTCTGGTGCCGAACATATTCAACAAAAAGCTGAGCTTCTTAGGTGGGATGTTGCAGCCTACGTGAGTGCCACAGAGAGCCCGCGCGAACAACGGTGATTTGATATACAGAACATATTCAACAAACAGCTGAGTTTATTCGGGACGATGCTATTCACGTCGCGTCAGGTACGAATCTATACTACAAGATGCACGAGCAGCGAGCAGTGTGTCTGCAGCACAACCAAGCGAGGGTTTGCTCAACCGCTATGCGCCAAGGACACCGGGCGTGCAAATTAAAGACGGAACCCACGGCCAACCTCGGGAGTAAAAATGAACATCAGATCCTCACGCCCCCTTCGCATAAGAAACACCTGCTACTCTAAAAAAGACCACCCGTTCTGCCACACAACGATTGCGGATATCTTGTACCAGCTGAACAATCATACGGCCCTGGCGTGACCTTAAAATACTGTTTCGCTGTCTTGACTAGACGGATCCCGCATACGGAAGCCATATCGCCGAAGCCGCTTCTTAGGCTAGAGGGTGAATAGAAAGTAACGAGAAAGAGCGCTAACCTCCTTCTACATCTGGCTTTCATTCGGTGGTTGTGCAAAAGAACAGGCCGCCCCGACAACCACGAAAACCGAAAGGCTTCAGCTTCAGAAGAGGCTTCAGAAGAAGACGATCACGACGGTGATGTTATCCGTGCTGGAAAAACGATGTAGGGGCCCACGAAACGTTACACAGCGAAACAGGACAATGGGAGGTGTCGCAAAAATGTTGAATTGATTTGAACGACGATAACATAGCTAGCACCAAAAGCAAGGGAAGCCGACCTAGAAGCAGCGACGGCACCGAACGCACGCCCGAAGCACAACTCGACAACAACAACCGCACATCAGATGCGAGCGCCGTTGTGAAGTACGATGTTGGGTTTGGTTTCTTCCATTGTTATTCTTGTTATTATTATGGTCCGAACGTCTCACTCCTTGGCTACAGGATCTAAAAAAAAATCAATAGCTGTCCCATTAACCGCGCGTGGGTTACCCATTCCTACTCCTTCACGCCTGATGGAAGTAACCGCGCTCGCACCGCCCCCGAAAATGTTTGCAACCAGTACCCCAAACACCAGAGACGACGACGACGCCCAAAAACAACAATCAGCGCAGACATCGCTGCTTTTCCTACGATTTCCATCGGCCCACCTTCCTCTTGCTAGAGATTCACGTAGCAGCGCGCCTGCCACGTCCGCCTCGGCCTGAAAAACATACGAAAAAAGCGACAAAACAAAGTCAATAGTCTGATCTTGCATTAAAAGCGCAAGGTAGTCTTGCCAAGAAACGCGATCCAGTCGCCCTGTTCCCTGTTCCGGAGCTTGTAGTTATAAATCAAGATTCTGGCGGCGTTGGCGACGAGAGTGAGACATCTAGGAAACGGAGCAGCCAATACCAAAACATCGATACAGAACCACCTAGAAAATAGTACCAAAATTCTCACGAGTCTACTCTTCCGCCGTTCGATTTTTCTGCAAGAGGTCTATTCTGCCTTGGTCGCAAAAGCAAAAATAGACGACACTTACTGCTGCCAATGGAAAAAAAAACACACCTTTTTCTATACGGTCAAAATATCACCAAGGAATCAAACCCCAAGCGGGTATTCCGCGAGGAACTCTCAGTGATCCTGCTCCACCTCTCGCATTAATGGCGATCTCGAATGGTGCATGGCGTCAAAAATACCCCTTTCGATTCTTGAGCGGTTGGGGCACTCTGCGATGGTGTAACTTCGTCTCCAAGTGCCGGAGCGTGCTTCCAGGATTTAATTTCCGTGATAAATTTGGAGGTAGGTTCATGAGCATTACTGGCGTCTTTTACTTTCGGTGCGGTTTGTAGAATAGATTACTGGAGTGGAGAGATCATTTCGGTGGCTTCCTGTCCACCCCTGCAGGCCGACTCCGATCGCCAAAGTGGTGATCTTCAGTTGTGCATAGCGGGAAAAAACGTATAATACCAATAAAGCCAAGGGCATTCCAGTTTTGGGTCGACTTGGTCTACACTACGAAGGTAAAACTTGGAAAAACGACTACGATGTGATGGTGCAGCATTTCTCCTGTTCAGAGCAAAATCAGAGGGAATAAACAGCTTTCCGGTGGAGGGTATGACCTGCTTGAGGTGCCTACCTATGCTGGTCGGACGCCAACGTCTGCGTGAGGAGCACGAGGTGGTGAAATAAACGGGCTCAGCCATTGCCCCCGCTGAAACTGGGGGCGTGAATTTTGTACCGGATTTTTTTCGTTTCCATAGGACTGCAACACGTGTGAAACATGCCTATGTACACCAGGATTATCTCCTCGAAGGGGTGGGGAGTAACAAAATTTTCCCCGCTGAAACCAGGGGCGAGAATTTTTGACGGAATTTTTTCGTTTCCCAAATATAGGACTGCAACACGTGTGAGACATGTCTACACCAGGATGATCTCCAATTTGGGAGGAGGGCATCTCCAATTTCGGACGACGACGTGGACAACAAGCGAGGCATGTTAGTCGTCAACAAGTCAGCGTGCCCGAGTGGTTAAGGGGATGGATTCGAAACCCATTGTGATTTCACGCGCAGGTTCAAATCCTGCCGCTGACGTCCTGTGCGCCAAAGTCCGTACTTTTTTTTTCCGGTCACCCGATGACTCGTGAGGTCGATCGGTTGGTTGATATTGTATTTGGTTTACATCTTGCAGTATTTGGTTTACATCTTGCAAGGGAAAACGATGAAACGGAACAACTTTGATCGGAAAAACAAAAAAACGGTGGCCTATGTAATCTTTCGTTCTCAAAACCACAATACTGTACAATACAAGCGATACAGGTGCGGGGGAATATCTCACGACATCGTTTACATGTATCTCTCTGGTTGGTACTAGGTGTGCCACACGGTCAGTACAAATGCCGTTCAAATGCCAGCCTCACACGCGCTATCACGACATGGCGAAAGTCGATGATGACGGCGATGACTTTCAGTTTTTGCCGTGGCTGGTTTGTCCCGTCCGTGGGTATTGTCCTGCTCACTTGAGATGCCCGCAGTTACGACAAATGCGGGGACGTACGCATATCTGATCGCGTTCTTCGGTTGCCTCGAAAAGGAGTGTGTCCTTCTACTCTCTTGACCCTTCAGAATCGGGTGCCTCTCAATTCTTCGTGTGCATTGTACATCACACGCCGCCGGAAACCACGTCGAATCGTCGAAAACACGCCGCCGAAACCGTTGGTGACTGCTGTGGTTTCTTCATTTCTTGGGAAAAAACAATGATTTCAATCTCTCATCTTCCTACAAGAGCCCGGAGGAATTAGCAATGAGTTGTAAGCGTCACAGCAACAATCACCCCGTGTTTCGCATACACCGTTACGTGAATGGTACGGATCACTGTCGTTGCCGAACGATTTGAATGACAGGCACAAAGTCAAACCCACAGCCCCTTCTCTCACCACGGTCTCCATCGCTTGGGTAAGATACGAAGTACAAAGGAAACCGAACAAGGTGCATGAAAACCACAATAGTCTGGTCAAACACCCTCCCTCTCACCATAGTCTCCATCGCCTGCGTTACGAAGGAAACGGCGTCGTTGTCCGTGAAGACGTCCCAAACCCCATCGCATGCCAGGATCAGGAATGTGCAATCCGGACAAACGCTGCGGGCGCAGAAAATCGACACAGCGAAGGGGGCCCCACAGAAAAAGAAAGGATCGATGGCACCACGGGACCGCGAAAAAGACAGCAAAAAAAAAGACAGCGCAAGTATCATATGGCATCACACAATGGGAGGGGCCACAAAACAAAAATGTATATACTTATTATGCGAAGCTCTTGCGTAACCTCCTTCTTGTTTACCGCCGCCTGATACTTTAAAAAACATACGCCGAAAGGTGTGTAAACCTGCGCCAGAATTAGAAGCGACGAACACCCACTCCGTTTGAAACTGGTTTCATTGTTTCGCGCACGGCCTGTGTGCGAAAGTGTTCACGCCTGAGAGATGGAAACACGCAAGACTTGCCCGGTGGCCCCCACAACATCAATGTGAATACCGACAGCGTTACGCGACTCTTCGCGGAGTGCGGATCACGCGCGCGGATTCTCCAACTTTGTTAATTTTCACGAAAATTTCGTCAGTGTTTGGAATACCGTGCGTACGGCGAAGGTAAACCTCAGCCAGCACACAAACGACAACTTCGCTCCCAACAAAATCAGACACTCACATCGCTTACGAACACCAATAACTCGCCGAGAAGTAAGGGTGTTTTCGCCGTATATTCCGCGTCAAGTTGTAGCGGATATCAGCTTCTCGCTTAACCGTACGCCCACGCCTTCGCGCGAAAACGCGGGCAAAAAAATCATTCAAACGTGATACCTTGAAAAGAACAGACCAGCAGGAAAACCGTATGCATACAACCTGCCTGGGTCACGAACCAGCACGCAACGCGTCTATTTGGACTCAACCCGCGGAAACGCGAAAGAAAAATTGAAAAGACTTGCGCTGACGCTATGATTTCAGGGGCAACATATCCCAGAATCTTCAAATGTGGAAGGGATACATTTGTTGGGTTTAGTGTTTCCGCTGACGCAATGAATTCAATGCTAACCTATCCCGGACAATGAACTCATTGCTAAACCTATCCCCGACTCTTTATTAGTGGAGGAGATGAATTTGTGATAAAAAAAAAAAAAAGAGCATTCACCTTGTCTCGGAGACGTGGGGCACAGCAGTCACGAGATCCTTCATCCCCTGGTTCCCGAAGCTCCTGGAAACCGCCAGGATGCCCAGGACACGATTCCTCAGCACGAAGCCACCCGCGGCGTTGACCCTCTCCTGTTCCGCCGCGTCCTCCGCCTTGTGGTCGTAGGTTAACCGCTCCGCCTTGCCGCCTCTGGCTAGCACCGCTCGACTGGCGTGGAAGCGTGACGTCATCATTCGTGCGAGAGGCAAGGAGTGGAAGGTCAGCAGTTCATCCGCACCGCAGCGCCCCCTGTCCTCCAGCGACAAGACACAAGGGATCGAACTTCAGCAGTTCATCCGCATCGCAGCGCCCCCGGTCCTTGAGCGACAAGAGACAAGGGATGAAACTTCAGCAGTTCACCCGCATCGCGGCGCCCACTGTCTTCGAACGCCCGCCACACCGCTCCTCTGAGCAGTCAGCGCTCGGCGGGCAAGGGAGAGGGGAGAGGACTGCAGGAGAAGCGCGAGGTGAGGTCTACATCTGACCTTCGCCACGCATTGACAACTACGCAAGGCCTCGATTTTCGTGAGAAACTCTGCGGTGCTTTGAAGGGACACGCATGGAAATTTTCGTGTTACTCCGAGAGCTGCACAGCCTGGCAGAGAGAAGTGAAATGACACGTAGGCGTACGGGTGGTCGCCCGCGCCAGACGAGAACGAAAACACAACGGTCGAAAAATATTGCAAACGTTCTACGTGCGACACGTAGACCAGTCAATCAACCAAGCCCAAAAGCCGACCACGGACAGGCGGACGTCGCCTGGACAAACATCTCCTTAAGTCGAACCATGTCCACACCAGTATGGAAAGAAGCCTTGAGTTTTGTGAAAAGAAAACACACACGAACACACAAAATATTGCGTGCTCCGGAGTAGATGACGGGGGCCGTTTGCAACACTTCATTTTCGTCTTCATATTTGTTTACCCTGGGCAAAGGAAACGAAGCGGCCTTCCAGACCCAGTGTTGCCAATATCTCGACGGGTATTGTATTGTTTGAATAAATAGAACATCTCTACCGGAAATTCCAAGAGCTGCACAACATCCGTTCAATGCTGGTGTGAAAAAGAGCCCTCCCCCCCAAAGAACGGACGGAACGAAGGGTAAACGGAAAACTGGCAAGAGGAGTGCCTGCGAGACACGAGGGCAGGAAAGTGCGGGCAGATTTCCCGCCTTCCTGGGGAAACGTTGTTTCAGTTGGAATGCCCAAAACACGGGAGTTGGGGGGGGATACGATTTGAGGGGTGCAGACAGAAGGTCCTGGCTAAACACTCCGCATGTCGATTCATCCGGTCTTGCGCCCCCCCGTTCACACCGCGGCGGAACAAAATATCGGCCAGGTAGAGTGGGCTGGGACAACCTTACCCTTGCGTGAGGTAAGCAAGGCATGCCGTAAAACCCTCAAAACTCTCACCTATCCCCGATGTTGGCCGCGTGTATCGTGACCTTCCCGTCTTGCTCCTGACAAGAATAGACGACCACGACAATAATAAAACAAAAAAAAGTGTCACAGGTGATGTGATTGCTACTGCACAGACCATCCAAATGCGTGACTGCTTGCTGGGGCAAAGACAATAGAGACTGACACCGGCAAGCCGGTTGGCGTAATACCTCCGCTGCCACGCCTGGCACCTTAGCGCGGCACTGCAACGGCCACGCTTGGCAGGCTTGTTCGCTGCTGCTGTGAAAAATCTCCGTTCTAGCCAACCAACCCCCACGTCACGAGCAAGAAGCAGGAGACGACAGGGTGGGACAAAAAAAACGCACAGGAACGTGGGTTGAGTCCTGCTTTGTTGAGTCCTGCTTTAGCAGTTTTCATAAATGGTGCCTTGCTTCCCAGATTTATGCCCCCGAGATGGTACGCACCCTGAGTAGGCATGTGACAGCTGTTGCCCCAGACGTCAGCACGGAAGCCTCCTTACACAAGCAATCCGTCAAGCCGTACGCCCTGTGGGCCACGGCACGGCAATTTCGAAGCGCAGGCGGGAGGGGCGGGGCGGTGCCGGCGCGCTCAGGCAGGTTACAAGGTTGATGGTTTGCCTCAACCCAGCTGAACATTGACGGCGTATGCATTTCGACACGGACAACGAGAGTCATCGTGAGGAAGGTTCTGGGAACATTCTATTTCACCTCCGCCGTGCTTGGTATACTGTAGCACGGTGAGGTTGGGTGCGCTCAACACCTGAAAAGACCGTGGTGTTAAGGCGTTAGACCCCCACACCCCTACAAAGTCCAGAAGGAGAGCGTGTAGGGTTATCGCCGAAGAGTCTGTCGTTGCACCGAGCGCACCCAGAGCGCATCGCGGTGGAGAGATAATTCAGCAAGAGCCACATGACGGGCGAGCTTCGTCCCAGGAACCGCGGGGGGAGGGGTGAAGGAGCACACTCGTTCGACCAGGTCACAGAACTAGCTTGCTTGAGATGGGGCGGGGATTCAACGAGGATCCTGTGGAAGGGGGGTAACTAGGGGAAGCAATGGATGGCAAATACAGAGCAATCACACCTTCGCCAAATTCTCAAAAAACAAACAAAAAAAGCGGACGCCTAAGGAACAGGGGAGTCACAACAAGAGCAAGAGAGGGTTGCGAAGCAAACGCCGCTCTCGTCATCAGCACGGCGCTCGCTAGCTACCGTACCTCGTGATTCTTTCTTGAATGGAGCTGGTGTTGTCGGCTCTCATCTCCTCGGCAAGGATCTCCTCCAGCCGCGACGACACGAAATCAACCGTGCCCCGACCTGCACCAGCAGTAGCATCAGCACCAGTAGCCCCACCACCACCACCAGCGACAGCAGCAGCAGCAGCGCCACCACCAGCGACAGAAGCAGCAGCACCGGCACCAGCACCACCGACAGCAGCGCCATCAGAAGCAGCACCAGCACCAGCACCAGCAGCCCCACACGCGGGCAGCAACGTGTGGCGCAAAGAACACGCACACGCATGATTGCACGCAACAACAGAGGGCGTTACTAAACGAAACGTGAAAGCAAAAGTCATGCCCCGTGCCTGGCAAACGATCCTGCCCTCAAGGCCTCCAAACAAACATCAATAGGACTGTTGTCGATTGTAATTTGTGTATGTTCAAGGTTCCAAGTGCTGTCCTCTTCTTCAAGGCCGAGCAGCGACGGTCAACCAACAACAGCTGAGGTGTTTCACTACACACGGCTGGAGCCCAACGGGGCCCAATGCATTGCGGGACAACCGAAACACGCCGGCTTGGAACGAACTACGATATTCGTGTCCACGAATATCAAGGGTGAACTTCATGACCAACCGGACAGCGAAGGCACTATCTGTACACTCGGCGGGGTAAGAACCATGGCCATGGTCTCCCCCCGTCGGCGTTGTATTTCAAGACACCGACGAAACGTCGATCCCGAGTCACAACATCCCTCGTGAAACGTAACTGATTGCGCCGCGTTAGTCTCTGTTGCTGCCTAGGCATTTTACTCTAGGCGACCTGTGCAGGAAACCCCGCCGTCCAGTGTTTCCTACGCACAACGGGGGCAGAATCGCCGGAACAATCCACGAGCCGTAGCCAAACTGTCACGGACCGAAAACAAACAAAAAAAAAAGTCGGCACAGCAAAACGAGAAACTGTCGGGGCCGCGCGCGCGGGGGGCGAGTGTTGGGTACCTCCGTGTCCATCGTACACGGCGAAGAACGACGTGGACGGGTCACCGTCGAAGTGCGCCACCGTCTCGTGGGCGTCCTCCATACTATTCCGCCAAGAGGGGTTCTGTGAGACAGAGACAACGACAGGGACAGAGAGAGAGAGTTCAGAGAGGGAGGGCAGAGACAGATAGAGACCGAAAAAGGCAGAGACAGAAACGATATCACGATTCCAGTCGACGAGGTAATAAATTCCACATTGTGCGGGAAATTTCTTGGCAATCTTGAGCAGACCCTATTCTAGTGAACAAACGTCCAGCGTCGCATTGCAATAACCCCGAAAGTATTCAACACAAATTAATCGAACAAGGGTGACTCTCACGATTTGGTTTCTCCGTTGCTGGTAAATCCAACGACGAAGTCAGGGATTTAAGGCAGAAAAAAGCCGAAAGCCGTAGGTTAGTCCGTCCTAACACTCGGCAAGTGAATGAAAAAATGCACTGGTTAAGTCAACAGGTGTGAGACGCTTTATTGGGAGGTTGTAACTCCGCTGTGAAGCCAGGACACCACAGCATTACAGCGTGTAGATAGAACCAACAAACCAAAATGGTACCAAACATTCAGGACCACTTGAGCACATCAATCCCTTTTGGGGTGACATCTTCTTGTTGACATAATAGTCAGGACGGAGAGCATTGGAGTCAGCAACGGATAAACAAGCAAACACGAGAAACACAGGGCTTGGCCTCCGGCCTCTCCTACAGGTACTTCGATACGCGTCAGCGGAACCGCCAATACAGCACTAGAAAACACAGAAACATCCAAAACTGCGAGCATTCTCCCGAAAAAAAAGTATACAAAATTGTGCCATTGTCATGCGCCGAATCTGAAGCCATGGATGGCACGCAGCGGTAGCGGCACGCTCGAGAGTCGCACATCCGTGGAAACCGAGGGTAGCTGACTAATACACCCGCGTTGATCAATCTCTGCAGGAGGGAGGCTTTGGACACCCGTGATTGTCCAACGATGCTTCGGGTCGAACTCCATGCCTCTCATGTGAGAGGAAGCAAACTTCCCTTCCCTTTAGTCTACACCGCTCATCCCGTGAGGCAAAACAATGAACCAAGGGTGGACTAAAGGTCTTGTCCTGGCCGGTAACGGAGGTGGGGGGGACGACCGGGCTACTCGATGGTTGGAAGGGTGTGTATTTCGCTGGACGTTTGGTCGATATAACGCAAAAAACACAAACGTCGGACTACTGTACCCACACGCGCTCAGCCAGCCGTGCGTATGCACCGTAGCTTGTGAACGAGAGAAAGCTTATCGCCCGCGTGTTCAGGCTCATAGCTACTTCGGTCACACGGAGAGGGTGACGCAAACACTGGCTTCCGAACGTTTGGAAAGTACCCTACAGAGAAAGGACCAGATATAATGCTCCGTTTAAAAAAGTTAGAAAACGGCCGTGGGTGCAAAACAAAATATCACCAACCTGGATACAAGTTTGGTGGCTTGGCGCGGGGGCTAACACCCTTGCCGACGGGGGTATGTACGTACCGTATACGACACAAGATAACACACCCCCTGGACCGATTTTCAAAGCTCGATTTCTCGACATCAGAGAGAGTCGCAGGGCCGAAAACGGCGTCGTTGAAGCCGCCTTGTCGAGAGCTTTCCGAAAATGTATCATTTCGTTTACGCACGTGGCGTTCAATCGAGCTTTGAAAATCGGTCCAGGGGGTGTGCTATCTTGTGTAGTACTCGAAGTATACGGTGGTAGACTGGCGCTTGCGGTGGGTTTGGGACCGAAAACACTACACCATACAGCAGTATTTGCAAGTATGCAGCGGGCTTTGATTCCATCGCCAACAAAACGACAGCAGCAGGATGCGACATCCGCGCAACAGAGTTTTATCACTGCGGGTTGCATGAATAGCTGCAGTAGAGGCAACATATATTCTGGCGAACCAAGAGGGATTTTATACAACGCTACATGTATGCGTAAGGCGTCGTACGCGGAATATTTTTGCGACAGCATGATCCATGTTCCTGCGTTCTCGTGGCCACAGGAAGAAGGCCATTGTGTGTCAGGTGTCAGTTGGGCATCAAATTTGTTCCGTGGGTCACCATTTGCTTGGATCCGTAAAATAACGAATTGACCCTCACCGCAGCAGTAGAGGGGGGGCTACTACTACTGTAGCTGTGATTGATGGCCGCAGCCACAGCAGTGAACAGCGAGAGTGTGAGAGCGCCTCGCAAGTCACACCGCCATGATGTGTCGAAATATTTGGTGTGGCATCCGTTTGGCAGTTCGGAGCCCAGTTGCCTTCAGAGCTGGGCGGAAAAAATTCAACAACAGCATGCGGTGTGATACTCAAATACCCACCTACGCGTTGCGAACAGCGAGGCTGCACAGGTCGATTTATCTCCCAGGCCTAAGCCTCTGTATGTCATGCCGATCCAATGCACTTGAGTGCAACCCAGGGGGGGGAGTCTGTTGTGCATGCTTCCGAAAGCCGAGAGACGAGCAGCAGTTATGCTTGGAGTTTTTGCGGTGTCTGTGGTTGTTGATTTCAACCTTCATGCCAACACACCGCACCACGCCTGGCACCACCTGCCGCAACACGGATCTCACCATCTCATCAGCGCAGCTGACACATCGGAAGGTGGCCGTGGGGCCTATCCCCCCGGCGGTTGCCTTGGCGTTGGTATCGTCATCGCTTGATGAACCTGGTGCTGCCGTTGTTGCCTCATGGTCGACATCTAAATCACCACCCTTACCAGCGGCGGCATCCTCAAACGCCATCGGATTCAGTGTATTCAAGGCAGCACTAGCAACTCCAAGAGAACGAGCACCAGCGTCGCCTTCAGCTATGGCTGATGTCTCTTCACCTCTCTCAGGCTGTCTCGCGCAGCGCGCGCAAAAAAGAGCAGGTGGTATTTTTTGATTTTCGGCCCATTTCGGGAGTTGCAATAAAAATAGCGGCATTCGGAGAAAAAAAAAAGTTCGCAAAGAAAAAAAAACTTTCTTGTCACACACCACCGTGCACAAACTCATTCCATCGCCACACGCCCCAGCGAGCAATCGCCACACACCCAGCCAGCAATCACCAGGGACGCTTCATACCTCAAACGTGAGTTGTCGTGCCCCTCCGTCTTCAGCAGCATCCTCAACTGTTCCTGTAGCGCGCGGGCACTCGTCTCTCTCGCACATTGCATTTTTTTGTCTATTTAGTTGTTTGTGCGTTTGGAGAGCCTCCTCTGTCTCCCTAAAGGAGTACATATTCCAAGAGATGGAAACGGGCAAGCAAGGGAGCCAGACGCCCACACAGATTGCATTGTCTTGCAAGAAAGTGGGAGACCAGCTCGATGTGTCCGCCCTCAGATGCACCTCACTTGCATCTCGCGCGCAATAGTCTTGTGTCTTGATCCGTTTCGCTCTCCAGGAAGACAGCGCGGCGAGTTTTTGAAAAATATTTTTTGAGCGTTGTTGTGATCCATCTTTCGTTGGCAAGAAATTACTCACATTTCATTTCGGCCTTCCTACCGAAGGCACTCGAAGCGTCTTCCAGTTTTCCGCGCGTTCTTCATTTCTGATCGCGAGTTGATCGAAGTGGCATCCCACGAACACCTTGCCTCGGAAGCTTCGACCTACTGTAACTAACCGGGAGCGGCGTTCCCCAACCACATACTTCATCTGCCTATCTGCCTCTCAGCTTTCAATTCTGCGACATCACTCCCTGTCGTGGGGTTCACACCCAAACAAACGTCGATGAACTACTTTCCACGCTCGCACCACGCTGTCCTCTGTCGCTACTCACGCATGTCATTCACAACCGACCAGCCCGCGTAGACTGGAATATCCCACTGGTGCATGCTGCAGAATATAAAAATACCTCGAATCAAGAAATGAAAACCATATGAAAACTTTGAGATAAGTGTTTCTGCATTCGCACACAGGCCAGCCAGTAACAGGAGAAAATGGCTTCCGCCCAGGCGTCTCGTAGAAACAGCAACCAGCAGCAGCAGCAGAATGAAGACCAAGAGGTCGACGATGTTGACAGCTTCCAGGTAGGCAGAGGAGGATCAAAGGCGACTGACTTCCGTCAATCTTCGGCCCAAATAAGAAATGAGTTACTTCCACGTTTATTAACGTTGTCCGAAACTATTCCCTTAGGCTGCGCCGCATGTACCGGTAGCGGAACTGCTGCCTATATGCACCTCTCTACTGATTTACGGCTGTTGTTCCCCTAACATTGAGCATAGAGCGCATGAGCTACAGTATTTCAGACACTTGCCTTCGAAAGAATCAGGGTTTGGTGTTCAGGGACAAAAATACCCCGTCACACTACATACCCATTGTTGTATAGTTAAGTCCAAGCTGTTTCTTAGTGTTGATTGCCTGAAAATTCAACAAGTTGATACCCGAGCACAATGTCCTCGTGAGGTTCAGATATTCACTTTTCTCATGAACACGAAAGGCGGCGGCGAAATATTACCCAGCCGGTGTGACGAACGCTCTTCTTCTAGCACAGAGGGTTGGCATGTCTGTGTGAACCACAAGATGGAAGCCAGCCCCATGATTCGGCTGACTGTCCCTCGTCGCGCTACTCGGTTGTGCGCCGCTACCCACCTCAATATCGGTTCTTTTATTCCAATCAACCCAGTGTGTGGAAGAACTGACCAACGCAGGCATCAAGATGGCCGAGATCAACAAGCTCAAGGAAGCCAACCTTGCCACCGTCGGGGCCGTCCTCGCCACCCCAACCAAGGCGCGTTAGTTTTCGGGCTCTCGGTGTGCCCCTAGTTTCTCTCTTTTCTGCGCCTCCGTTGTACAGCATAGCAGTAGCGTTGTCCCTTCACTCTGAATACCCAACGAGCTTATGTACTTCATTCACAGTGTCACCTTCCCCTGTGGTCATAGTCCGTACGAAATCCTACAGTAGATATATCTCGAACTATGAATCAATCCCTTTTCGTACATGCATGTGTGAATCTCGCGCAACTTTGCCGTCACAACTTGCATTTTTCAGCGCCTGCTGACTATCCGGGGCTTTAGCGATGCCACTGTCGCCAAGATCCAGCTTGCCGCGGCCAAGGTGGACACTTCTGGTTCGTCGGGCATGTTCAAGACGGGACTTCAGTGCCGTCAAGCCCGAGAGAAAGTTATCAAGGTGACAAGTTCAAACAACGCTTGGGCGATCTCTCCAATGCCCGCTGTGTGTTCGGAAGGAGAAGCGGTTGTTCTGCCAACTTCCAACAAATGTGTTAGCCAATGCTCACTATGTTATTATTTCGATGCCTTTGAGTTAGACTCGGTCAAGGGCAACGAAGGAAGGGATATGAAGTAAGAATGAATTTTTCGTACTCGAAGGATGGTAGTGCGTCATAATGACCTCCCATTGTCAACGCAATCCCAAGCGGGTGGCACGAAACCCCAAGCATGGTGAGTGTCGGTTGAGGATACAATGGTTGAAGAACAGAGCAATACATGATGCATCAGGTTGGCATCGTTGGGAGATTCACTCTGTGTGCCAAACATTCAATTCGAATCATTGAAACCAGGCATAATTTGTGGCCAACATGATTTGGGGAGGCCAGACAATAGATGGACGTTCACTTCGCCTGTCGCTCGGGTAGCCGTACTGTCTTGCGTCCAACACCAGCTTTCATGGTCATTCTTGGTATTTCAGATTAATTGACCTGGTCAAACGCACGGATTCCTTCGGAGGTCCAAGTCTACGTTATTGTCCCATTGCCATCTCTCATCACCATTTGTCGAGCAACATAAAACAAAACATGACAAGATCGTTCGTTGCCTTGTCGTTTGTTGTCGCCCTTCGAGTTTTTTCCTTTCCCGCAAAGACTACGTCAGATGCTTCGTCATTTCCAGACGTACTGTAGAATGACCAAATGACAAGATCAGGTCAGATGTTGAAAGAATGAGAGTGAATCCATGTATGATGTCGGTACACATTTTGCGGGTGGTGCACGGACCCGGTCTTGCAATTTCGACAGTACGTTTGTTCCAGGCTGGACTGAAGTGCCACGCGTTCCCTGAATGATTTTCACTTCTAACCCATGAGAAATCTGCACGGCAACCCACTTGCGGTTGATCGCAATTCCATCGCCCACTCTGATTCCCAACCAAGCACTGAGATTTCCATATCGTTCTGAATTACTGTAGAGTTTTGCGGTCCTAAACGTGTGCCGCAAGTTACGAGAACGTACTGTACCGCATGAGGGTCACCATAATCTGGCGTGGTGCTCATTTTCTGACGGAATCAGGCAAGCAAGAATTTTTGAACACGCCGGAAAGGCTAACAGTTTCTCCATTGAGGAATAAGAGCGCCGATCCTCCCTCAAGGACCGCGTAGCCAAAGTTCCAGCGACAGCTCGACAATCAACCCGAGCGAGCACGCTCACCCCGTCCACCCCCCGCCGACTCCATGTCGTCGACTTTTCCCCTATCCCCCCCCTCATTCCCGATCCCGGGGAGCAGGTGCACACCGGTTCGAAGCAGCTGGACGCTCTTCTGGGCGGCGGCATCGAGACCGGCTCCATCACGGAGTTCTTCGGGGAGTTCAGATCCGGCAAGACCCAGCTCTGCCACACCCTGTGTGTCACATCGCAGCTCAGCAAGGAGTCGGGCGGAGCGGAGGGCAGGGTAAGGCCAAGGAGGGGCGTGCAATGTCTCCATGCAAGGGTTTCATTTCTGTTTTGTCGCCGGTGGTGGTGGTGGTGGTTCTAGCGGCAATGCTGTAGATGACCTCATCGAGGCAAAGCTTTGCTCTTGGTCGTCACACACTGGGCCAAACCAAAGCCGATGAGAATGGGGGTGCTTGAAACATCTGACCCCGCGTTCAAACACTCGTATGTGTTGTAACGCGATCCTCACAAGCTTCAAATGCTTTTGTCGACGAAACCTGGTCGATAAAGAACCTGTCTCCCTACTGGTCGTTGCTTCTCACGTCAAAATCTGAAAACCTTCGTTTTGGACGAAGCCGACATTGGCAAAGAGTGTGTCGGGTTTCGCCTGCACAACGCACCCACAGCTTCACGCTTCACACGCTTTCCCCACTCTTCAATGAGGAAATCGCGGCAGGGTGAGGCCTTCGGTTTCGACAATTTCGAGTTTTGCGATTGCTAGACACTCGTTTCAAACGCCGAAAACATCCGCGCATTCAGACCGCTTTGCTTGAGTTGTATCGAACCGGCGCTGCGCCATCGGGGGCAACGTTGACCGTCGACAATTACCTCATTCCACCCGAGGCCGTGAAGGTTGAGTACAGAGAGATGTTATGTTGTTTTTGGTTGTGCCTCTTTTGGAGGTGGTCCCCTGACCAAGGAAAACTAAATCCTTCGCCCTTAACGGGACGTCAGAGGATATAGTTTGCATCATCGTATGTACAGTTAGCGCCCGCAATTAAGAATTATTTTTTAAAGAAATATAGGCTCACTTTTTCACGAAAAATAAGAAAATAGGGTTAAGAAACATAGCTCAATCTGGGTCACACAATAAGAAATGTCTCAATAAGAAGCACAGCAGCGACCGCTGCCCTACTACATAAGAAACGAGGGGTTACGGGGGAATGTGTCGAATGAGAAACAAACCCCACAGCTCTCTCGCTCTTTCCCCCTCTCCCTCTCCCATAGTGCATTAGTATTAGTTTTACGCCGAGGGGGGAGTGTTTTTTGTTGCGGCGCCCCCTCCGCCCCCCTGCGGGCTCTGCGCTCTGCTCTGCAGGCGCTAAAGCTCTGGCACAGCACACCAGACAGGCTGCGAATCACGACATGCTGTCTGCTGTACACGGCTTTGATGGTGCTCTCGGCCAGCTCTCGTGAAGGCTTGACCAAATAAGAAACATGATATAAGAAACTGAACGACATACGCTGAGTTTATAGCCCACATTTTAAGAATTCGAGGCTGGACCTGAAACAAGCGTTTCTTAATTGCGGGCTCTAACTGTATTCAGTAGAAGGGACCGATCTGCCCCGCAATAACACATACAACGATAAGACACGAAGGAGGATTAACAGCGCAACCAACGCCGAACTTTTCCGGCTCGAAAGAAGGGACATAGGATGTCAAATTCGAAGTGTCCTGTGTGAAAGCTGGTTGTCGTCCACCTCGAAACAGCCGCCTAGAAAACAAGCCTGATGGGTGCCAACGACCCATAATTTCACCGCATGGCCTCGAAACCACGCGACACGCCGCCCGGCAGCCCACACCAGGCCGATCATTCTAGCGTGTCGCCTTCGTTCAGGGACACGGAGCAGGGGGGGCTCCGGATGGATCGATCTCGGAGGATCTCTCCGCTCTTTTCCCCACCTTAGATTCAGCGGACTCAGGACAACTACCTCCGACAGCAACAGAATGCACAACGCCTTGACAACCGGTTTCACTGTATTTTTCCATGACGAACCCCAGGTTGTTTATATGGACACGGAAGGGAACTTCCGGCCGGAACGCGTGGAGGCCATCGCGGAACGGTTCGGGCTAGACCCCACCGAGACCCTCGAGAACGTGATCGTCACCCGGGTCTTCAACCACGAACAGCAAATAGACCGGGCCCACGTGAGAATATCCGTTGTCAACGTTGGCGTGCTTCAGAATGCCAGGAACGTCAAGACTAGTCCGGAGAGCCAGGTTCCCTTGCGTTTGACGGATGTGCTTGGTCGGTGAGTATAAAGCCCCTAAGGAGGAACGTTCCGGCCTTGCCCGTGGGGAACGGTAGCAGGTGTGCTGTAAAGAGGTGCTCAACATGTCGAGAGGACAGAGAAGAGTCCGATTTTGATCTTTTTTTGCCATAAGCATCCAGTGGTTGTTCTTGTTCTTACTGCAACCTGTGTGTCCGTGACCATTGTTATTGATGTTCCTGCCGCCGCTACGGCTTCTGCGCCAACCCCTCGCATGAACTTCGACATCTTCGGTCAAGTTTTCCTCTCTCCAGTCTGATATTACCAGCAGCGAAGGGAATCCTGCCAGCACGGACATTCCACCAGAAACACCAACCCTAGAGCACACCATAGCATTCCATCAGACCACCGGGTTACTGCAATCAATGGCGTAGACGAGAGGGAACCTTTTAATTGCTCAAGGATGTTGTGTCTGCCGGCCTCATTGCAATCTTTTTTGGCGGTGGTTTCAGCACACCCAGGTACATGACTCAGTCTCTGCGTCTGCCTCCACCTAGACTGCACTCGCTCATCTTGCTGGCCAAGCCAGAACTCACACTACCGCCCCGCCCGTTGAGCTGTCGACAGTGCATGCCATGCCCACACAAAGCTTTGGTTCTTGGTGGACCCAGAATCTAACTGTGCCCAATGCCGTTGCCAGCGTGCCGTGACCCAACAGGGAATTTTCCTTCCGTGTTCTTCCATTCTGCTACCTCGCTAATTCCTTTCTCTCTAGTACTAGTAGAGTCAGCTCCCGCCAACCCCCCCCCCCCCCCCCCCTCCCCGGTGTTTGCCGTCGGGGTTGGGTCTTCGTCGCTTGGCAACGACGTTGACAAGCCCCCCCTCGGTGTTTGCCATCGGGATTGGGTTTTCGTCCCTTGGCAACGACGATGTAAGACAAGACAATTCACTTCGTGAACTCGGCAACCAGGTTACCGGGTTTTGTTTTACCTCTGTTTTGTTTTTGGCAGTAACCACAATGGTGGTCGAGCAGATCATGTTGTGCGGGGTCGAGAAACCTCACTCCGCGCAACGGGGGATGATCGCACCACGTTGTGTTAAAATGGTAAAGCATCCTCGAGGCAGTTACACAGTGCTTACAACTGTCTCTGGAAGTGAAAGCACCAGAAAATAAATTAAGTCATACGCAGCTGTCATCCGTAAGCAAGGAAGTAAGCACAAGATGCCGAACACCCTTAGCAGGATGCAGCTCACCCTTCATGCGACTCGCCAAATACCTCACGGCGCTTCGCGCTTGGTGATGTGAGAGCCTGGTCCGGTGAGAACCCGGCGTGCTCCGTCCCGGCTTTGTAGGGATGCGAGGTCAATGGCCAAACGACTACGGCATGCACGACTATGAGTACACCCCCCCCCCCCCTGGTGTTTGCCATCGGAATTGGGTTTTCGTCCCTTGGCAGCCATGTTGTGAAACAAGCCGATCACTTCGTGAGCTCGGCAACCAGGTGTCCGCTTTTTTGTTTTGCCTTTGGTTTGTTTGTTTTTTGGCGGTAACCATAATGGTGGTCGAGTAGATCATGTTGTGCGGGGTCGAGAACCCTCACTCCGCGCAAAGGGGATGATCGCACCACGTTGTGTTAAAATGGTCAAGCACCCTCGAGGCAGTTACACAGCGCTTATAACTGTCTCTGGAAGGGAAAGCACCAGAAAATAAATTAAGTCATACGCAGCTGTCATCCGTAAGCAAAGAAGTAAGCACATGATGCCGAACACCCTTAGCAGGATGCAGCGCACCCTTCATGCGACTCGCCGAATACCTCACGGCGCTTCGCGCTTGGTGATGTGAGAGCCTGGTCCGGTGACAACCCGGCGTGCTCCGTCCCGGCTTTGTAGGGATGCGAGGCCAGTGGTCTAACGACTACGGCATGCACGACTATGAGTACACCCCCCCCCCCCCCCAAACTTGTTGTCGGGGTTCTGCTCCTCT
>FN649750.1:1169643-1220635 GCA_000310025.1 Ectocarpus siliculosus | reverse complement strand
TAAAGCACCCTGGGGGAAGTTACAAAGGGTTTAAAACTTTTTTGGGAGGGGAAACCCCCAAAAAAAAAATTAATTCATCCGCGGGTTTCTTCCTAAAAAAAAAAAAAAAGCACAGGATCCGGAACCCCCTTAGCGGGAGGCGGGGCCCCCTTCATGGGATTCGCGAAATACCCCCGGGCGTTTCGCCTTTGGGAATGGGAAACCCTGTTCCGGGAAAAACCGGGGGGGTTCCTTCCCGGTTTTGAGGGGAGGGGGGGCCAGGGTTTAAAGGATTCGGGCAGCCCGGATTAGGGGTACCCCCCCCCCCCCCCCCCCCCCTCCCCCGCCGTCGTTTCCCACCACACTACGCAGTACCGCTCTAACCCAACGTTCGGTCGGGGCGATCGCTTGTTATTGCCTTCCTTAAACATGAACACTGTCCGCAATGCAATACGTGGACTCCACACCCCCCTCGTCACCCAGCAACCCGAAGGAAGATGTCTTGCCTCCCCCTCCCCCCTGAAAAACGTACTTTTCAGAGCATCGCGGCGCTGTGCCTCACTGAGGGTCCCATCCGAGTGATCATCGTGGACTCCGTCATCGCCCTCTTCCGGGTGGACTTTAGCGGACGCGGCGACTTGTCCGTGCGGCAGCAGAAGCTCGGCCGGCACCTGTCGAGCTTGCTCCAGATGGCGTCGGTGAGGCATGGCGCTACAAAGTATGAGCGAACGCTGTATGGCACTTTTTTCCATCAATCGTTTGTCATCGGGCGGTCGTGATAGACGCCATGCTTTCGCCACTGAACGCCGGGGACCTTGTGCACAGTACTGAAACGGCGCACGTTCCCTTGAGAGATGGGGCTGAGAACCCCACGAAGGCGATGAGAATAGGGTTGACATAGCTCAGCGGTGAACCTTACAACCAAACTCGCAATGGCAACGGTGGTGACAAACAAGGAATTGAGCCTGGACCTTATATTGAAGTTTCGTGATGGTTGTGGTCCCATGCCGTTGAAGAAGTTCAACAATTCGTGACCCTTGTGAAGCGGCCGTGCGCCCTGCTCCTGGCTTGTGTTCGGGATGTTCTGGTTCTCGTCATCGATGAAGGCTCGAACAAGCCCATCTTCGACACAAGAATGCTCGCTCACCCCAACATACCCCCCCCCACCCCTCGCGCACCATTGATGTCTACGTCTTGGATGTATCGATTGGAAGGACCTGAACGTGGCGGTTGTTCTGGTGAACCAGTGCATGTCAGACCCTGGGGCGATGGCCATGTTCGCCACTGTCAAGCCAGTAGGGGGGCACGTCCTAGCCCACGCGAGCACGACGAGGGTGCACCTCAAGAAGGGCAGGGTAAGCCGGGCATTCCTAATTAGCTGCATCGCAAGGTTGGGTTGTTGTCCAACCGAACCCATCTTGTTCGTCGTTCGGCACTTTGGTTGTTGTTGACTTGGCGTTGTTTTTTCGGGAGGTTTGTGGTGGTGGTGGTGGGTTAGGTGGCTGCAAGAACATGGTTCGTGTTGGTGATGTGATGACGTGGTGGTATGTGAGGTGTTCATCTCAGCCTTGTTTAATTCTGTGCGAGCTGCTGGTGTTGTTGGTATCTTAGTACAGCGTTTTTCTGAAACAAGTACCAATCTTCCCGCTCCTCTATGTAGGTCAACATCATGAGGATTGCAAAGCTATTCGTCTGACCCGCCGCCCACCCAAGAAGCAAAGACGAATGCATACCCTGACTGTCAACACAGCTGAAGTTGCCTTCGAACCCCATGATGGTTGGTGGTGGGAAATGCCGGTTTCGTCTCTTTTCCGACCTATGCCGACAACCAACGAAATCCGCCTTGATTCTATGATCAGTGACCCACCCGCGGGCGTGGTGCTGCCCAGCTTGATTCACGTTGTGCACCGGGCTATCGTTTCTTAGGTAAAAACGAAATGTTTCGTTGAAGCTTCCCTCGCCTCCGTCGTGCTGCCGGCTTGACGTCGAAATCCCGTCGCCAGGGTGAAGAACGGGTTGCGAAGCTGTTCGACAGCCCGAGCATGCCGGAGGCAGAATGCCCTTTCAAGATTACCAACGGGGGTATCACGGACACCGACTGATCGTATCCTGCTGCGCTCGCTTTATGTTGTAGACTGATTTTCCCTCAGATTGTAGAGTTGTTGAATGCCCACTTCTATAGACATCCACACATAAAAAACATTCTGATCCGTTTGCTTATTGCCTTTGTTTCATTGACGGGTTGGCCTGTCGTTTCGCGGACATTGAACTTCTTCGCGTCTGTGTTTGTTTGGACATGATGCCCTACCGATGATGTACATATTACTTTGGGTCCGTGGATTTTGGCTGTTGGTTTTCAGACGAGATTGCCATTATTGCCAGCTTTGACGGTTGTTTGTCGGTGTCTTACGCATGCAGCATACTGGGTGGTGATTCGTATCCCGCTACAAACACGCGCCGTGGCGACGCCCTCTTGCCTTGTTACCCAGACCTCGGCGCCACAAAATGCTGTTTTATTGTCGCGTGGTCAACCTTGTGGTGCGAATTGGCTCGAATCGATGGCGCAAGGCGGTCTACTATTGTCGGCCTGGAGGCATTTCATTGATTAGCCATTGAAGAACGTCTGTTTCGAGTCAGACGTCTCACGACAGTATATAGCCAGGAGACCTGTTCCTGTTTTTCACCGCAGGACGCAAATGGGTTTTGTCTTTTCTCCGGATGGACATCTTCCTAGATCCAAAGGGGAGACCTTTCTGCTGCGTGATCTTTGCAACAACCATAGCGGCAAAGCGTTTGCAATAGAAGGACCGAAGAACCCCCCTCCCCTCCATATTTGTTGTGGTTCCTGGCGGGAATGGTTGTTTGTCGCACAGGGAACACACGTCTGCCTCCGTCGTAGTTCCCCGTGAAATATGAAAATGAGTCTGATGGCTAGCTAGTGGTGAACGGTGCGTGTGCTCCGCCTGAAGAATACATATTTGCTTGGTTTCGTGCTGCTGCGAGGATATGAGATGGCCGTTTCCCGCGCGGACAGTCTGGGCAAGGTGGAATGCATGCCTGATTACCCTGTGGATCTTCGTGCCACAGAGTGAATGATAGTTGCCGACATCGTAGACGAAAGGCTGTTGCAATGCCTCGGAGTACCGGCCGACGGGACAATGAACGCAGGAAGCGCAGTCTTGTTGTGCGCGATCAGTCGGGTTGTTCCTGAGTTACCCTTTCACCCGTGCCTACGCTGCAGCCTTCAATGTAGAGGAACTCCCGGAACAAGAGGTTTCCAGCCTCACAGCTGCACGTGTGAAATGGTGTGAGGAGCAGTGGGCCAAATTTGTCGATCACACGCCGATCCAGGATATGAATACACCGAGCAATCAATAATTTCGTCTCATGTATGTATCACGCATGCATGAGCCGTTCAAGCCGTCACAATCCTCTGCCCGACACATGCTGGTGTAAATTCTGGTATTCCCGTGGTAAGCCCTCTGTGTCTTAGTTCGACCTCTGACTCTGTCGTGCAGACAATGAAGGCGATTTTTTTAGAGTTACACCTGTAGACCTGTCAACGTTGACTTGTCAGATGGTCTAATTTTATCTAATAAAAGATATGCGCTCAGCTCATTGACACCCGGCTGGATCACTTGGGTTTTACGGCTTTTAATCACTGGGATTGAGAGTAGGGATCTCCGGGGTCCCTACAGAGTTAGCCTCAAGCCTTTGCACATTTGGCGTTTAAGGATACACGCACGGGTTCGAATCCCGGCTGGTCACTTTCCCAAGCACCATTATGTCTCTTTCCGGCAGCGTCTGGCGCGGGGTCCGTCCCCGGAGACCCCTACTTTCAATCCCAGTGACTTAAAAGCCGTAAAACCCAAGTGATCCAGCCGGGTGCCAATGAGCTGAGCGCATATCTATTATTTAGATAAAGTTTCACCTTTAGACCAGTCAACGTTGACTGGTCAGATGGTCTAATTTAATCTAATTGATTTCATCTTCCTACAAGTTCTCCCGTGCGATTGGCGCTGTCCATTATATTCCTAAATTACCACGTCATCCTCGTAGCAGAGTGGTCTCGGGGTCTGTGGTAGCCTCGCGGAGCTACTACCAGATTGTGGTTCAAATCTCTCTCGGAAGATTTGCATCGGAACCAGTTTCGTGAATATACCACAAGAAGAGGACTGTTGGCTCTTGTCATTTTATGTTCGAATGCAAGCACAGCATGGGTCTAACTTCGGACACATATCAGTCCAAGAAAACAAAAGTTCGTGTGGCCCTTTCCTCATGCACGACCCCGACTGACAAGCCGAATAACCGGGAAGGTGCAGGTAGGTATAGGTTCGCGCCAGAAAGGATGAAACGCAAACATACACAAACACTCCGACTGCACAACCTTAAAAGGTTCACGTCATATTCATCTTCATTTCTGTTCCATCGTTCGTCAAACCTCCCGGCCTCCACCCGATATCTGGTACATTTGTCAGGGTCCAAACGGACATTGACGAATTCCATTCCCTCACTGACAGGTGAACACGGGATGTCGATGTACAAAGGGAAGCACGTGCAAAGATGCAGACGTCTACACAGCACTACCCTACGTACACGGATTATGGCTACACTTCGCGGACCTCCAACTTAGCCGAGAACGCTGATTCCCGTTTCCTCTACCGAAAGGATGGGTACGCGTGGCGGCATCAAATCTAGTCATCATTTTGACCGCGCTTTGATAAATGCGTACGTCGCGACGATGCATGGAAAATGTCGACCTCGATCATGAAAAACGGGTGTTTAAAAGCTTTTGTTGCACACAACGACACTTCACGGCATTTGTGCTACGCGACATGCAGGACAGTGCTTGCACAGGCACGGTCTAGAAAGAGAGAACGTGCTCAACTGGCGATGGGACACTGCCCACAACGCCTACTCCCCACCCCCAACCCCTGCCCCCACAACACGCGTCTATCCCTCCGGTACGTCACCCCCTCTTTCGATGTGAATCTTCTTCGACTTTAGAAAGCGCACGTCTCACTAGGTGGGAAAAACTTATCTCCGGGGGAACATGTAGATTTCGCCCGCATCGGATAAATATATGTACACGCAAGCATGGTGGCCACGCGCAAGGGTTCCAACACCACGGTAGGGAATCCCACCCAGGGGGGTGTTCTGTCTGCCCCAAAACGCCGTCGTCCAACGTTTAGACCAATCCCCGTGCACACTTTCACGCGTAACATACGAATGCCTGGCCGCCTCCTCCCGACGAAAAAGACCCAAAGCAAGCCCTGACATCGGAAACAAGTAACACTCAGTCGTGACGGTGACGCACGTCAGGGGGTATACCCCCCCCTTTCCCGTCTGCCTCACACGCGTAGGCCTCACAATATCTCCTCCCCGAAACTCGGTCTTGAAAGCACAATCGTTGCGTACGGGAACCTTACATCCACTCCCAGGGTAATAAAAGGTTTGGGGCTCTCCCTCTGTTCTGCTCGGTGACACAGCGGGTGCGGGTCTAGCGATAAAGACCTACAGCCCAAGAACCGTCACAGAAAAAACGACCTAAGCTACTAAAATACTTCATGTTTCTTAGGTGTACTATTTGTACGTGAGAATCGATTTCATACCCAAGCACAGCCACTCCCCAGTCCCATTATGCAGCACCCTCTTCCACTGCATCCCTTCCCCATCCCTCGCTTTTTTCCTTCAATTTTCCGACCCCAAACATCACGCCCCACAAGCTCAATCCAATCTTATTCCTAGTACAACCAAACGATACACGCATGCACACAGGGAACACTTCAACGCATAAATTAACGTCGTGGGAAGCACATGGTTACCCATACGTAAGGATCCAAGAAGCATCAAGTGGGCATGCCCGTTACTCCGACAAACCTCGCCCCTGCAAGAACAATTAGGTGTTTTCACTTCACTATCAGCAGAGTAAAAACCGCAACGCGCGCCGGTGATTTCGCACGCAACTAACAAACACACGCTCCAAGCACAAAAGGGACAAATGACAGCACACATACGAAGCGAGCAGCGTCAAGCTGTAGTCGCGTACACTGTCGTCTACTCATGCCGCCCACCTATCAAGTCACAGCCGTTCGGTCTGGGAGGGGGCAAGGCAAAACGAAACAAGAATCACTATCATAATGTCTCAAGGGGCAGCTTCGAGAGGTGGGTGGGGACATACCAAGGCATACATGCCAACCGCTGTAGCTGGTTCGGCCTCTCGAAGACATCCCCATTTATCAGCTACTCCCCCCTGCCCCTTACTCCGCCTTTTCGATCGCTAGTTAGACTACCACCGCTTCCCATCGATTCGCAATGACTTCTTGAAGCCCAATTCGCTTCGCCACTCCGTTCAGGAGTGGTAGCTTGTTTTGGTCGAACCTCACCGACAAACAAACAACACACGAACCCCAAAAGCCCCAAAAATTAAAAACAACCAAAATCTAGAAAGTCCTGTGAAGCCCGTTTTCCGTAAGAAGTGCAAACGTCACTAAAGCAACGAGGACGGGAGTCTCCTATCCAAAATAGCTTGCGGCAGATACTGCGGCTACTGGTCAGACTCGACAAGCAATCATAACCAGGATTCACAAAACGACGTGCGTTAGTTTGCGTTGCGTACTGCCGTAGTCCCGACGACGCATGCTCGACCTGCTGTCGGCATGCACAGAAAGGAACGCCACGAGAAATGCTACTCGCGTACCCCCCGTATCATCTACTTTGCTACACTTACGCCGCTTAACGCGCACCTAACGCCGCTTAATGATTGCCGACACGCGTAGTTTGGAGACTAGATGCTTGTTCTCTAAGGCTCATCGCGCAGACAAGGTACAGTAACTTCCACCTCAAGAGTAGATCGACTCAACAGTGAGGAGGGGCTGTGTCTCCCCTGCAGTTTATTTACTTACACACGGCATCGCATACTGGAGAATAATTTCAGCGCGGGGGGGTGGTTTTTCACTTGAGGGCCACAATGGACACATACACCGGGAAAAGCTTTAGCGTAAACGGCAACATACCAAAAAACCTTGCCTGGATCCAGAGACGCGGGATTGCCCGCTCCCCCGACCAAACTTTGTAGAATCTTTCTCACAACGACAGGAAACTCTAGGGATAGCGGGAGGGGAAATGTTCGATCTTTTCCGCTCACTGGTATATGCACATGTCTATTGTACACCCATCCAAACCGTCGTTACGCCTATAACGTACTGCATTAACAACCCGAAAGCCTCGTCAGAATTTTTTCTCTGCCACGCGCAAAAGTGTACTTGTACATGGCAGTCAATGTTGATCGTTTGCCGGTATACACCCCCTCCTAGAAAATAAGGTCAACAAATATCCAGCAAGAGAAAAAAAAAACATAACTGCAACGCAACAAACGGAAACTTCCCACGCAGCCAGCAGCAAAGCGTCCACTATTTAGAACGGCCCCTATCGCCCTTCTTGCGTGCGTGTTGGGGTCGAGCGTCGAGATCCGGCATTGGCGGACAAACACCGAAGCACCTTCGCCGCCGGCAAGGGACGCATTCACACCAAGAAAAGGTTGTTCTAATCTTTATCATTCCCATCTCTCGTACATCCTTCCCCCTCGTGGATGGGAAAAGGGTTGGTTCTCCCCGCCCACTTTCCAGCCCCCCGAATTATCTACATACCCCCTCGAGCTGCCCCGCCTGGGCCACGACGAGACCCCAGCTTCACACCGGGAAGGAAAACACCCTGCCCCCCCCCCCCCTCCGCCTCCGAAAAGGGATATACTCAAGGGACAACCCCTGGGTGTGCGTGCTAATAGTTATTCAGGGTCTAGCGAGAGCCCTGTAGACTGTCCCAAGCATCACCGGTGTCCGCTTCAGCACCGGCATCCCCCCTCGGCTCCAACCTCAGCTCTAGCCCACCGACAGCGCCTAGGACTCCCCTCTAGCCCCCCTCCCTAATCAGTACGGACACAGGTCTTCGGCAGAGAGACTGGGGGTTAAAAGATAGCGAGAAGATGTACACCATCCTACCGGCCCAAGAAATATGATTTGCCGTTCCCCACCTCTGTTGTTGGATCACAGTCCCGAGCTTTTCGCTCTCCTGAACTGGCTTCTTTCCGTGGTCTGAGTCTTCAACCCTAGGTTCCGTGCAGACGCGACCTTGACTCTCCAGTAACATGTGTAGCGTAAAAAAAATGAAATGAGAATGCCGTAACCGAATTTCCGTTCCACTGGTACATACGCCGTGCGTGGAAACGGCTTTCGCACGGGACGTTCCGCGAACCTCAGTTGTTTTTCTTGGAGCGGGCCATGGTGAACACATGCCCCAGTTCCGGGGTCGTGGAATGGTGCTGGAACCTGAAACACACGTTTTTTTAATGGTGGGGTGCGTTGTGTGGCAACGTTAGGCGAGAGGAATTGGGGCGTATCAA
This sequence comes from Ectocarpus siliculosus, assembly GCA_000310025.1. Classification (NCBI taxonomy): domain Eukaryota; class Phaeophyceae; order Ectocarpales; family Ectocarpaceae; genus Ectocarpus; species Ectocarpus siliculosus. The sequence continues at coordinate 1,212,255 of FN649750.1, read as the reverse complement.
ACGTCCGTGGTGTTGGCGCCAACGGTAACGATGTGATGTGGGGCGGCCGTGCGCATCATCAGATACAGAGAGAGAGAGAAAGGAGAGGGGCGAACATTGCAAGAGAATTTAGAGAGAGAGCGAGCAAGAAAGTGACAGGCGTACAGACAGACATACGCAGAGAGAGAGAGAGAGAGAGAGAGAGAGAGAGAGAGAGAGAGAGAGAGAGAGAGAGAGAGAGAGAGAAAGAAAGAAACGAGGCGAGCCGACCGTGGAAAAATGGATGACGTGCGGGGGCGACATGCGTGCAAGGATGATGTGACAACGGGAGGGGTGTTGTGAAAACGGGGTGGACGAGAACAATCCCAATCTTCGGGAATCTCGGCGAACTTTCTAAAGTAGCAGCCGCACCGTACCAGCGCAGAGAAAAACGAGAAAGAGACCACATCAATGAACCTGTGGGACTTCTACCGAGATATCAGCACGGGGACCCAACTCGATACTTGGGCACGTTGGGGCAAGTACTTCAAGCCATGACAAGAAAACAGAACCTTCAGCTAGCCGTGCACTCAAAGTCCCTGCACGAAGGGATGACAGCCGCCGCAACGCGAACGAAGGAGAAATATACCGAAGTAATGTGTATTCAGTCCACCGTGACAGGTACATTCCATCAGGATGGCGCCTCCATTGGTGCAAAATATTACACCATAGGTTTAACAAAAGCTAGAAAAAGGCACGCAAGGTACTGCGGGGCAAAGAAAAAGGTAAATGAAAACGCGACACACCTGCTGTTGGAGAAGAGGATCTTCCGGACGGATGACTTCCACACCGGGGTCTTGCGGACGTCGCTGTGCTCGGGTAGAAGGCGAACCGCAACCACGAACCAAAAGTCGACACGACACGAAAACGGCAAAAACAGTGAACCGAAACAACAGGTCAGTATGCGCAAAACGGAACACATCCAGTGGCAGCGAAAACGCACACAAACCAGGCGCAACACATACATCTAGAACAAAACCATATTTTGGTGGTTCAGGTCATTCTTGTTGGAAGCCTGCGGCACTCCATGTTGCAGAATTCCATATTCATGGCCGTTAATGGCGTCATATCGCATACGTACCTCTCGAGCTTCCAGTTTAGATACTCGGAGAACTGCCGCTCGATGATATTGCAGATCTGGGTGAAGGCGCCCTTTCCGTTCTCCACCTTGCCTAGCGCGTGGGCGATCATGTCTGCGTAGGTGGCCCCGCCCTTCTTGCTGCCCCCCTGCAAACCCAAAAACGAGGGAAGACAAGCACAAGACGATACGGCACGCGTCACAAGCGCTGGCAGCTGGCGATGGGGCGGCGTGTGTGCACAGTGTTTGCCCTGTGTGCGTAGATGTAACCGTAGGTGCTTTCCAGCCTGAACAAACCCTAGACAACGAACTTTTATATCTTTGCTACGCGCTTGCCACCGATATCGGGTGCCCTCAGTGGGCGCGCATCGTGCTACGTAGGTCTACAGCTCTCTAAAGAAACACTACAACACAAAGGCATAGTACCCGCACCAAAAAATCTCTATTATATATGTTTGGTCGAGTATGGGGTTCTTGCAGTAGCTCCTCTTGTGGGCCATAAATGGCCCATAGATAGGTACAAGTGTAAGGGGACCTTCACACCGGGCTCACACATGGCGCTCAAGGCCTAATGTTTGATATAATATTGAGCCTGGAGCTTTTTTCACTGCCAACTTTGAAAACCGCGGGTGCTATCTGTACCGCAGAACTGGACATGATTTCTTTTGCTTCCGACATGGTCTAAGGAAGCATGTGCCTTTCCCGCCCACCTGCTGGTCCCTGTTGCCGTTGCTCGCCCTTCCTCCGCCCCCTCCGACGGCGCTGCTGCCGCCCGATGCCCTCGAGGCTAACGATGCGGCTCCCCCCATGAGGTGGCTCCCCGCCGCGGAACCCCCTGTATACGTTCGAATCATCACCACACGTCAGCAGATGGATTCTAGAAATCAAACCGCGGGAGAGTGCGGTATTGTGTGGCTGCTGAACGCGTACGCCTAGCGCATCGAAACACGCTGCTGTGGCCTGCGCACAAACGTGGATGGTTGCAGCGCTCGGTCCTTTTGGTGCTGTTTGCGCACTCTCGTGTCCCGATCCGTTGGAAGGGCCAACGTATCGCAAAAAAACATCTGCTGGGCCCCACATACGTGACGATGGGTAGCAGGAAACGGACTGCGGGTCCCAGGTCACCAGTTGCCGTCAGGTGGCCAACAACACCATCCCATCACCATCACCGACGACGACGACGACGACGACGACCACGACAACAACCGCAGCAGCAACAACGACTACAATAAACAACCAAATAGTAGCACAAGCACGAACACCAGCGGCGGCGGCGGCGGCGGCTACAATGGCAATCAAGAGTCGACACCTACACATGTCAATGGCGGCGAGCAGCAAACTCACCCCCGTACTCGTTTCTGACCCTGGGAGACGTGGAGCGTGACCGATAGGAGCCGGTAGCCCGACCGGAAACGCTAGACCTTGCGCTCTGAGAAACGAGTCAGGCAATCGAGATATTTCCTTGATGAGAGACGACAATCTGCTGGGACTGCACCACGCGAACGGCTCGAGCCTGACCCGACGACCGCATGCGGGGCAGCTTCTTCTTCGCCGTTTATCTTGCGCTACACTCAAATGTCATGCGCGCTGGGTGTTAGGCTGCGGTGAGTCACACGGAAATGATGCACGGTCTCCCGTCTCCACGACCCCAACATTAATCCGACCACAACATCGTCTCCGACAGTGGGCGACCATATTATCTGGCTATGGACGAAGGGCGGGTGATGTTTCAGTGATGGCGAAACGAAGAGGAGGGGCTGGAAGAAGATCATTGTGGTGTCGTGCACAGACTCCTCTGTTGTGTCCTTCGGTGGTCCGGATGAAGGTCCTCTTTGCCTCCGCACCTCAAGCGTCTGATTTCTGATTTCGTCCCTTCTTGTGAGGACTACATTGTCTCGATTCGTTTGCTAGTGCGAGGACACAAGAAATGCCATTCTCAACCACAGATAGTGCCATTGTAGTATCTCACCCTTTCGCTCCGGCCAGTGCCGCCACCATTGCTGCGCCCACCCACCCCGGCCCCAGCCGCGTAGCCGTGGCGGTTCGCGTGCCCTCCGTCGTCTTCGATCATAACGTGCTCCACGGGAATGCGGCGGTATTGATGCCCCCCGTTAGCGTCTTCGTCGTCCTCGAAGTAGACCACCAACACCTTTGGACATTCAACAAACATTCGCACAGAAATAAGCTGTATGCATGTTGTAGTAAACACACAAAATAAACGCTGACACCCATATCGGGATCGGGGTTTCGTCGCTTGGCAGCGACCTTGTAAAATACGCCGGTAGCTTTGCGAGCTCGACAACCAGGTTACCGCTTTTCTTATGCGTTCGATTTCTTATTGCGTTCACCTTGGTGGTGGTCGAGGAGATCATGCTTTGCGGGGTCGAGAACCCTCACTCCGCGCAGAGGGACGATCGCACCGCGTTGTGTCAATTTGTAAAGCACCCTCGAGGCAGTTACACACCGTGCTTCTAAATATCTCTGGTGAAAGCGCCAGAAATGAAATCAAGTCATTGGCAGCTGTCATCCCTATGCAAGGAACCAAGCACAAGATATCGAACGCCCTCAGCAGGATGCAGCGTACCCTCCATGCGACACCCCGAATACCTTACGGTGCTTCGCGCTTGGTGATGTGAGAGCCTGGTCCGATGAGAACCCGGCGTGCTCCGTCCCGGCTTTGCAGGGGTGCGAAATCAACGGTCTTACGACTACGGCATGCACGGCTATGAGTATTCTCCCCCCTCCCGATGTGGTTGTTGATCTAGTTTCGGGATAACTTCCATTTTTAATCCGTGCGCACCAAGAGAGGGAGGCTCAGTGAGCCCTTCAAGTCTCATCGTCGTGTCACGAGGGACAACCAATGGCGAATGTACGCTTCTTTAGAACGGCCGTCTTTTCTCCGCCCGCTGCTGTGGTCACTTCGATCCCTTCCAAGAGGACAGAATCTTGACACACCAACGGGGGCGATCGGACCATTCAGGATCATATAGGAATGCTTGGCGAACAGTCTTCAGTCGCGAGGCGGGCGAGTCGAGGCTGCATCACCCGGGGTAGGTAACGCCTCTCCTTCCAAACGACACACGGTGCCCTTTTGCGGTAGCACGCATCACAATGCGATCTCTCCACAAAACACACACGCACACACATTTCCACCTCTGTGGTGTCCAGAACCGCCTATGTCACTCTCTTCACGAAATTGTATCGCACTTGTGGTCACAGGCGTAACGCGTTCAACCGTACACGCATTCGTCAAACAACACCCGCATGCATGCCAAACGTTGAAGGAGCGCTAGATCGAGAGGGCAGTCGTTGAAGGTGCACAAAGGACGTACACTTGTATGCAGAAGTTGATATCGGTTTCAGCGAGGGACCTCGTGGGCGGAACCTTGGACGACCGCGTACGAAACAACGCAACGTCCCGCCCAGCCCCACCCGCCCTGCTGGGATTGACAAAAATTGCACGCCCACCTTGGTGTTGCCATCCATGCGAGGCGAGTCCTTGGCGACCGTCGCGCAGTAGAAGATGGTCGTGTCGGGAAACACCGCCAAGACCTTGTCATGCTGAGTGTAACCGATGTAATCAGGGAGGACGACGAGAACGGCAGGGAGGGCAAGGTGGGAACGAGAATCAGGAAGGGTTCGGCCTGACCGCCATTAACCGATAAGCATAGAGGAGAATCAAAACGACACGGAGGGCAACCTGGGAACGAGAATCAGGAAGGGTTCGGCCTGAACGCCATGAACCGATAAGCAGCGAGGAGAACCCAAACGAGATCGAACAGGGGGGTGGGGGAGCACAGCGAGAACGATCACCAGAAAGGGTTCTCGGCCCTCAACGCCAGGTGGTGGCGAAGAGATGAAAGTGACGATGCGAACGACACGCGACGAGAAGAACGCCGTGGGACCGACCGGTTGCGAAACCATAAGGAAGGATGCGAGTTGGGAGGGAAAAATCAGCATCACCCACATCAACCAAATTTTGGGGTATACCCTAGTACACTCTGCGGCAACTCTAGACATGTCACCTTCATTTCCGTACCAACATCGACAATGGGATGTACTGTACGTCGGCCTTGACAGCAATACTGTACCTGTCAAACCAGACACCATTTGAGGTTGGCCGTGAAGACAAAAACAAAAATCGAAGCCCCCCTCACCGCCCATCCGTGGCCCTCTCTCTCTCTCACGCACACACCTTCGAACCTTCCTGCGCAGCCTCGACTGTTCTCATTACAAGCAATAGTAATAGAACAATACCCTCTTCCACCCAGCACCTCGGACTCCCAAGCCTAAACCATAACGCAAAAGTACCCGCTTGTCGCTCTTGCATGCAGGTGCAACATGTCTGCTTTCCACCCTCTGATCGGCGCAGCAGCAAGCACAGTCAACAAGCATGCCGCTCTCTGACACACGCTTGGTCGAAACCCGCCTCATCTCAAGCAGCAGCGCTGTTACTCCGTAATTCCCCCTGTTTATAGAATTATTACTTGTCCTCTCCCTTTCTCTTTACATCTCTCTCACCTTGCCCAGGTCCGAAGACAAGTCTTCCAGGTGCCTGACTTGGCTGATAGGGAGTTCGAAGACGTGGGAAGCGTCGTCTTCGTCGTGGAGCTCCACCTGCTTTCATCGTCCGTATTTCGCCCGAGGCGCATATTCTCAATTAATTCGAGATGTTGTAGTTCGAGAGTATCTCTAGTAATAAATTCGCGCGCGAGTCTTGCAACATGAGAACCGAAAGAGCTAAACCACAGCAGGATGCGAAATTCAAAGTATCCCGACACCTTGTTGAGCAATACTCGCATATTTTCTACTTCCGACAATCAAATATCATTCGACTCGCATCACGCCAACAAGAGGACAACGCACCACATCCATAATGCGTGGAAACGACTGGTACGAGCACGCGTGCATTCCATGGGACAGAAAAAAACGTGTGCGTACGTTGGTCACAAGGGCATGCGTAGCGACAAGCGTCGAGCATGGTAGGGACTAGCAAGAAACGTTCGCCATGCCGAACCACTGCCATGAAATTTCGATAAGGGATGCAACGACCGTCTCTTCGTGCTAGGTTTGTGTGAGCACAAAGCAAGCACAACGTCTCTCCGACACTGCGCAATACGTTTGCGGCCGGTATGGATATCGGCAAAACACATGCTCTGAGTGAGTACTGATGCTGCTGCGTTTGTTCTTGGCGCTGCTGGCAGTGGTTGCGTTACGTTCAAGGTGAGTATGTTGTTGCTGTTGTGGTCGTTATCGTGGGTGGAATGACACGGCTCCTGTCAGCTGACACGTTCGAAATGGGTGTTCGTGTACATCTCTGTCGTTACCTTGCCGTATCCCTTGTGCTGAACGACGCGAGCAAGGATCCACGCTCCCGAGACGTAGGCAGCAACCTGCAGCAATGAGAGGGAGAGAGAGAGAGGGGCGGGAAGGGGTAGAGAGAGAGAGAAACACAGACAGACAGACAGACAGACAGACAGACAGACAGAGAAGCAGGGAGGCAGAGCGAGAGAAGGAGAGCAGGCAGAGAGAGAGAAGCAGGGAGGCAGAGCGAGAGACAGAAACAACCAGCAGAAACAAAGGGAGAAGAGGCGAAGCACGACAACAACGCAGACATGGTCAATACTGGGGCACCATCAACGTGCCAATACAACGACAAACGCGGTGGAACCATCCGGAGCAGTCCACAATCTGTCCAACTGGTGCGTACACAGGTGCAATCAATTGTTCTTCCAGCTTGCCGGCCTGAACACAAGGAGCCATACGTGCCGTCTACCGCGCGCCTCTTATCCCGTATCTGCCCATCACCATCGGTGTTTCGGACAACGACAACGAGTGTAGTCACCGAGAACAAATATCGACAACAGAAGCTGTGTCAGCCATTGCCAGGCATAGCCTTGTTGCTGCTTCTGCTATTGCTTCTGGAATCTTTGCATCGCGAAGGCCTTGTCTCCACCACTGCCTTCCACCGCATGCCTGACTAAATAGTCTCCTTGGTCACAGCGACGAAAATGTACCACAACAGCCAAGAAAAACAACCCAGAACGTGCGGACGACAGTGGCACCCCTCCCGGCGACTCATCCTACACAAGCCATTCTGATGCGCACATGCCAGCCACAAAGGCATGGCGAACATAGGCACCAGTGCAACGACATCCACACCAAACAAATCAAACTCGCAAACATCCAGCCAGCGTTCTTTGACCCACCCCCAAAAAAAGAGTTTCGTCTCTCCCCACCTGCTCGGCGGTGTCGAAGACAACAGGCCTGTGGGTGAACAAAGAAGAAGACGAAGCCGCGCCCTGCGCGAGGAGGCCAAGACCCCCGTCGTCTCCCCGTCTGTCACTAGCGCGGTCTCTAGCACCGCCGCCACCGTTGCTGTTCGCGGCGCCCCCCCGACTTCTGCTGCGCGGGGGGCTGCGCGGATTGGAGGAGCTCTTGTGGTGGGGGTCTCTCCGGCTACCGCGGCCAACGCTGGCGGCAGCGGCGTTGGCCAGGCCGAGCAGCTCCGGGGACGGGGGCACGATGTTGAGATCTCGGTCTAGGGAGTCGAGGCGCTTTCGCTTGTTGTTCTCGGCGTCGCCGAGGGTGCGGGTCGGGGTGCCGATGGTGGAGGAGGCCAGGCCTTGGCAGAAGCTGCGCATGATGGACTCTTCGTTGATGCGCCACGCGGCGAAATGCCTGCGCGTGTTGTGGTCGGGGCGGTTTGATTCAATCAATGTGGTACCTTTTTTTTTTCTCTCCTAGTGTTGGGGGTGTGGTTTGGATATTCTGGCTTGAGGAATGGTAGGGGATATCGGATAGGGACTACGTGAACACCGCCGGTGTGGTTTTGATGTAAAGAGACCATGACTATAAGTAGCCCATCTATCTTTTATTACACTTTTTCGTGCACACATTGCAATCGATCAAAGGAGCTGGTGTGGAAAAAATATATATTTGCGAAGACTCGCGCCTCTCGAGTTCACGGTCGATGGCGGCAAAGGAAGGATGATGTGTACTTGTAGACAGTTGGAGCAAAAACTATGCTACAGCAGCAGAGATATTTGAGGGAAATACTGTAGTCTAGCGCAGGAAGAACGGTGCAGGGCACAAAAACAAAGCAAAAAATAAACGAAATAATTTAAAAAGTTCATGCGTGACCCCGGCCGCTTCGTCAGAAGTGTAACAAACGCGTGTAGACTAACGCCTACCTGGTACAAAGTATGCGGGACAGCTACAACACACATATGCACACATGTACGCTGTATGCATGCACGACGAGATATTTCAGGTGGTAAATTTCGCCGAGAATTTTTCGTCGCGTAAATTTTTATATGCGCACTGCTGTTTTCGGGCGAAGAGTTCGCCAACCATGGAGGGAGGAGGAGGAAGCTGTATCTAGCAACCGTGTTATGGACGACTACTACAGAAGACGGCAATACCACAGCGCTAGTCGTGGGACAGTTGACGTAAACCTTGCTAACGCGAGAGGGCCAACCAGGCTACAGCAGCAACGTGGAGGGTCGTTGATGTTCGCATGCATTTAAATTTGATTTTTTCGAGAAAATACTTGTCCAAAAGCAAAAAGTCTGGCGCGCCAGCGGCAGACAGATCAGAAAACGGGGCACCGATGTCATGCGCCCACCTAGCTGTTGCAATGGCGAGCTCTTCGTGAGTGCTGTCCGGGCGAACATGGAGGTCGTGGTGGGCTGTGTACGTCAGCAAGGTGCTCGTCTGTGGTGTTGTTGTTCCCATGTGTCGCCGCGAAGATGATGATGATTGCATGACGGAGATCATCACAATGGTTGATTTGACGGGCGCACACAGAACAATCCGGGGCAGGGTCAAACTTCTCATCAATTATTGCAACAGGGTTCAGTGCTGCTGCCGCAGCAGCAGCTCTGGAGTAGCCGTCCCAGAGTAGGAGGCGACTAGCAAGGGATCGGGATTGCTGCGAGCGGTCGCTAGCTTCCCTGCGTGCCCACCGTCGGCAAGGCAAATAAACGGCAAATACAAAAAATGAACGCTTCAACTGGGAACACGGGATGTAATCATCTCGACATGGGAGATGTCTGCGTGTCACGCACACCCAATACCAAAGAGAGACACACACACACACGCACCGGGAGCCTCCTGAAGTCCACCTTCAACCGCTTCGGGTAGGTCTCCCTCCTGTTGAAGGGGAAGTAAGGGCCACGAGACTCGTCTACGACCTGCTCTTGCATGCTCTTGCTGCTGCTGCTGCTGCTGCTTGGTTGCACAAGGCAGAACGAGTACGTGTCGTTGGGAAAGTTGAACTCGCTCTTCCTCAACCTTGGCGCAGCCGCAGTACCTGCCGCTGCCTGCGTCAAACCACCCAGGCACGCCTGTGGATTCGGGGTAGAAAACCTCCAAGCCTGCTCCTCGCCGCGCGAGCTGTGCTTGCGCTTTCTGTCTTCGCGGGGTGCAACCAGGAAACGTGGAGAGTGCAACCTCTGTGCTATCAAATGTTCTCCGGCAAAACTCCGCACCGCATCCAGAACGTTCCCAAATGTCTCGGCTAGCGTGCCTGCCGCGCTGCGCTCCCGGCTGACGTAATGCTGCAAGGGTGATGTTGGCTTTCCTGCGAGTTAAGTCGAAGCGGTGCTGCCCTCTGCGTGTCTCTAGTGCCGCTGCGCCGTGTGTGCTCGAGCGCCGCTTGGAGACATGACTGAATATCAGTACATATGAAAGCCTGCGAGGTTTCCACCCGCATGCGAAAAAGACGTTTCAGTTTTTTCGTCGACAAGGTCGGACATAATGGCCGTCGATGATGGCATATACGCCGCGTTTGGATAGGCTAGCCGTCAAGCCAGCGTGGGAGGCGGGCGAGGATAGCCGGATCCCACGGAGATGAGCCCAAGGCACCAACGTAGGCTTAGACATAGAGGCTAAGAGATAGATGCATCCCCATGCCGCGGACGGAACGTCCCAAACGGAGAACAATGGGCCAGGGAGTGCTGCAGCGATCGATGACAAGCGGCCCTCAACCGGGAGCCAGCACAGGATTTCTCGGCTACGAGCCACGTTGGTCGAGGTATGAATAGCGATCCGAACGGCGAAGCAGTGGTACAAGTGCAGGTGTAATTAGGTCATCGTATATGCAGAAGCAGAGCCCGTGTAGGCGAAGCCGCGTTGGTGTTTGAACTCGGTGTACAGCGGCGGCACTTTTCTTGCTGCGGCATGATACCGAGGGCTAAAATGCTGAAATAAATACGGCAGTATTGTAGGACGAAAATACACATAACCCAACCTTTGCAGCTACGGCCCCTGGAGGTCCATCTGTCGGCCTGTTACAACAGGGCATAGCTATAGACTCGTTTAATATCCGCCGTGGCGTAGCATCTACTTCTACTTATCTGTGGGAGGGCGTACAGCAGTACATGTAGTGCCGATATACAGCAACAAGGTGATGTAGACTGAGTGGAAGAACCGCATTCCATAGCAGCGTGGTGTTGTATGGTCTACATAGGCTACTTACACGACGTATGTAGGAGTGAATAGGCAGTGAGTGCCCTCAGGCAGTCTGCCGAGCATACACCAGTAGATTGGCCTAACCAAGCATCGGAGCCTCGTAGGATGCCTTCTCGCGTCCACAATCGATATTTCATAGACTAATCTATGTCTGACTGTAGCCTATGGACTGTCGTCCACTACAGACTGCGTAGTGCCAGTCGAGGAGATTGATTACTGCCATGCATAGTCAGTATGTCTACCGGCTGAAAAATAACGTGATTCGACGAAAGTTAGAGGAAGATCTACAACAACAAGGAAGTTTTTTGCAAGCTAATTTTATTGAGGAACTTTGGAAAGAAAGACAACAGCATATGTACAGTTTGACAAAACCGTTCGAGGGTGGGGCACCACATGCCGAACACCGCATTGTTCGAACACACGGCGACATATGTAGTCAATCACAGCGTGTGCAACATGCCGGATAGACCGGCACCACCGCCTCAACAATCGTGAGTACCGAGAATCCGTAGTACCCATTCTTTGCCCCAGCACTACAATCGCACGGCATTACAAGCACCCACCTTGTTGGATCGTGGGGGTGAAATGGACACCTTTTGCTGAAGGAAGGAGGGGAGGTATCTCTTTTCGCTCTTTATCTGTTTACTCTTCAACATCACGTGCCTACCATCAAGTGTAGGCAAAGCTGCTCTACGTTCTGCACGTGGTGCATGGTGCGCAGCAGCAAGAACCAGTATATTTCATTTTCCTGCGTCAACCCCCTTGGTTCGTCTCCCAAGAACCCACTTCGTAGAACGCACAATTCCGCCGGGGCGTTTTTGGTGTCAATCACGGTAGTGCAACGTGAACAACCCACTCACAGAAATGCCTTGTCTCTCGCTCTCGCTCTCGCCGATGCGCGCGGGGGTAACACGGAACCCGACCCACCAGCCAATCGCACAGGCGAAGCAGGATCGCTTGGCGGTGACCCGACGCGTGGCGCTCTCGCGTGTTCTATCGGTGTTTCTCGTGGCGTCGACTACGGCGTCATGCTTGCTGCTGCAGCGAAGCGGGCTTGTGGACCTAGCCCTAGGGAGAATCAGCGTCGCGATCATAGGCCTCTTATGGTTCATGAGCACGTTTACGAAGGTGCGAAGGTCATTTCGAGGTGACATTTATTCGGCAGAGTATGTAACACAACGCGCGGTGATCGCGTCGACTTCTCCTAACGTCCTCGTAACTCTAGTTCTTTTGCAGTTGAAGCTTGTCTAATTGCAGAATCTGTACCGTAGATGCTACATTCGTTGGAGAAAGAATCCCTCGGGGGTCCCAAAGGCCATCGAGTCTGTGACCTTTACCAACTCTGGGCTGGCGCTCATTTCGAATCTCCCAAACTCAACCGATACAAAGGCGGCAGGGCTTCTCTGTTTACCCAGGAGCTTCTGAATCTCGGGGTAGGGGCGATTCTTGGGTGATGGAAGCTAGTGTACCATGGCAGTATTCAAAGACTCGTGGTTTTCCAGTCCCGACGATTGTTGCGTGGAACGTCTGGCAGTTGTGGCACATTTTTGTGTGGTCGAGCGTACCTCTGAGATTTGTCATGGCACGGGGTGTGGCGCTACGGGAAAACGCTATCCCTTCAGTCGCATTGCATGCACGGGATTCCTTCCGCACGCTGCCAAACTGAATGACCGTTCAATCCTCCAGCTGACACTCGGTCTGTGCGCCCACCCCCACCCTGTCGTCCTTGCTGGTGAAGGCGTTCTTGCGAGACACTCGGAGAGCTTGCAACGGGATCTCTCTGCTTTGCTTTATTGTCTGGTCTCTTTCTCACATTATGTGGCGTGGGATATCCTCGGAAGCGGATAGCGCAAATACCACTAGCGGAAGCGGGGTCGAGGGAGGTGACGCCGCTGGTACTCCAGCGTGGGCTTGGGTAGACGTTGGCATTGCGTGGGCGATAGCGCCGGCGGCGGGGGGGAGCCTACAGCTGAGCTTGTGGGGATCCATCGTACCGAGCTGGCTGTGCGTAACAGTGGCCTTGGCGTACGGGTTGCGAGCGGAGGAGGTGCGTGCGGGGAAGGTAAAGGCAGAAGAGCGTATTGGTGAAGGAAAGGGAGGTTGGCTTCGCATGGTGGAAGGCCACGACTGGAGGAAGAACCTGCTATCGCACCTCGTGGAGGCTGTTGTTTGCATGTTTTACAGCGCCGTGGCTGTCGTCCAGCGTCAAGTTGTGCACGATTCCACACACCCAGCGTCCATGGTTCTTGGCAACGTAGGAGCAGCAACAACTGGCCTTTTCAGATCATTTCCAACGTCGTCGCTCCTATCGCAAGACATACTTCCTGCCTTTGGGATGTCGTGCTCGGATAGTCGAGGTCTGGATTGCCCCGGCCTGTTGATATGGTACGGTATGTGCTTGCTGCCTACACGACACTGAACGGGAGTGTCGTACCACTGAAGATGGCGCCGTCGCTCAACGGATGGATCGTTGTCTTTGTGCTTTGAAGGATGGGCCTACAGATGGTTCAAAGCCGTGCTTGTCTTCCCAGGGAGGAACTGTTCTTGATTGCTACGCTAGATTCGACCCTGCTTTGTGCGATGGGGTGCACAGCGGTTGACGGCAAAGCAGATAGGACGATATAAAAACCCGGACAATTAGAAAAATTGGGGTCTGGCAGCAGAGCAGAAGATTGGCCTTGAAACACTGCGAAATGGATGGGGGCGACGTATCGGATCCTTCGCGCGTGCGTTCGCTCTCGGCATACGCTGTCTTCATCGTGTGGTACCCAGATCCTTGGAAGCGAAACAAGTCACGTGAAACCAAAATATAAAATACGGCAGGTTGCTTTGGACGGGGACGGAGCCGACGGTGCCCTGGTGCTGTTTGCATCTCTGGTCGTGTGCGGGTTGTCCGCATTGGCCGTTGGCTATCAGGTGAACTCACGCATGAGGCGAAGGGGGGGTGGGTAAAGGAGCGTTTCCAGAAGAATGACCGAACAAAAGTACCAGTTCAACAACGGTGGGAATGGGGTGGCTAGCTGACTGATACTGCTTCGGTTCTTTATCGAACGATTTTCGCATAGGAATATCTCCACCTTCGGGTGAGTCGAACTTCCGCCCAACAATTCAACTCATTACAAATTAGTTTTTTGTCCTAGTTAGGAACTTATGTCTTTGCCCAGCAGGCCTAGAAGCGATCGTTCACATCGTGGAAACCAGGACTGTTCCTAAAGGGGGTTGAGGAGGTTGCAGCTACGATGCGGGCCGTAAGGGCGAAGATCTCTGGCTTCCCACATTTGTTTTTTGGGGGGTGTCTATCGTCGTGGAGATCACAGTCGCTCGCAGTACCTATCTGCCCCCACCATATATTGTTCTTTCAACTGAAGCACTCGGTTGCGGGGCTACACTACCGAACTGCGAGAACGGACGGCGTTTGGAGCACTATAGGAAAAAATCGAGGCCTCTTGACCCTCACTTCTGTTTTAAAACATCCACCAGGTGTTGTGGGAACAAGCACGGGATGCGAGAACGCTGATGGCTTTAGAAGACAGCATGGACTTCGAGGACCACAGGAGACGCCAATCGGCCTTCTCAGAGCTTCTCCTTAGGCACCTGGTGACAGGTGTGTACGATGGCTTTAGGCCCGATGCCCCCTAGGCCCGATGCCCCCTCCGAGCATCGGGTGCACCTCTGTCGATTCCCCTTGAGCAATCCGAATGGGTCCTTCCCATTGGCTAAAATCGACCCGTCCCCGCCCCTCGTCTCCCCGATAGGCGAAAATTTATCCACCGGTTTATCTTAGAGGCTGCGGAGGCTGTAGTACCCTCGCTTGCTTCCTACCGGGCAGGAGAGAAACCGTCACACGACCCGCCTGTGAACGCTGCTGCAGTAGAGCAGTCGCTTCCGCATTCGTGAGGCGTGCGCAAAGTACACATTTAATACGCTTGAAGAGAAGGTGGTCTGCACCGAAGGACACCAGTGGACCTTGTTTCTGGGTTATCACCCTTGATATTCTACAACATCGTTTGGGGTTCGCCTGCGAGAGACATGGACCGGGTCTCCTTCTCCTTGAACCAATGCGACCTGTGGGAAGAGGTCCTGGGTCCTCGCGAAACGTCAAGATAGCGAAACAACAACAGCAACAGTAGTAGCTTGAACACCGTCGCCCTGCATCTGCTCTGAGCCACTCGGACATGACTCATTTCACGCAGCTTACTTAGCAAATACAGGAGGCACTCCAACATTCTCCTCCGGCTGAGACAATATTGCCGCCTTTTGGTAGAATAGCATCGCTATGAACTTGTGAAAACATCTTGAGGAAAGCCCGCCGCCCATTCGATTGCGCGAGGCAAGCGACAAGCTAGCTACTCTCACGTCCTCCCCATACTCCAAGTGGGTCCGTTTGATTGAAATGCTGCCACTCTTCGCCGAGTGGACGGCGCGTCCGCGTCGAGTATCGACGGCGGTCAGGTCCTCATGAGACGTATGAAGAGTACGCCCTTGATTGCTTCCGGCAGGAGCGCCTCTAGATCACCGTGTTGAGACCGTGTAGTGTATTTTGAATCCGTCTCGCAGTCGGTTTCTGGTTGGACGACGCTCTGCATGCGTGCAAAACTCGCGGTCGGGTATCTTTCGGTGCTTTCGCCCTGGACTTTTTTGTGTAACCGGGGCGTTGTGTACCCGACGTTCTCCCTCCCGGCTTTGAGGGGATGCGTGCATCATCATGCTCGTTCCCCTTTGAAGGGGACGATACCGCCTCTCTGCTTGCCAATTGATGGCAAACATGTTTGTGGTTATTCCCCGTTGACGCACGCATCATTTCCTCCACCCCTTCTTCCGGCCTCCTCATCCTTGTGTGCAGAGCCATCGCTTCACGTGCTCGAGGCAGGGGTGAAGGAGCTCTTCAAAGATGCTAGAATTTTCGTCATGCACAGCGACGCCCTGGAGCAGATCCAGGACGGGGTTAGCCTGCTCGCGGAGTACGGGGAGAAGGCGCTCAGCGGATTGAAGTGAGGGTTATTACTGTCGTTGTTGCTGTTGGTGTTTCTGCTGCTGATACCGGTGCTGATGCTGCTCGTGTTGTCGTCGTTTTCATAGCCACCACCGTTCTGACCTCTTCGCACTCTTCCCAAGTCTTCTCGCACGAGGTGGTGCTGAGCTTATTCGACACGGAGACGAGACTTGTGAAAACAGAAAAACCAACAACGACAACAGAGAGGGAAACATGGTTGTTTGGCTTGACCCTTTCATAGAGCCTTCAACGTCGAACCAATCGTATTGTTCCCCCACGCACACAGCTCTGTTAACTGAAGTCAGCATATGTGGAACCATGACGCTCCATGATTCCCTTCAAATTCGCATGTTTCTTGGCGTCATTTGTAAGGATCCCTCGTCACCCCCGCTGCCCTCGCCTGCCACTTCTTTGCCGTGTGGGGCTGCTTGACGTTCACCGGAATACGTACAATACGTGTGCAAATGCCCCGCTCCGCTACGTTCGTGCCATATCATAGGAATGGGGCCTCTGAGCTTCCGACCCCCGTCCTTGAGAAGGCGGACATGGAAGAAATCCTCGACGCCTGCTTGCGGACCACGGCCTACCTGGCCGTTTCAAGAGATCACCACAAGGTGTGCGCGGAGATGCGTGCGGTACAGATTCGCCGCCGCCCTCCTCGTTTTCTGTTTTCCTCTCTCTTTCTCTCTCTCTCTCTCTCTCTCTCTCTCTCTCTCTCTCTCTCTCTCTCTCTCTCTCTCTCTCTCTCTCTCTCTCTCGTTTTTTCGCTGAGCTTGATTGCTCTCTTGAGCACAATTCAGACTGCGCTATTGATGAAATATCAAATTTTCTGTGTACCGTCTGCAGCTTCGGAAGTAAAAGTATGGGTGTGGTATCGATCGGTAGTCTTCGGTACGCCTGAAGAGTCTGGAAACACGGACGGCAGGAATGATTGTGTTCAACACGACATAATAATTTCCATGCACCGCATGGGGAGGCTTGTGTGCCCCCCCAAATTGTGGACTATCCCTATGCAAAACGGTCACCTCCGTCGTTTGCTGGTTCTTCCTGGCGTAGGTCCAGCTGGATTTGAGGGTGGCTGCCGACGTTGACAAGAGCGTCAAGACCTACCGCTTGTGGCTTAGCCAGGTACGCGTTTAGACTATCCGGAGATATATGCAGATGAACCGCTGTATTGTTTGGTAGTGCCGAGACACACCAACCCCTTGATTCGTTAACGAATCGATGTTGTTTTGTTGGTTTCGGTAGTTTCATGACTCAACCGCCCCTTTGAGACAATCTCATTCGTTTTCCTTGTCGGTGTTCACGTTCTTCGAGCAGAACCTCGTGCTTGCCCAGCCCACATCAACTTCCTAATGGACCAGAGAGCGTTGCCATCAGAACACCTTTCCGCCCACACACACACATGCTCACCGGAACCGCCCCCCCCTAGAACTCGCGTGCGTGCTCAGCGAGATCGTTCGCCCGCCCTCGTCCGGGTTTTTTTCCTCTCGAGCAGATGACGCGGGCGTGCTTGATCCACGCTCTCCACCCCGACGAGGACGATAGCGTTATCCTCAGGGTTTCCTACGCAAGGCCGGGGTTGATGAGGGTGGGGATAGAAGCGGTTTGGAGAGTCGCGGGGTCAAGGGAAGGAGGCGGGGGCTCCGGGGGTGATGGAACTTCTGCGGATCAGCGGGAAGCGCCGAGGGTGCTGTCTGGGTGGGATCGAGACATGCCAGCGGTAGGTGGATATAGTATCAATCACTTGCCGCCGGCTGTTATACACGATGAAAACTGGGTTGTTTGTTCACGAAAACGGTCAAGTTGTCGGTGTTTACATGGAAGTACGTTGCGTTTTGCGTCTTTTCCTGCTTTATTCGACGATTTTGTTTCCGTGTGGCTAATCTGACCGTCCATGTTGGACACGGAACCAGACGTCTCCAGGAACACCGGTACTTTGGGCAATTGCTCTTTGCGCCGTCGTTGTTTGCTGCTCTTCGTCGTTGTTGCTGTTGCTCCTGCTACTGCTACTGCTACTGCTACTGCTACTGCTACTACTACTACTGCTGCTGCTGCTACTGGAGTCGAATCGTAGGTACCGTGCGTACAAACAAACCAACCGTAGTAGTACCGTCCCGTACTGGAATGACGCGAAGGAGAGTCGCAAAGCTTGAATCTTGAGCGTTCACCACGGTTCTAGTCCAGTAGGCCTTCACTAGTACATGACCTACCGAGACCGTGGCCAAAACAGAAGCAACCATTCCCGTCCCTGTTTGGCTCAATGTACAGTGGACGAAACACAACCTGTGACACTTGTCCACAGGAAAAAAAGCGCAGAAATGTGTGGCGTGCCTACACAGCATCGTTGGCCCTTACACCATGCATAAAGGAAGAATCTCCCTGTGTCGCCTTCGTCCTGTGTGCCCTAATCGATGCGTCCAGAAAACATCAAAGAAGCGCGTATGGACTGACTGACGTCCACAATCACTGGGGAACAAAATATTAAAAACGACAAGTCCCTCACTCACCCGTGATGGAAGTCCATCCGTTTGATCCTCATCAAGCGGCGTGTGTTGAGGTGTTCCGTTTCTATTCGCTGCTCATAGTTCGACCAAAAATATCGGTCGCATGTGAGCGGTGTGGGGTCTGTTGGATGGCGATTTCTAACTTGCTTTGGCCTGAACCTTAACATTTCTCGATCACTGTACTTCGGGGCATACAGAACCTTGGGTTATACCCGACCGTATGTCGTTGACGGCCTCTTGATTCTAAGGATTGTGTGGTAGGTGTTGGTGGTTGATACGCGCAACGAATCTGACTGTGGAGGAAGAGAAGGCTCTAATCCGAAACAACATTAGCATTTCCTTGCATTTGTTAAGGGTCTGTCGCCGTTCTCTCACTGCACCCCAACCAACCCAACTCATGGGAAATCCTCACGATTGCAGTGGAGACTGATCGAGTTAGACACGGCTTCTACCGCGTTCAGTCAAGATCTCTTTTTCTATTTTTTTTTTCCCCTGCTCTTTCTCTCTCCCTATTCTTCGGTTCATTTCTCTCTCTTCCCTCTCTCTTGATCTCTCTCCCCCTCTCTCCGCACCACCCCTTGCCTTCATCGACGATCGCCTGCTGTTTTCTCGATTACGGAAACCAACAACCAGGCTGCGTGGTGGGTTCGCGCGGCGGCTCTAGCCCTGGGGGGCGAGGCTGACTACGACAGGTCCAGAGACAGGGAGGGGTTCCACGAGCTCTGGTTTACCATCCCGGCAGAAAACGTCCCCGACGACGATGATCTTGAGCTCGACACCCCCGTCAGTGCACGAGATACAGCCACGGCCGCCGCCGCCGCCGCTGCTGCTACCGGTGGTGAAGGACCACCGGCTGAGCTACCAGACGCGGGAGCATCATCGGTGCTTTCTACCCGCGGCGGCAGCACTTCCGGCAGGACACGCTCCTCTCGTCTCGGCGAGATCGACAAGCAGGGAGAAGGAAGCGTTTCGTCGACGGCGGCGGGAGCGGACGAAGAGAGAGGGGGGCTTGACATGACGGCGCCGAGGGCGGCCCGCCGCGAGTCGAGTCGAAACCCAACGCTGGAACCTTTATCGTCAGCGCACAAGACAGGTGAGGTGTTCTACGTGCTGTAAACTTCGAGTGGCTGCACCCAACAATGTTTCTAAGGCGCCGGTCATAGTCCTTCGGCTCCACTCCAAGTGTATCTTTATGTTATGGTGGAATCGGGATTAGGTTTCTATGTTCCCAGAACGGACGGGAAATTATTTCACAAGAGCAGCGACAAGTTGCATTTTCATGCCAGTAACACGCCGATGTTGGTAACGCCTCATCAAGAAACGACGATCGTTCGAAAATGTCCTTCGCTGTTATTTGGCCCACGCTCGCCGTGCTGAACGCAATCTGTTCCAAAACAACACCAAAACAAATCAAGGTGCTGGAGTCAATACCGCACTCCCTCCGGAGTGGATGGTCTGACTATTTTTATTTGCTTGCCTGTTCGCGCTTCACGGGACATGACCCCTGAACCGGGCTCGAGCCACTCGCAGCGACTGCTAGTAGCTCCTATTCCAAGAAACAATCGTGGAATACCATGTGATGTCTGGCTTGTTCCATGTGTTATCTTCGTACGCTACTCTTCGCGAACGTGTGATCATGATGAACAAGGCCCTTCGAGTAATGCCTCCGACGGGACATATTTTCTTGAAAACCGTGTTGAGCATTGAAGCAGACGACCTCGATAATAGTCGTCTTGCTGTTGACGTTATGGCTTGGCGCAACAGCAGGTGAAAACGTACGTGACACAGCTTACCCGTAACCACAATGCGATACACACGGGACGGGTTCACGTTCTTTGTCGAGTTTGCGACAGGAAACAGATGGCGGTCTTCACAGTTCATGGGCTCTTACAGTAGCACGGGATCGACCAGCCACCCTCACTCGTACTGCCGTCAACGTGCAGTGTCTTTGCATGAAACGTGACTCTTGACGAGATACTCATCACTCACGCTCGTTCCTGTCGAACAACAGCGTGATTTACCCACTCATGAATCTTGCCGTGTCCCGACGCGAGAGGCTGGTGTATAATGTCTGCTCCATTTCTTCCTGGGCCAGAATGCTGCTGGTCCTAGCCTTGTGAAGCTACTGCACTACCATGCACAGCCAAGCTGGTTTCAATCGGCAACAACCCTTTTGACTCGATGGGGAAGAGAAGACACACAAATATTTCGTCATTGTCCCCAAATACAGCGTGTCCCTTCGCCACTGTGAAACCTTTAGTTCCAGTGCCGACCCGCTCAAAAGAAACGTCTCCACAAGAAACTGAGGCTCTCTTCTTTCTAGACATGAAGATTTACGGACGAAATGAGGCTCAGCCGCCGACTACGTCGCCAACGTATGTGATAGCTCAATCGTTTAAGACATTGCGAGGCTTTCAGCCGTGCTCAAAAGAGGTAGTCGGCACTCTATAACACACGTGAGCTGAATCATTCGAGCAGGGGCGACAGGAGCAGGAGCAGCTGCGCTTCCACGGCCAGGGGCTATGGCCGCATCACCTACATTTGTCAACCCGTCGCCACGCCTGTCTTCGTCGGCGCCATCTTCCCTCCATGGCTTGCCGGCTGCAAAGAAGAGGGGTACTATACTCCCGGCCATCCAAGACACCGAGGTGTGTAGTGGGTGCAGGAAGGGAACGCTCGGGGGTGGGGACACTCAGCTGTCTCCGGCATGTGGTCAACGGCTAACCACTCAAGAACGCATTCCTCTCAAAGTATGGCTTGCGGATGAGAGGGGAGAGATGTTTTGGTGTTGAATACGCGGGGCAGGGAACGCAATGGTTCTACAATGGTGGAGGTGATGTTGTTTCAGACGGGAATAGATGGGAAAACGCGGGAGCGGGTATTGAGGTTCCAGATAGATAGTGGAAAATAAATTGAAGTTATGACTCGGGTTGGACGGAGAAGACTGAGGGGAGCAAAATTTCCAAGAAGGAGTCTTCGGAGGAAATTTTGTTGACCATAACAAGAAGGGGTATTTTTCGAAGGATCGAAAGGGGGCTGATCCTCCGGTATAGGTTCTGAACCACGAGCTCATACTAAATCGGATTCTCGATTTCATCGCGTGAGCAGAGATGCAGAGATGGCCGCCCGCGTTCCCACCCGCTCCCGAGAGGGAACTCGTCTCTCCCCTCCTCGTCGCGACCGCCCCTCCCTCCCCGCCGCATTCCCCATCCCTTCGACCTACCCTTGACCTAGATCTCTCTGGAAGGCAGCCAGACGACCAATGTCATGGAGTTCGATAGTGATGACCGCGCAAGAAGCAGCAGAAAGAGCGTGGGTGGCGCCGGCGGGACTGACCGCAACACTATCGGGCACGGGTACCGGTCGAGCCTTGGCGGGACAATCGTCGGCAGCAGTGGCCGTGGTAAGAGCGTGTCGGCGAGGCCCAACGTCCCACGTTTGGAAGACATTCGAGTGTCTAGGGTGGCGACGGATTGTGGTTTCAATCCAGACGAACATGCCAACAGGAGGCCTTCCAGCGCCCCGGACCCTACCGCCGCCGCCGCCGCATGGTCAGGGGAAACCAACATCGGAGAAACCACCGCAGCTGCCTCCGTGGCAACTACGTCCACCCCCGTCGACCGAATATCACGATCCTCGCCAAACTCGCCAAAGCGCTTCGCGGCGGGAGGGGAACGGACCTCAAAGCGAAGATCGCTCAGCATCACCGTTAGAAACCTCCTTGGAACCGAGGGCGGCCTCGACAAGCTCAGGGAAAGCCTCCAGGAGGACGAGGCAAACCCGGGCAAGGCCGCGGCCGCCGCCGAGGAGGTCAGGGGCGCGATGCGAAAAACTGCCGCCGCCGGCGACAAGGGGAACGTGTCGATGCACAAGCACGAGGCGGTCGCGAGAGCCGCCGGGCAGGGGGCGGCGGGGATGGCGGCAGCGAGGCTGACTTCGGGGCTGTTCTTGAAACGGCCATCCTCGGCTCCGTCACCGGCGGCGGCGGTCACAAAGAAGGCGTCCGTTTTCGGGGGCCTGGTCCAGACCCTGGTGGAGTCCAACGTGAGTTTTTTTCCGGAATTGCCAGGCCTCTTGTGCTGGTCTTGCTTTGTTTCCTGCCTTCTGGGTCACATTCTCTGGGGCATGCAGTCTAGGTGCGGAGCCAGCAACAGAGGGAATAAGGTCGCAAAACCTGCACGGGGAAGAACAATAAATGGAAATAATGCCGATTGATCATTGTTGAGCACAGGTAGGAAGTTTAAGGCACAACTGCGGTGGGCTTGACGAAAAGGTATCAGGTTAGTTCGAGAGAAAGGGTCATAAAGTCAGTCCACCAGACGGCCGTGACCGCCCCGGGCTATCTCACTTTCATAGGGACTGATGTTTTTCCTGGAAATCACCATTTGTTGCCCTTGTCGAGCACACGACCAAACAGAAAATCAATATATGAGTGTCGCGACAGCAGTACTGAACAAACGGTAAATGGCAAATGATAACCACAATGGACGGGCAAACAAGCAACCGAACAATAAAACACAAAAAAAATCGCCCAGAAACCACCCCGTGAAACAACGAATGCTAATAACCAAGCGAACAAACACCCGTGCACGCCGTCCACCAACACGTTGGTT
This sequence comes from Ectocarpus siliculosus, assembly GCA_000310025.1. Lineage (NCBI taxonomy): Eukaryota > Phaeophyceae > Ectocarpales > Ectocarpaceae > Ectocarpus > Ectocarpus siliculosus. The sequence goes on along the minus strand of FN649750.1, from coordinate 1,189,572 downwards.
CTGTTTCAGAGCATGAATTGGCTGGGGACAGGAAAGGTCGCGAGTAACATCTCGGAGGAAAGGGAGGGAGACACGGGAGACAGCGAGGAGGACACGGAAGAGAGTGAGCAAACTCTCGAGGTGAGAAGTTGTCCCAATGACAGGGTAGGGCATGCTAGGGCTAGAGCATAAGTCAGATCGCGCCGAACAGGCTACCAAGCAGTGAGATTGCGTGGAGAATGAAAATCCTCGATCGAAGCTATGGCAGCGTCGTCGCTAGTGTGGTTCGTGTTGTCGTTGCTGGCGTTGTTGACATCGTCGTATTTCCTCCACTGAGCTGGCCAAATGTACTGACTTTACCCAAGCCCGCATTGATCTAATGTACTACCTGAGATAAGTATCTTACTCTGAAACCCAAGTGCCCTCCCCCCTCGCGCTCGCTAGCCCAGCTGAGCCTTTCACCGAACCTTGTCCTCGCCTTGCAAATATATTTTTCGGGGTGACGGCGTCCATGATGATGACCTTCTTCACCATCTAGATCCTCCTGGTGGATCCGCAGGGCTTGGTTCGATGGGCACTCCCCCGCCTCAAGGAAAGAAATTTCTTTGTCACGGTGAGAAGAGACCGCTAGAGTTTCAAGTGTTGAACATGGGGAGTAGACTTCGTTGCACAGGATGGGTGGTGGGTGGGAGTGCTATGCACTCTCCGATTCGGGTTTGGGGCTTTGGGTGCTCCCCTCTATCTTCAACGTCGGCGTTCTTTCGACGTTGCAATTAAAAATACTCAAACAACCGCGTGGAGCATCATCGTATGTCGCCGAGGCGCGACCAACAGCACGGGGAAGGGGACCAGAAGGAACACCACAGCCGTAGCTCTGGGGATCAGTGTGTGGATACAGAGGCATCAGAAGCAGAATTTGTGGTGGGGTGCGTGCGTACAGCTCTGAAACGGGCGCCACAACTACCATGCTTGAAGGTTGCGAGGCTGGCGGGGGGGTTGCTAAGAGTTCGGGCAACGCGAAGCTGCACATTCGTGAGCATCCAGTTTATAGTCCAATCTCCTCCCCCCAACCTCCACCTCGCAACCAAAGCACGTCCCTAATTGTTTCTACATGTACGATGTGCTACGCTGTTCAGTGCTGCACCGTGGCACACCCACCTCGCCGCAGGAGACAACAACACTCCTTGAGCAATTTCAGTACAATCCTGCGAACGGTTTGTGTTCGTGTGTCCGTCTTCAAGGTGGCGCACTCGGCCGAAGAAGCGATGGACATGATCCTCGAGGGTTACTATCAGGTAGCCGTGGTGGACCTTCACATGCCGAGAATGTCGGGCACGGAATTTTGCCGGAGAGTGCGCGCCCATGAGCTCGAAGTCGCCACTTCCATTCGCTCCATGAACACTAGCGGCCGAGCAGGGCAGGAGGGAGAAGAGCTGAACGAGCCCGGGCCTTCGACGAAGCTGCTGCTTCATACCACGTCCGCCGGGAGCGTCACGTTTGACGATCTGGAGGTTTGTACAAGAGGGTTAATTGAGGATGGGGGATGGCAGGAGGGAGGGTGATAGATCACGCGGTTCGATGAACCATACCCTTGTTCGCAAGAAGTATTTGAGGGGAAAAAAATACAAAAATGGAACAGAGGTTGCAATGACATATTATTGCCGGAGGGAGGAAGAATGGGATTAACCAACCAAATGCTGCTCGGGTTGATGTGCGTGGGCGGTGTGGGTGTTCGGGGTGTCTGCTGTCATCGGGGGCGCAAAGGTTTCAGGCCGCTTCGACGCTACCGCCGCCCCCAACTTCAGCGTATACAAAATTGGTGTTGCCTTTTTCGCCAGAAGTGTTGTGGCTGATAGCCACACGGGATATTGTTCGGCGTTGCATGTTCTCAGTGGCCCCGCCGCCTCTTCGCATTCTCTCGAGGGCTTCCGGAGTGCGATAGACAATCGATCCATCGTCGTACAATACCCAAGAAGCGTTTAGTCCCCAAGTCCTTGCTGTAGTGTGTCAAACTTGCACATTTCTGTCGGGTGTAGCGATATCATTTGTTTGTGGCGCAAAACTAAACAACACCCTCTGTAAATGCTTCAAACACATCCCTGCGATATGGATAATAGCACGTACGGTAGTCTATCCGTGATTGTATGCATACTTCCAGAACCCCTATCTAAAGAGGAGAAGAAAACCTTTCGTGAACCAGCAGCTGGGTACTTTTGTTACGCATGGCGAATGCTCTTGCTGGGCACGGGTCTCAATCACCCCCCCAAATGAACCAGGCACACCTCTTCGGAGGTTAATCTTGGAAGTTGAACTGCTTTTGGCGTTTCGTGTATTGCTCAGGCATTCCTGGAGGAAGACCTTGTGGACGAGTACGTTCCCCACCCGCTAGACCTCGGTACCCTGTTCGACTTCCTCAAGCTCTTCGAGGAGGAGGACGACCAGTACGGCACTCGGAAGATGAGCGCGCTGCTCGAGGGAGGCGCCGACAAATCCAATGGTGGGGATAGCACGAACACCGTTTCGAAATATTGTCAATCTCATTCTCGGAGAAAGTGGCTCACAACCAGCCTTTGTCTTCTCCAGGCAATGGAGCCGCCCTACTCAGCCGCGGCGTGTTGTTGATTTTGATGATGATGAAGATATTTCTCGATATTGTTGTTGTGGTTATTCCTTGTTGCTTGTTGCTTGTTGTTGCTGTTGTTGCTTATCGTGTCGAAATCCTGCGTACAAGGTAATTTCTCTCTCGTGCCGATAGAGTACGCATGTAGACCGGAACCATACAAGACCCACCCTGCTGTAGGTTTTCTCTCTTATGGGGCCTCTATGATCGACGAGGTTCGTCGTAGCCTAGAATTCCAGCAACTAAGCCCGCCTCCCTCCTGTGATGGCCTTACTGTGTTTTTCTAGTATTGAAACCATTAATTTGTCGTACAGTAGCCCTTTTCCGGTACTTCGTCCATCATGTACCATCAATAAGAAGAACGGAGCTCTATACGTCACAAAATGACCTGCCAATGGTACACAGAAAATGAATTCTTGTAACCTACGCCATCGGCCTTGAGGATTCAATATTCCGTACCATGATCGAAACGAAAACACGATCCCGTGGATCGGTCGACTCGTATCACATGAGCGGCAAATCGTTCCGTCCGCCCGTGTTACCGACAACGAAGCCGCGACAAGTGGAGATAGCGCAGGGCAGGCCGTGTCCGGGCTAGTCCGCAGCCTCAGTGGCAAGAACCTCTCAGGCGCTGATTTAGGCCCACAAGGAAGACCAGTGGAATCTGGGCCGGTGACGTTCGTGGCAAGGCTGTTCGGGGCAGGTCGAGCACCGCCACCGCCGCCGCCGTCCATGGAGGACGTAGGGTCGACGTTCTTTTCGGTGAAGGGCAGGAGCAGCGAAGCGCACGCGGCAGCCGCGGCGGCGAAGAGACCGCATAGAGTAGATAGTGGGCGGGGGGCTAGCAACACACGGACAGCGGGTCCTTGGAGACCAGGGTTGCCGGCAGTGTCACCGGGGCTGGGGGCGGCGGGGGATGAAGGTGGTGGTGGTGTAGACGACCGAGGTGGTTAAGTTGAACGTCTCCTAGTACGTGGCGTGTGAATTTTGATCCAATCGGGGTTGTATGTGTTGGATTTCCCGGGGGCGACTAACCATGTAACGCACAACAAATCAACGGGGCAAAAAACAGCAAGCGACGAAGTTTCGGTATTGACCTTGCCTCGTTTGCATTATTGCGTGTCGAACAATGTTACAGCATGGCCTTCCCGTATTCTGACTTCTATCTTTGCGTCACGAAGAAGGTGTTTTCTAACTCTGTGCGTTCCTGCGCCTTGTAGTCACTTTTGTGGTCATCCCGTTTCGTTGTCGTTGCTCCTTTCGAGCACGAGTGTAGCCGCCATTCGGGCTATGTCGCCCAAGCTAGTAACGTTTCAGAGCAGGAGGTAAATGAAAGCCAGTCTTGTTTTAGAGTCAGTTGTTGTTGTCGATTTGCTTGGTCATTATCTGTTTCTAGATCACCAACGATAGAGAGAGAAGGGTAGGAACCTCGCGCCTGATTCCCCCTCAAAAACTGTCTCTTTATCACTCTCCGCACGCAAGTCAGCTATGTATATCCAGCCGGGGGGAAACCGGCTATTGCTACTATACGCAGGGGTCCGCAGTAACCGAGTCCCCAAATGGTGCTTGACCATTCACTAAACCCAAGTCGAGGTCTACTCCAGGCTACTGCCAACGTGCAGTCCGCCATACAACTGCCCACTGGCAGTCAGCCTCTAGTTTCCCGTAATTGTACCTTCCCGCGGCTGTCTCACTTCAGACCTACGCCCATTCGTCAGTTTTCGCGACACCCTTCGCAAGTCCTCTACATTTGAGTAAAGCCTTTAGAACCCCTGCTAATCCTCTATCGCCGCCTAGCCATCGCTGCTCGTGAACTTAGGTTTCCTAGTGAGCTTAGGGTTAGGAATACTGTATATGCCTACGACTTCTATTCCAGCCCAACGTAGCATCCATACATGGGATGTGCCTGGATCCTAATTATCTACGTACCCGTGCCCCGCCATGGCATGGATCCATACGAGACCGCCTACCTCCCTCAGAACCATTGGATCCATGAGAAGATCCCTACCTTCACCCGCTTGTAATAAATCCGACCCATGCGAAGGTTTATTCATCCGTCTACCTTATCAAGCGCCGTGTGCTGCTGATTTCTCCGCCTTCTCGCCTTCATCCTGTGCTATTGGTCGTCGATAGAATATCGAGCCTCCACCCCGAGGCAAGAAAACCACCAGGGAATCCCACCACCCATCCACCTCCTCCGTTGTCAACGGGGGGATAAAGTGAGAGCACACCAGAACAGATTCTTCTTCTTCTGTATCTTGGCACACACGAGTCTTGAACCTCCTGTTGGCGACGAACTCCCGACACCACGACCGGACCACCCGATCGGTCACGCCTGCCCCGATTGCTGCAAGTCTGCTGTGCTCCATGGGGTGAAATCTATCATTCAACCTGCTCCGCCAAACAGGAACCAAGGGAAGTGTAAGCCTACATCGGGGGCTGAATCAGGGTCTCGCTAGGCATGTCTGGTAATTCAAAACCTATTGCTAGACAGGACTATTTGGTGGCATTGCGTCCCCAAAACTCAACGCTAACAAAAAAGCAAATCCCACCCTTGTTCTGGAAGCTAATTCGACAACTCGTCAACAAACGCGTCTCGATAACCTCAAAAATCCGAAGTAGGAAGTACTCCAAAGACACGAAGAACAAGATGGCATACGCCTGCCGATACGCCTGCCCTTTCTTGCTGTCGGTGGATAGAGCTTCCTCCGGGTGCTCCACGATGGTGTCCAATTTCAACTGATGGACCGGCTGATAAGAATGACGAAAGGAGGGGGGGGCACGCACCAAAGCGAAACCGGCGGCAATAGATCGTAATCGTTCATGTAGAGTGAACACGAGACGAGGCAAGTGATGGCATGCGGGTGCTTGCCGCAGTTTTTGTAGTCATGAACAGAACGAGAGCAGCAGTATCAGTATCTGCAAGGAGGGACTGAAAGGCAAGGGATTTTTGTCGTGGCTGACAACCCAAGGACTGTCGCCAGATGAACGAGTGCTGCCTGACTTGTATCGAGCTTCAATAGGTCGTGTGTTGGGGAGCCACGATCAAACTGAATGTGACAAAGGCAGACTTTGCGGTGCAGGTGCATTGTCGCCGTGCAAGGAACGGGTGAGCCGACATCACTCCCTGATCTGCACGAAAACCGGTGCCTCGACCTTCCTGCACAACAGGATGGTTCGCGTGATATTAAACACAATACGCGAATGCCACATGCCTATTGCCGTGGAAGACTCTTCCCCTTTCACTACAGGCACTGGTAGGGGAAAAGGACTCTACAAGATGGATTTGGTAATCCACCCAGGATTACACGCAGGAGATAAAGAAGAGGAACTCTGCACCAAGTCCATTCTTATAGAGGTAAAAATCGTCAATCCATCCGCAGGTCGAGAAACATCGACAAGTCGATCCAAAAGCCAGGATCTGCCCTCGAAGACCGAGCTGCAAGTAAGGCAAATCACTATGCGAGAACTTCCAACCCGTTTAGATAGATCTACCCTCCTTACTGCTGCTTTTTCAACGTATGGTGGTCTTGGCAAAGGTACAAGTCGACTTATCGTAGCCATCGCCAACCACTTGGCTTATGAAGCCTTTTGCAAGGGTAATTTCGAAGACGAAACAGCCTTTGCTTCGCCTAAAGGCTTTTCATACCAATAGGATTCGGAGACGGTTTACCTTCGAGCTGGCTCGTTTTCTATCGGTACTACAGTAGCTCGTGAGGTTTTCAGACGTCATGGGATACTTCTTGATCAGTTCCCACCACGGCCAATAGGTTGGGATCTCGGTAGTAGTGCAGATAGTAACGACCATGATGGCAATGAAGGGGGATTCGTTTGGCAGCGATGAAGGAAGAGGAGAGGGAGCGGGAGGAGGACAAGGCAGAGACCAAAGCAGCAGTCGAGGAGGGAATAATGGCGTGGAAGAGAGCAAGAGCTTCGAGCCAGACGACATTCCCCACCACAAACGACGCAGGGCTACTATGTAGAGGCGAAATGTCGAGAAGTTGCTGTGAAAACGACCATGAGAACGATAGGGTTGGAAGGAAGGAGGATGACGATGAACGCACTCCAAAACAAAATCGAGTACAAGGTAGCAGCCTTCGAAGACGTGTGCAGTTTCTTCTGTTGCTACCTTTTCTGTGTTTGATCAGGAGAATAGGCTAGTCTCCCCCGTGCCACCCCCTCACGGGGTCCCAGTTAATGGCATTTAGAAGTGTTGTGTGTTTTCAACCGCACTGAGACTGGCGTCTTTTCATTGGTCAGCCGGTTAGCGAGGTCGATACAAATAAAAATACACACACACGCCGGTAAACTCTTTGAATATAAGTCGTGTTCGTGTTTTCTATCCCACTACACAACTTGCGTCTACCATTCATTAGTGAGCGGGTTAGGTCTACTGTAGACAAATGTATTGCGGGCGACGCCAACAACGCAAAACGCACACGCGCGGTTTTTCTGAGCGGCACTCAACAAAGCACGGGGAAGGGTTGAGGGTTGCCCCGCCAGCGGGATGTTATTTTCGCCTTCCTGAAATGAAAAAACAATCGGCAGTCGACCCACAGCAACAGACAGGTGGGAAGCTACCCAGCTAAACGACGGCATGAAATACCGCTACTGTGTGCTTACCTGGAGAAGAGCAGCGCGCGCCTCGGTGTAGATCTTCTTCCGCTCACGCAGGGCCGCCGCCCGAGCTGCTCGCTTTTCTTCTGCGGACCGTCGTTTTTCACGTTGCTCCTTGGTATTCTCGAGCCGAGCCTCCCTCCGTGCTCCCTTGGAGCCTTTCATAACCATCCTGGCCCATGTCGTCATCTTTGTCTTGCCTCGTCCCGGTCCTCCAGGGGTGGTGCCCTTTGGTCGCGCCCGCTCGCTGCGGAGTCGCGTACGTTGCAATCGGCAACACGCGAGTTGATCTTTTTTGCGACACCGCGTGCCTCTGTCCTTGGGTCGTCCCGTCACACATTACGTCTTCTGGCGTGCCGCTGCTGTGTTCGCTCCCGCTGCTGTCGTCCTTCCCGCCTCCTTTGTCCTCGTGTTCTCCAATGCCATCAAGTTGCGGCTCATCGTTGTCTTCTTGCACGACGAGTGGGTCGTCTGATGCAGGAGGAGGAGGAGGTGCCGGACGCTTTCCGAACTGGCCACCAGCAGTTCTAATTCGACCGAACCCTCGCCTCTTGCTCTTGCCTGGAGGATGTCCAGCCATGTGGACTTAGGTGCCCTCCTTGTAGTGCGTGAAGCTGTTCTGAATTGGTCTTTGTGTGGATGTCGCTCACATGCGTTGGGATTGTTGTTGTGGTCTTCACAGAATTCAAATGTTGAAACTTTTTTCGGACGAACAAAAGGAGTACCTCCCGTGAAAAAAAAACGCCCGTCTGTACACTGTACCGTCCATCTCCGTCGCCTACACCGGCAGATTTAAATGATCAAGTCGATCTGTATCAAGAACTTGCACTATGGCCTTTCGCCTTTTTACTAAGGACGAACGCAACGCGAGGAAAGACTACACGATGATGGTGGTGATTAGGCGTTGTTGTCAGATGTTCGTCATGATGCAAGATTCAGGCTTTTTATTGCCGAGTCATCATCATGTGCCGCGTGCGCTTGGGCTTGGTTTTCGTGTTGGATTCCGGCTGCATTTTTGTGGACATGAAAGTGGATAGAGCAAATCGAGGAGAGAACAAAGCAATGCAGCAACAACCTGCATCTATCTATGTGTGGTCGAACAAATTCTACACAGCAGTAGCTTCGAGGTGATTACAAGTGAAGAGAGAGGTGTAGAGTCACATACGAAGTTCACGAAACACCGAATCGAAGCGAAGTAAGTCTACATTGATTGGTGTACATTGGTGTAGACTCATGCCGCCGCTGATAAACTCTAGACTGCTGTAGCAGCGCCTGTGAAAAGGACCCCAAGAGAGTTGACGTCCCGCTACACATGTTATTTATGTGTAGAAATTCAAATAATCAACTGCAATTATGGATCGCGGTTCAAAAATCCCAAACACAGCGTCTCGCTGGGCGTCGTCTGGAAAATACGCAGTACATAGACCATCAGTCAATGTCATTTTCTCGATCAGAAGGTGGCACCAGAAAACGCCGCGAGTCCCTCGACCCTTGACGAGAGCTGTTCAAAATCCATAACCTATACAACATGGATGCATACTTATGCCCACAAAGACATCGAGCCCACACTCAAGAACACACAAAGTTTCTCACTTGGCATCCAGCAGACTCGCGATTTTCTCGCAATCAGCAAGCAAAGAACTTGCAAACGACATATTGTTGCGTGTCACCAGACCAGACTGCAGGGAGGGACACGTCTGTCACTCCTCATTTTCTATTTGCATCATTCTGGCGGACGGCGAAAAGTCGACTAAAATATACCATACCCTGTGCCTACATAGCACAGCACCAACCCACAGGGGTGTGGTGCCACCCTTGTCTATCGTACAAGCAGCACTTACTTCATTTTCCCCGGGGCGTCTATTTCTTCGATCTGGTACACCTGCGTACATTCCCTTCCGCAGGCCAATGACGCGCCCATGCACTTCACCACCGGTTTGAACAAGCAAATCATCGGGTTCTTTGTCACGCCAAAAACAGAAATACTTGTGTTTGCAGCCGGTTGGCGCAGCCGGTTAAGAACTCATTTGCGTGATACATGCACGCACCACACACGTGCGTACGCCCTTTCCCAACCCCAACCACCGGGTATTTATATATTGCGCCGGGGTTTCCGATTACCTTAAGTCGCCTTCCTCGCACCTTCGGCAGCAACACGTGCTCTGAATTCCTGGGCTTCTCTAGTCTAGACATTACGAAACCCTTCAAACTTGCGGGGCATATATTCAACATCGATTCAAGAACTGCGTTTGAGTAGACGAATGGGCCTTTTCTATACCTGCCCCATGTAATCTCCCCACTCTAATATCTATGGTTCGCGCCTAAAATGGTGCGTGCTTCCACCCTTACCAGAGAACAACGGTTATTTCTGACACCACTGCTGGCTGCCCTACCGCAACGGAAAACTCTTCATGTTCCTCTGACCCATCCATTCCTCCGCCCGTGGTCGTGATCCCGTCCAATGCAGCACGCGTACGGGGCATCAGCGACAGACTGGCTGCAGAAAACTGACGTCGAAAACGCCACATTCACACTCAGCAGAATATTGCGGAAGTGCAGGGCAGAAACGACCTTCAACGAGCCCATTCTCGTTGAACTCCATGGCGTTGCGCGCGGGGTTCAGTGCCCGAAGCGAGAGAAGTAGTAGTTGAACGTCGGCTTGATCACATCATTGATGTTGGTGATCTGCCACTCCAGCTCGGCGTCTTTCCCGATGTTGCTCTGAAGCGTAATGTAGTGCACCTGAGGGGGCAGAACAAAAGCAATAAAAAGTCTCGCCAAAAATCAAGAGAACGATGTGATGCGAGGAATATCAAGACCTTCCCCCCTGATTGTGTGCTCTGAAGCGGGAAGAGCGATAGCGCACTTGAAACGCAGACATGTGTGCACGGCCAAGCAGTGATGAACACAGGGCACAAAGGCGTGCTTCGCGAACGGGAAACGTCCGAGAAAATGCGTGTGTTCAACCTCCGGTAGGTTCGAAAATCTACTGGCAACGTCGAACCCTGTGTCGTCCTGAGCTATCGTCGACAACAACAACAACAACAAAAAAAACAAGGGTTGCGGCAACAACTGCGAAATACACTGACCATGAACGACAACATGTTTTCCCTTGCCTTTGGGCCCTGCGACTCGAGCTTGTGAACCACGTTCCCCTTGCCGTCTTCCACCACGAATTCCTCTTCGCAGGTCAGCTCTACGTCCGCGATGACCCTCTGGGGCGCTCTTCCCTCCAGCTCGTTTATCAACACCCCTTCAGGTCCCAGCTGGATTGTCAAAAGAATGTGACCAAAACGAAGTTGTTGCGAAGCCTAGTGCAAGGAACGAAATCGTCCAGCTCGTGGACGACTCCAGGCGGAGCAAGACCGGTACATGAAGGACACGCCAACGGAAATAGATGATGATCAAGGAAAAATCATACCTTTCCGCTAGCTCGTTTGTCGTGACTCCCCAATAGCAACCAAACAGTGGTACATAGGAGAACCAAATACAGCCAGTAGCAACAACAGATTCATGGCTCCCATTTCGATCCGGTCGGACTCTCACGTTTTTTTCCGATACTGTAATCAAGAGGAACAGCGTGCTGCCTGACACTGAACAACAGCAACAACAACAGATTCACGTAAACAGGGAAAACGAGAGCCGAAACGAACACGAAGAAAACAAAAATTGGGCGGGACTGTCAAACTCACCATTCCCATGGTAAGGTGGTACCTCGCCTCGTCGGCGCTCATCATCCCGAAATTTCTGAATATCATAATACGGGGAGAGACAAAAGCAACAAAGTGAGGAAAACAACACAAACAGAGGGAATTGACAAAGGCTACCCTCATGGTTAATATGCCCTGGCCGCGTATTGTGGCGTGATCATTGGCTCGTTTCTAGTAAGGCAGGCACGACAGAAGATAGCCCAGAACGGAGTCGAAGAAAACAACGCTTACCAGCAAAATTATCCTGCAAGGGCAGCAGGGCAGGATGCCACCTACAGCGTGTTTTTTCCTAGCGCGAACATCGGGTTCGAGGAAAAGAGAGCGCTGAACCCGTCTACCGAAAATGCTGAACCTCTGCACTAATCTTTTTCCTAGCGCGAACATCGGGTTCGAGGAAAAGAGAGCGCTGAACCCGTCTACCGAAAATGCTGAACCTCTGCACTAATCAGCTTTTGATGTAACGCCGGAGCGAAGTGAGAACCTCGGCACTCAGTTTGATGTAACGCCGTAGCGAAGTGAGAACCTCGGCACTCAGTTTGATGTAACGCCGGATCTCAGCTTCTCATAGATATCACAAGACCAAAAAAACCAATTCAACGCAATGGCCGCTGATGAACTTTCAAGGACCTTTCATCCCGCAGACCGAGCTCCATTGGCAGCATCGTCTTTGTAAAAAGTCCAACAGCCACAAACCAGAAGATAAACTGAAGGCAGGCCGTAAGAAAAAAACACCGACAGCGACTTAGCCCAAAATACGACAACACCCCACGCTGAGAAAGCATGTTTGACAAAAGAACAAAGGCTGTTCGGTTGTGTGTCCAGAACAGGTACTAACGTTGTTTCTTTTCGGACGTACGTGTTCTTGGAAATCCCACCGAGCCGAACCCCGACCTTGCACAGCTTTGCCTCCACGCTGGCTACCGAAAGCCGCGGCACCAGCCCCTGCGCCCGGTATGACTCCAAGACATCGTTAAGAAACATGCTCATCTGTGCTCAGATCAACAAGCAGGGGGGAGGGGGGAGCACGGTGCGCAAGAGTCGGGAAACACGGAACAGAGCAGACAGGAAAAGGTACTCGAAGGACGGCACCGACTCATGCGTGGGATAGGCATCGTTTGCTTTCGTGGCAAAGTATTCGTAAACAGCTCGGGACGGGGAACGGTTTGGCGTCAACAAGCTTGTGTGTGACGACTCGAAATGAAATACTGTTGGAAATATGACCATGACACATGCAAATAGTAGGCGTCAAGCAACGCGCGGGGGAAGAACGTTGTCGCAGAGAGACGATGCACCGGCAAAACTAAGAAGAAGACGAGACAAGATAGCCAATTCGTGACCTTTCAGAGGGGGATTGCCGTGCGGCACTTCGTTAACATACCATGTCGTTCATTGTCAAGAGGTTATGACATTGCGGGTGTCGTTCCAGTGTGATGCCTGGCACGTTTTTTTTCTTCTTCGCGCCCGACGTAGACAGCTTGCGGTCAGTGGCTCATGTGCTCAAAAAGCTACAGCGAGGCAACACAATGGTACCATCGTCGCAGCAGCCGGTTCGCCCAACAACTTCCATCGACATAGTTCATTTCTCCTCCACACACCATAAACTCACTTCAGGCGATGCCACGTCGAAGTCAAAGAAGTCCGTCGGCGTTGTTCTTCCCCCTTGAGCTCTCTGCGGCGGCATATCAGGTCCTAGGTTAGCCGAACCCCCTCCTCCCCCCGCCCCCGCCGCTGACCCAGCCACGGAACCCCCGCCGCCGCATTCCCCCCGGCTACCGGCTTGACCGAAAGCTGGGGCAGCGGTTGCTGCCTCCTCGAATGGCGGTGGGTCCTTCCGCTTGTGCGGCGGGGGCGCGAAGAGTCCAGCAGCGCATCGGTAGGCAAGCTCGGCTCCCTAGAAAACACGCACGAGAAGCAACAAAACGGAAACAGTAAATCGAAGAGGTAGGTGTGCTATTCCTATAGTTTTTCAAAACACGGGAAGGGTGGTGGGAACAACCAGCACCCGCTTATAGACAAAAAATGCCGCACCCTTAGGAACTCCCACGTGTCGAGGTTGAGGTGCTCCGCACGCTTCTCTACCCTGCCGTCGTCCCCCGGTCCGTCGCCCGCCCGGTCTGGCCTGACGCTTTCCGATACCTTCTGTTGGGACACGAACCCCCACGGGATGATGGTGGAACTCAGGTCGCCCTGCTCGAGTGATCCAAAGCAAATCACACGGCAAGAGACACGATGCGTTAATCGGGTGTCAGACGAAAATCAGGACCCTTCCGCGCTTTGTGTGACAAGGAAACAGTTCTTTGGTCCTTGCGCATCGGTGAAGGTGTGAGTACATTAATTCTGTGTTCGCCGAAAACCCTCGGCGGATCCGACAGCCGGACGGAAATTTGAAGATGAAGCTTTGGCTACAGCAGCTGCAATAGGTGTACGCAGATCGTCCTGCGTGAGTGGCTCAAAGACACGTAATTGGTCCAAAAATCGGCCGCAGCCGCAAGAAAATCGAAGGGTGGGTGGGGACACGTCCATGAGAGTAAGAGTCACAAGCACAAGCTTTGGTTCGAAACGTTTAAAAGCTTCTTTCTCGGTGCTAAATTGTCTCTGCTCCCTCGATTTGTCACGTCCAACCCTAGAGCAGAAAAAAAACGCGATTGCACTTGGGGAGTGTGCTCTAGGGGTGGAACTTCTGAAATTTCCTCTCCTCAGTCGGTAACGTATGGCAAGCACCACAGAACGTATGACGCAAGGGCTCGACACAGGGTTGAATTCGGCCGGCCTCAAAAACGATGCCTTCATTTAGTTCTACAGGAGAGGGACGTGCCGCGGGATGGAAGTACACAAGGCGAGTCCATTACCGGCGATCCTTGTTCGAAGATCAATCTGCTGAGGCGAGGAGGCTTCAGCTTCATGGCGAGTGCCTCAAGAGTAATGCCTTGTTGAGATAGAGGCAGTCCATCGGCACACATCGTTGATACGCTCACGACTACAAGCAAGTAGGTTGCTGTGGATTCGTGTCATGTTTTGACGAACTGCACACGAACTGCAAGTTGAGTTCAACATGGTGTGATTTCGATCACAACATGAGCGCCAAGCCTAAACGTGAGTACAGTCAGCAGAATCGGCACATAACACTTACACAGGCGACATGGTTCCCCTTCCAAGGAGAGAAGACTCTCCGCGACAGCTCCTTCAACGTCGGCTCCGCAGCTCGGATCGCTCTCAAAAACATTGCTGCCGTTGTCGGAGAGGCCTTGGAGCAGTTGAAGAGCAAACGGCTGCGAGATAGGCGGTCCAGCGCAATCACCCGCCTTCACCACCGCCACCGCCGCTGCCACCACCACTCAGAGATATATATCGGGGGCTACAGTGCGCGGTGGGAGACTTCGTGGAGCGAGGGTGCGGTGGCAGAGAGGGGGCGTATGGTGTTGTCCTAGCTCCTAGAGCTCCGAGCTGTGCTCATGGAGGACAATTAGGCCGCATCTCTGTGATCTCCGGAGAAGGGGGCTCCGGCGCTGATACAGGCATACCGCGACATGGACGATGCGCGTTGTGACACGCCGCTCTCTCCGTCTCTTGCCCCGTTCTCTGCGAAAAAAACCAACGCCGAAGGCAGCCGTCCATGCCCTGTACTTCACGGCTGCCGGATCCATCCTTCAGTGCCTACTGCTTGTGCTGCTGTGCTTCAACTCCCACAGAGAGAGAGATGCGAAGAAGAGGCTAATTTCTTGCGGAGGATATCATGGCCAGGAAAGAGTTGACAACCGGGACATCACCTCTCCAACCGCAGATCCAGCAGCAGCAGCCAGAGCCACCACCTTTCCCCGTAAAAAGCGGTTTCCTCAAGGGCATGGGGAGAATGGCAGTCGCAAACGCGAAGACGGCGCCCTCCAAACCGAGGTATGATACGAAGAGGAGAGAGATCTCGCTTGCTTGTAAGAGTCGCTCGAGGAACGGTTGAAGTGTGGTTTACCTCTTCCGTTGTTGGTCGATCAAACATACCAGCGAAGATCTACAGTACCACGAGGGTTGTGTCCCTTAAAAATAAGCATTTCGTGTGATGCTACGATGTACGTGCATCATGACTTTGACTGTTTATTGTGCTGAACACCGTGTGCGCACACGCAAACTCGTAGCACCCATTCCTCTCGAAATGGGTTGCTCGAGACATGTCCCACCCCCGGTGCGACTACGTAGCTCACTGGACTTATCTATCTTGCACGGCCTAAGCAAACAACCCCAACTTGGTTCTTTTCGGACGTCTGATCAAACAGATGTCGGAAGGTAGGTGCTCGGTGCCGGTTCGAGGGCTGCACTGGGCGTCCTTGGTTCGCACAGCCGGGCTCCAGAGTCCCAAGGGCATGCAAGGCCCACAAGGAAGAGGGGGAGGTCAACGTTTACGCGCCAGCCTGCGAAGCGGATGCGTGTACGACGAGGCCGCACTACGGCGCGGACGGCGGGCGGGCGAGGTTCTGTTGCAAGCACAAGGTGCGTTGTTGTTTGCTCGTGTTTGTATCACAGTAATGACTCCCCGCGGTATTGTGAAGGAGTAGGCGTATTGCCAAGTCTGTAGCCCTGGAGAAGGCAGACTGGGTGTCTGGCTGAGGAATCAGTTTCACTCGTGTGTGCTCCACCCCTACGCTAAACCTCGCCAGAAACGCCAGCAACAAGATACGGGGAAGGTGCGGTTGTTAGCCTACGTTGGTTCACATTGCTGGCTGGGTTGGTCAAGAACAACAAGATACGTCATAGTAAGACGTGGTAGACCATTGCTTACACTTCACCCCCCCTTTCGTTGATCTCTTGTGATGACCCGTTGACCCGTTGTGACCCTCCTCTCATTTCCTTGGCGACGCTTTCGACGGGTGCTGCAGCTTGACGGGATGGTGGATGTGCTCAACAAACGCTGTGCGAAGAAAGGATGCCGAAGGCAGCCGAGCTGGGCCAGAGAAAGAGGAGGTCGAGCTCTTTTCTGCAAGGTACTTCAGACACCTCCTACTCTTGACGGTTGGAAGTACTATTTTCGATGCTGAGGTTCACGCTCTTGGTGGTACACCATCTATGTAATATCTTGTTGCTATTGCCGCTTGAACTGGGTGGAGAGATCGGAACAGTGTTTACTGTGAACATAACAACAACAACTGCTGCATATGCTGTAAAGGCTCTGCTGTCGACACCCGCCTTCCTTGCTACACGACCGCCACGCTCTCGTCGATACCCACACGAACCCTCTCCCTTCCTCACCCCCCGCAGGAGCACAAAGAGGACGGCATGGTGGACACAAAGCACAAGACGTGTCTACACCCGGGTTGCACGCGGTTTCCCTCGAAAAGCGGTGCCGTTGCAACGACCAAGTCGCAACCCTCCGAGGACAACACAGAAACAACAGCGGGGGGGGCGGCAGCAACAGCGGCGGCCCACCCGGGACCAGCGAGGTACTGCGCCGCGCACGCTCCGGCGGGAGCGACGAACGTGACCGCTAGCCGGTGCCGGCACCCCGGCGGCTGCTCCGTGCAGCCGTACTTCGGGCGGGAGGGAGGGGGGCAGCAGCCGAAGTTCTGCGCTCTGCACCGGAAGCCGGGGATGACGGATGTCCGGAACCCGAGGTCTGTGCGGACTGCTTTCCGGATTTGGCTCGGTCTGTGGCGCTTGAACTTGGGTGTGGCGCGTCGCTTCGGTTGTAGTTTTCCCCCTTTTGTTAGGCGTTGGTATGGCAGGCAGGGGGATACGCGCGCTCCTTCTCTGTTTACGTGCCCGTCGGGGGCCGCGCCACGTCACTGACAACGGGGTACCCAATATACATGTTTTTTGTTCTTGTTCTCAACTCCCAGAGTATCTGTTTTCGCGTTCGCTTGAAGTCCTAGTCTGACGTGCTTCGTTTGGTTTTCTGTTTGCACCTTCCACCCCCCCTCCCGAACCCCGTTAATCTGCCACCAAATACTAGCACTCGGACAATCAAGACACGTTCTGAACAGGGTTCGGTCCAGCCTTGTTTGTATGTCGTTGCAACAAGAATGTTGCCTTGGAAACGTTTAGGCTTCAAGGGAGGTCGTAGTGCGTAAGGGTGTCAAGTGGCTTTTGTCCCTTGCCTGGTCCTAGCAGCGCCCAACCTCCAGCCGCATCCACTTCTTTCACATCTGCAGGTGCACCGCTGTGGGATGTACGGCGCAACCTCGTTGCGGGCGGGAGGGGGACCCTCGCCCTTCGTTTTGCCTGCGCCACGCAGAGCCGGACATGGTCAACTTCAGGTGTTTATCCGAGATGGGCTATGGTATCGTTACCCCCTTCGTATTTTTCAACGTAGCGTGGAAAGACTATTGAATTTTGACGTATCGTCGGATCTTGAGGTAGTTTTTTACTTGTACTGTAGAATGGAAATGGATCTTCGAGAATCAAGTGGGGCTTTGCAAACGAGTGGACTAGACTACGTGGAGATGCACGCGAAACTTCGTGTTCCCGTACGATTTTAATTTTGCCCCTTTGCGTCGATTTGCGAGTCTTGTCGCCGCTATGTCAACGTACGGCATGGAGACCAACTTGCATTTGGATGGAGCCCGCCAAGGGGAAACATATTTTTTCTCTCGTCGACATCAACCCTTTGCCCACTCGACGCTTGTGAGCCTGGATTGTTTTCACATTCTAGTTGATTCCCGAGACATATCCAATCGGATATTCGCTTCTATCCGCAGATGTTTGGAGCGATCAACGTCGTACATGACTTGATGTCAACCACGAAGGGAGCACCCCCCTCTGGTCACCTCCTTGCCCGTTAGCACTTATCGTTTTGACGGCATTCTCGCGTACCCCTGTCGCTGGTGCACCCTCTCAGGTCAGCAGGCTACAGAGACCGAGGGAAGGCGACAACGCCAAAAAGGAGGAAGCTTGCGATATCGTCGTCGGCCCCTTCGCGGTAGAACGTTTTCCGGGGATGGGTGGCCTGGCGTAAGGGGAAGAGAGATCTTAACCTGGAAAGACGAATGGCGGAGGGGGTAGGGAGAACAGTAATTTACCTTGATGAAAGCATGGTTGTGGTGTTAACGCCCCCGGCGTGATGGATGCACACGCTTGGGGAAGGGAGAACAGTAGTTTACCTTGTTGAAAAACAGGACGCATTGGTCATGATTGTAACGCCGTCGGGTTGATGGATGCACAAGCTTGGAGCTAGGTGCGCCGTTTGGTTGGTCCGTTTCGATTTTATTGAGTTTTGTGTGGCGGCCAGCTGGCCGTCACTGGGATGAAGTCATGCTCGTGAAGTAGCTTTGTATGCTTGTTTCGATTTGGAATCGTTTGATGCAGTTTAGCAGGCTGCCGGTTGCTTGATGTTTTCGGGTGGGGTGACAGGCGTGCCCCGTCATATGTGTGCGCGTGTTTCGTTCTTGTTTGTTGTCCGTCAGTGGGCGTGTATGCCTTTTACCCCTACCGATTATTGGGGGTATCCCTTTGAGAGCCCCTCCGCCATCGCGTGGAGTAATCAATGCTAGTGTAACGCGTGCTCGACACCTCTCAGTTGCTTATCCCACAGGGGTGTGTGCGTGCGAACACGTCAGCAATGAGTCGTTCTATACAACATTTATTCATTGTCGAACGGTCACTAACCAAGACTTGCGGGATGTGTTCGATATATCTGGCGCAGCAAACAGGGAAAGTGGTCTATTCCCCCCCCCCTGATGGACAGGGTCAGCGTTACGACCGCTCGGAAACCTCGGCTTTCTCTGCCAGCATGAGCAGAGACGCTCGGGTAGTCAATATCAATGGGTGTTGGTTGTCGTATCCAGAGGCACAGGCACAACCAGAAACGACGCTGCACATGGTGTACATTGTCGACGGCCACAACTTGCCCTCACATCGACATGCGTTTCAAATAGCACGCTCCGCCTGCATGGCCTCTGTAGCTGAAGGCAGCTTCGTGAGGGTCTTGACACATCTATTTCTCGTACCCCCGTAAGACATAGTCGAGATGTTGGCTATCTACAGTCCGCGAACCTTCACTCGTTTCGGGGGGCAACCCCGGTCGTCGAAAAAAAATAACGTGGTGTTGCCGGTTGCCTGGCATGCTTCGAGCATGGTCTACCCATCCATTTATTGTTGTCTAGATAGACTAATACTATACAGTGTAAGTCTGCTGGAGCTTTTGTTCCTCTAACTATGGTGGCGTGCCCCTCTGTCTTCTTTCTGTGTGCTTCACTGAAAGCCAACAAACTACTGGAGTCTAATCTATGTATCAGTCTACGCATACTACTGCTGACGCATAGTCTATGTACTGCTGTACAAATTGAACTGGCGGACAGACTTCGCTGTGAACCCGAGAGCACCGTCTAGTGCAAAACCAGTACACCACGAACGATGCCCAAACACTTTATTTTCCCCACCAGTATCCCGCAATTCCTCTACTGTAATAACCCTGCCAAGTTCCCTGCTGCTGCTGGGACATTGGGAATAGAAATTGTAACAACTGCAGCTTAACTATCTAGACTACGATTGTTGTGTTTGCATTGATTGCTTGTGTTGTACATATTGTGTCGCCGCTACGCCCCCCCCCCCCCCCCCCGAACCCTTTTTAATTTTCCTGGGCCCCCCGTGTTTGGAAACACAACCCCCACAAACCCCCAAAAAAACAAACGGGGCCGGGGTTCCATAAGGAGGGGACAATCCCTTTCCCCTGGCAATCTGGTCCCCCTTCATGGGTGAAAAGGAACTTTTTGAACCCGGGAAGGTTTTTGTGTTGGGATCCCTGCCGGGCCAAGAAGGGTTTATCTCCCACAAAAATGAGTGTGTCCCAATATCTTCCAAAGCTGTCCGAAGGGAAAATACAACAACACAATACCCCCAAAAACCCCATTGGCACCTATTTTCACAAAAAGTTAACCCCCACCCCATGGGGAAGGGGAAGAAACCCCACTCCCCGGTCTTCTGTGGGAAAAAAAGGAAAAAAACATGGGCCGGACTACCCCCGCCACTAAGGAAAAAAAAACCGGAAAAAAACCACCCTGGGTTGGGGTCCTGCTGTGCACT